>JACEVL010000316.1:277500-877500 GCA_020284085.1 Aporrectodea caliginosa
AAGGTTCATCTTCTTCGCTCTGTCCTTGTTAATGGACAGGACAGCTATAAATCAGACAAGAACATCATCCCCAGCATTGTCATGCAAGACTTCCACGTTCTGAACACCTATACGCGTTAAATAATAATTATCTGTCTATATAGCCTATATATCTATAATTATTAATTATATATATATATAAATTATACTGCTTGGTGCGTCAAACTCAGACGTTAATTTCCTCGACCTGCTGAACAAATCCCATGACCCTGACGCGACCTGCTGCAATTATTGCATAGCTTGCGCCGCCACTGTTCACCTTCAGTCATATAATGTCCAGCTCTCTCAGGCTGTGCATTTTCGATAAGTAGAGTAACGTCACCTAAAGGCACCAACGAAGTTATTGGGAATTCTCGACTGAAATAGAATGAGAGGTAACTACAAACTCAAAATAAGTAGTTGCCTTCAGCTGGTCAGTGCATCACCCACTTCGGAGCCGGGGCCTTCTGATACAAAACCGATTCTTTGGAGCTTCTGAGATTAGGTCCAGATAAAAAATAGTCAAGTTGTGTTGTGTCGAGTAGCAATGACAGGCAGAATGATGCAGTGACCAACTGGACCTCTGTCAAACGTACAAGAGCTATCAAACCTGCATTTCTATTGTCTATAGTCACTCTAGTGCTAGAGTAGTTCTTTAGCAGTCATAATAATCATTGTTCTCGTAATCGTCAACTTATTGAGCTCTCGAACTTTCTCCTACGAACTCAGAAGATTTGTTTCCGATATGAACATGCATATGCAAAATTAACTCAATAGTATCAAACCTATCAGACACTTCATAACAGAGACAATGGCTAGACGAAGCTGTCTTACATATCTATCACCACTTAAGCTTACCATTGAAGCCTAAAGTCCCACCTCTTCAGCAGATCTCACCCACTTAATTTTGTCCACCGCCTGTCTCATTGCCTTCTTCCATGATATCTCCAGACATCTCACATCACTTCTGACGGTTTCACGGCCAGTTGTTTTATTCGGTCTACGGTCTACTACTTTTTGTCTCTGGACTCTCATTCGTCGCTTGCTTGGCACTTCTGTCTTTGTCTATACGAGTCACATGCCTCGTCCATTTCAGTCTTCCCTTTCTTGGTGATATTCTCAAAATCACCTTGTCCTATACATTTTTGTTGTTTCTATTCGATATTTTAGACATGAGAACATTTCCTTCATCTGTCTCAGATGAACTGCCTCTAGTCTTCTGTTTGCCATGGTCCCTGGCCTCGTTTCTGCTTAATTCATTAATATAGCTATTATAGCACCATGGCTTCATATAGACGAATTGATCTTCATACTGCATCAGTTGTTCTTTCAGATCAATGGCTAGTCTCCGAAATGCAACATTTGCCTATGCTTTTCTTTACATTCCCATCGCAATTGCTGTCCATTGATTTTAAGCTACCATGGCAGCAGAAATTACCGACGAATTGAACCCATCGAATATGATTTCGTTTACGTCATTTCATTTTCCAATCATCATAATCTTATTCTTGCCGGGAAGTAGGTGATCACTGATGGCCAATCTGCCTCTCTAATTATCTAATATGTACTGTCCAGCAAGGTGATGTTATTAGCAAATTCCAGGTTTCTTAACCGATCACCATTCAACCGTTTCAATCTAATACCACCGCGTCTAGTCGTTTTTGTCGTCGTCAAATCAGCAACCAAGGCAAAAATAATCGGGGTCAAACATAGCCCAGTCGCACCACCGTTGGGATCTGATACCATTCACTCATCTGTTCACCATATCTTAGTGCACTTATACCTCCAAAATACAAACTTCTGGTAATGTCAATTATTATTAGGCTATCGTTCTTGGAATTTTACAGCTGTTCCTTATCGTCTGCACATATCATACACATTATCAAATGCTTTTCTGATTAACGAAGTTAATCAGGATATGTTTCAAGTAGGCCTACATAGGGTTTGAGTCGGTTTTAGAAAAAAGATACAATGCTATGTAAACAGTAAAACGTGCGTTCTGAGAAACTTGCACTTATCAACCATAAGGTTCTTATCTTGCATGTGATAATCTGTGAGTATCGTATTTCCTGACATCTGTCCGATATGTTCGTATTTCCCACCAGCCAAAATTTGCTATATATACAGAAGAATTCATAAGGAGTTCACTGGACTTGGAATTCTTTTCTTCAGGCTTCACAGGAAAAGAAGATGCGTTCATTTGTGGTTTTTCTCGCTGCTCTCAGCCTGTGTAAGTAACTGCTAGCAACTATCCATTATTAGAAATACTATTCGTAATAGTAATCTTGAAATTTCTAAAGCACTACATAAAGTTAAGCCCAGGGAACCAGTTTGTTCACGAGCGCTACGTCGTGTAGGTGAGCAGAAGATCAGCGAGAAAGAAGGAGGCAGACGATCTGATAAGGCGGATTTCATCTGGTTCGACAAAGATTGAAAGGCGAAGGAAAGGATGCAAAAATAGAAACAAGATATTTTTATTAGCTGCAATTTTGTTCTGTCTGTGTTGTTCCTGTTTAATTGTTTCCTCAAAAAAGCGTCCTATGATATTTTAAATGATGACTTACTTTACATCATGCTCCATGACAAAGTTAACACCTTGGTTCAACGATGATCTTTTGACGCGCTGCTGTCAGCACTGTAGCATTATCGTGCAGAACTAAACCAACCTCTCCTCCCGCTACGCCAACCCTCCCCTCCATAAAACTCCCCTCCCTCCAATTCCACATCCCCTTCCCCTCCTGGACCTACATGTCTGTGCGCTCTCCCTCTGGTGAAGGGTTTAATATACAGCCTACTGAAGAAGAAAAAATTTGCCACCTCTAGTGATGACTCCCCGCTGGCTGCGCCAGTCTCGTCACGGGCGCCCCCTACAGACATGTCTGCTTGTCGGCCGCTGCCCGGGCACTGTCTGCCAGTGTGTGTTGCTGGTCCGCTGGGACTCGATAGAAATAGTGTAACACGACGTATAAGACGTCGCATGTACAGATATTTCTCTTCTATTATATTTTTAATTAATGTTACATTATGCAGATTTATGTATTTATACCTGTGAGAAAAATCGTTGTAGGCCAGGCGAGGCCCCAGGCATTCAGCGGTGCTCTTCCGTCTTTCATGATGGGTGGTGACCAGTACATCGTCGGTGGAACGGATGCTAGTCCAGGAGAGTTTCCATGGCAACTGTCTCAGACAAGAGGAGGCTCCCACAGCTGCGGAGCTTCACTGCTCAGCTCAGCTTACGGTCTCAGCGCAGCTCACTGCGTCGATGGAGCGTAAGTGAAAAGACGAGGACCAGGCATCTAGTCACTCACTACTGATAACTCCTGTAACACGTGCAATGTTTGAGTTTGTATAAGTTGCTTCGTGATTACGCATAATTTATTATAGGCAATGTACGCAATACACATAGATTTTTAAGAGAACTTAATCAGCTATTACTGAATGAATTCGAATCTTTTTCTTTATATTGCCACCGACATTTTGATGCTTGACTCACAACGAGACCAGCAGCACAGAACTCGCGTCACTCCGGCTACGAACGACCCTACACATTAATAATTCATTACATGGACAAAGTGACGCAGACCCGACTGTGGATTGACGAATAATGTCGCTTTATGAAAGTCCGAGTACTTCTCTGATTCTTATTTACAAGAGTTTAAATTGTAGCGGTTTTCTTAAGGCAATCTCAGACATTCCATTCTTACTTCTTGTAGACTCGTAGGCAGTATTACAGTAATCGCTGGTCTGCATCAACGATCGGGCACGGCTGGATCTCAGGAAGTAAACCTTTCCGGCTACACGATGGTATGTTGACCAATTCTGTACAATACAATACAATACAACTGCCTTTGATATCGTCCTTCTTACTAAGGTAGCCCGAAGCTCAGAAGTGCTCACGCCTCGGCGGCGCAGAAGCAATTATATTGCAGAGCAATTGTGCGCGAAGGACTTGCGCAGTGCTCACGGTCCCTTCAAAGTTAAACCACCCAGGACGACGGTTGTGGGTAAGGAACTTGAACGTTTAACGTTCATATTAGGCTACTGTCACGCTGTGAAATAAAACATTTGTAGACATCTAAAACAAACTGTACTTACAGTTAGTGTTGCGAAGTTTGGCGGCTGAAATGATTCTATTCATATTATCTTTCTATCTCTATCTATTATGTGTTAGCGTTGTTGATGGATTTTATAATATTGAAATAAGAAAGTGAATTTTGCTGCTTGTGGTTTGCTGTTAGCACGCGGAATTCGGACAGGGTATTCCCAGCTTTAACAACGACATCGCCATTCTGATCTTCGCTAGCCCCATCACCCTTGGAGGCAATATTGGGGTGGCTACTCTTCCAGCGGACAACAGCAACGACTACGCCGGACTTACTTGCGTCCTTTCAGGATGGGGCCGCACAAGTAAGAACGCTGATATTCTGTTCATAAATTACATTGGTACCATTAATCGTCATGAATTTACAATGCTTAACATAAAGAGGCCAAGACTCACGCATAATATTATTACGAGGCTGAATCACAGTGTCCACGGCACACCACGAGGCCGAAGTCGACGACCCAGCAGTTTAGCTACAGAAGATCTTAGACTTCTTGGGCTGCGGCAGTTTTCATCTTTCAGAGAATTTTCTTTCCACTTCGTAACCATAGCATTAATGAATGCAAACTTCTTGGCAGATAAGTTCAACTGGACACACACTGATACCGAATCATGGGTCAAAAACAAATCTTCAATAATGTTGAATTAGATGGTTATCTATAAGTTTTAGGTTTTGTTCTAATTAGATGATAATTGTAAGTTAAATGTACATGCTCATCTTGAGTGAAATTTCATCTGGCAAAGGTTCAAAGAATACTAACTTTGAATGAAGGTTATGTATGTATTTGTAATCACAGGTTCATCCAATATCCTCCCTGATACTCTTCAGAAGGTCTCCATTCCAATCATCACTAGCGCTGAATGCGACGCTAATATGGCTGGTTGCATCGGATGCAGGGCTGGGGACAACCATATCTGTGCCTTCGATCCGGCTGCTGGCACCGGTTCCTGTAACGTAAGTTAATCTTGGTGGATTTACTAATGCACGTGCCCACTGAAGATTTGTGTTTGACCCATTTTCTGTTAGCAAGTTCGAACAAAATCAAGCTCTTTCTAATGCTTCTAATTTCGCCCTAACGGCTTAAATTCAATTCCACCTTAGATGGCTATTGTTTATTGTTACTGATAATTACTATCGGTATTTCATAATTTGTAATTGTAATTGAAATTTATATGAAAATGTATAAACTTTGAGAGAAGCTCGTCAATGACGCTCCCGATCTGATAACAGAAACCATGGCACGATCGAACAGAATGGTCTACAGGGGCTGAATAAAATCATTCAGCGACCAAAAGTTCATGTGGGAGCTTGCGTGGCAACTTCTTCCAAACAGGTGGGCCGACCACAGCAAAGCGTCAATGCTAGACTTTGAAAGCGAGGGCCTGTGAGACATCCAGGTCATTTTCGTCGTAGAGGGCAGAAATCTGTGGTCAATGATGGATGATGCGGAGACGTATATCTCTTAAGTAAGATGTAGCACAGCCTGCAAGACTATCATGCATAAAAATTAAGTCTTGAACTCAATGCTTTTTTGCATTAGTAGGCTAACAGTACAATTTCATCCACATGATACTATGTATAATGCCCGAACCTCGGTATTCCACCGTGAGCATACCCACAGCATGTAAAATAGACTGTACAGTTGTTGATCAGTGTAAACCCTGCATAATTGATATTAATTACCTCAGTAAACCTGAATATACCCATGAGATTGTTCCTGTCTGGATTTAATTAGACACTTTTCATGGGCGCTTTTCTAAGCTGATGGGTTTCGCTTGCGCGCCCAACCTTTGCAGCGACAACGGCTAAAGATAAGAAATTCAGTATAACCTCACGATTATTTTAATTACATCAGTCGTACTGATAATCTTTTCAGGGTGATAGCGGTGGCCCAATGAACTGCCCGGACGGTGTTACCCGCGTTGCTGGTATTACTTCATGGGGTGTATCGAGTGGCGGCAACTGCCTCCAGTCTTACCCATCCGTTTACACCCGCACCAGCTTCTACCTGGATTGGATCGCAGCCAACACTCCGTAAGAAGGGACCATCTCCTCAAGACAACGATTCATTTCAACAAACATTTACCATTTACAAAAGTCAATAATAGATGGAAGAGAATAGATAGACTGTTGTATTCACCTGATGAGAATTGCAAATTTGGCTATTGACTTGTTGTAAATTGAAAGAATTAATAAACTTCAGCAACCTTCAAGAATTTTCATATTGTTTAGAAATAATTGGTTACGTAAGTTTGTTACCTTATTCCACAATGGCTCCAATTCTAAACACCATGTGCTGTACCAGCTAATCCATCTGTCTACTCGTGTTAAGTGCTCTTTTAAGGTTCTTAAAAGAAAAGCCATCTTCTTTACAAATAGTCAGATACATGCATACATACATACATACATACATACATACATACATACATACATACATACATACATACATACATACATACATACATACATACATACATACATACATACATACATACATACATACATACATACATACATACATACATACATGATATTCGCCTGACCTTGAGATCTCGACTTGGACCTATCGATATTGTTTTGAGTGATTTCAGTAAAGCTGGTTCCAGCCACTTGGTTTTCTTTGAACGCTGTAATTATATCGCGTTACGATTGCGATTACTGCGTTTGTCTGAAAAGAATTAGATTCTTCCCCAAGATTAACCGAATATTCATAGTCAACAATTCACTACGGCTGAAATGCTCGTAAGTCGTAACGTCTAAATTTATCCAACTGTATATCCATGACCATGTGATGTAAGAATATTTTTTAAGATGCTCAGACTATGGACTACGAGGAATTTTTCGTGTAGACCATACAATAAAACATTTCGTCTAGAAAATATTAAAACATTTGACGAATAAAATGTGAGTCGACAATTGCGAATTCAACATTATTCAGCACAAAATTGGAAAGTAATCAGTTGCAAAAGGGGCTACGTTGAGGTAACGGGAAAGCTATAGAAATCGACAAAACGTCATTTCGCTGAACAATTTTATGCATGTTTTTAAATACGAAAGAAATTTAAATTCTATAGGGGTGGGTTGCATCATCTGCAAAACATTTGAAAATCGTTCTAAAGTCCTATAGTTGCTGCACCCTTCTGGAATCGTCTCGATCACGTCAGAACAATCTCAATCATCTGATTAACCCAGCGAACTCGCCAACATAATATCTCCATGACTCTGCTTAAATCTTTGAAATAAAACTGAAAACACTGTTATGTCCACTCCTTCTACCGCTGCCTCAACTGTCTCTTGTACGTGTATAGACAGACACCCTTGCGACTATATAATTAAATATTCACGACCTGCTTACACCCTTGCGACTATAAAATTAAATATGCACCTTAGAAGTCCGCCGAATTTTTTAAGTTATTAATACTTAATGACTTGAATAAGGCCTTAGAAGTCTTTAAACTTGAGCAATTTGTGACTTGCCTGCCTGTTGAAATCCATAGATGGATAATTGATAAGAAGCCGGCGACAATTTCCGACGCTGCGAAGTTAGCAGACGAATTTGCTATTCTATATAAGTCTTTCCCTACGCGTGCTTCTGTCTTACGTTCGAATGATGAAAAACGGGAAAATTTTGGATTTGGTCGTGATTCGGGTCGTGGGGCTAAAGCTCATTGGTCGCCGAAATATTTCCGCAACGAGGGACAATTTCAATTTCACAAATCTTTTGAGCCCCTGATTGTTTGCACATATTGCGATATTGTTTCTGTCTCTGTCTCTTTCTCTGTCTCTTTCTCTGTCTGTGTCTCTGTATGTCTCTCTCTCTCATTCTCTCACTCTCTGTCTCTCTCTGTCTCTCTCCTTAAAACCTATTTCTTCTTTCGGGGTTTTTGCACTGGGAGCGCTACTGAACGGCCACGGCTGCGAGCGGCGCTATATAAATTACTAATTACATTACATAATTAAACTGTGCTACTTGTTTTTCAATCCAAGCTTGAGAGAATTTCAAGTTTGATGCTCTGTTCGCCGTCTAAACGACAAAAATTATAAGAGTTGGACATGTACTGAGTAGCTTGTATACAGTGTTAGCATCGTTAGAGGCCGCCGCCGCCGCCCCCAGCCGCAACGGAGTCGCAGCTAAGCTGCGACTCTTCAGCGTTCAAGCAGAGAACCACCGGCAAATCGATTAAAACCTCATTTTTAAACACTTGAAACATGTAAATTTGGTGGATTAGTAAGAAAAAGGCCATTGCTCAACCTAAGAACAGCAACATTAGCAAGCTCATATGCGTTTATCGTGTCTTAGCAATCGAATATAGATTTTCAAAATAATAGAAGCACTGTTACATTCGTTCATTCAATTTTATTAATGTCAACTAAAAACACGCAAAATCGATGAGCAATGCTTCAGAAATATAGGCATACAAGCTGCGGCTGTCCTAAGTTTAACCGACTAGTCTTCAGTTCACAGAAAAGCCATAATTTTTCTCTCATTCATGGGTCTTTGGCGCTTTTAAAAAACACCTTGTTTGCTATGTCTCTTAAATGACATCGGTTTAACGCACAGTCACCATCTTTTCAGACTAGAAAACTTAACACAAACCTCAACAATCGAATAACTTAAGAAGCCATCCATATTGACAAACCGTGTACACTTGAGATTTCATACGACTTTGCTGTCTATGTGAGTGTATTTTTGCTTGACAATCGAGTAATTGCAAGCCAACAGTCTTAAAAGTGTACTAAGCGTGCTCTCAAAAACATGTTTCGTGTGGTAATTGAGATTCTAGAGAGAAAGAAGTGGTTGAAGGCTATGTCTTAGAAGTAAAAAGAATTGCTAAGTCTGTCAAGCTAGCTTTGAATGCGAGTTTTAGTTAAAGGGCTGGAGATGATGCAAATAATTGCGTCGTCTTTCAAAATGCAAGTCGGCTCAGCATGCACATGGGTAGATTAAGCATAATCTGATAACATTAAACCTACGTGTCTTGCTATAGAAGGCTAACGTGCCGCGAAAGTAATGAATAATTACAGCTAAATTTTTGTATTCTTTCAAACATGCACGACAAAACCACCTCACCATACCTAAATATGTGAACCATAGTTGGGACTTTCTATTGAGTAAAGGGCTATTGAATTGTGAAAAGCTTAAAATTGTATAAGTGTAAGCTGTCAGATGTAAAAATGCGCCAAGCGAGCTCTTGAAACACCCCTCCATACCATGGAGAAAAGCCTAGCACGGTTCTCTGCCAAAAGACGTCTCCCTCTCTCTCTCTCTTCTCTCTCTCTCTCTCTCTCTGCCTCTCTCTCTCTGTAAAAGTCGCTTGCTAAGCAAAATTACCCAATTGAGGTTTTTCCATGCCACCTGAATCTCAAAGAATTTGAGATTTTTCAGAATTAAGAACCAATTGTTGAAATATTTGCACAACTAAAAACTGTTGATTGCCATTACCAACTTCGTCTCCTGTAAAACTAACGTGCACCTTCACACTGTAAAGCAACCTGATAAGAAAATTTACACGACTGTTATTCTCTAATTTGAACTATAACAAGCATTAAATGGAAAAACTGCACATGAGTTTGATACGAGCGGTTCTGAAGTTTCTAGTGAGCGAAAAGGGTGATGAAGAAGACCTCGACTTGGCGTTAAAGGATATTATGTCTGTGAAGCAAGTAATGAAATACTGATGAAGAGCCGTCTTTCAAAATGCAAGACAGCTAAGATTCTACATATATATCGATATTTTGCGTGTAGCCTAAAGATGGTTGCTAATTTCCGTTTTAGCCATGAATGCGTGAGCAGTTGGGCAACGCGATAGAGCAAAGACAACTATGTGCATTGCAAAAGTTGAATGGCAAGAGCTCTGTGCCATCTTTCAAAATTGCAAGATGACTCAGCTTCCTCACGGTTAGAGCAAATCACCGTCTTTCAAACTTGCAAGTCGACTCTTAGCCGCCTCATGGCTAGAGCAAATCTAAGATGCTAACTTTAAGTTTACATCTCTCGCTAATTTGTGGTAAAAGCACACTAGTCAAAAGGCCTCTCCATACCTCGAAAAAAGAACATAGGTTCGATATGTAAACGCTCATCGTCTCCAAATTCTCCTGAAAATTGTAAGTGTGACTCATAAACCGGCTGTGCGAACTCACTAAACATGACTTTAAGTTGTAAAAGTTTGTATGCCACACACAAAAAAACATATCAACTACCAAATATTCACTGCTAAATGGGGAGAGCTGTACTGGCATGCAAGCGCAAACGCTGCCTGTATTGGCTTCCACTCTAAGTGTAAAAGGAGGTAGGCTAAATGAATATTCATTTAGATTTGTTCAGCCTTGTAAAAGGATGCATGTGCAGCTACACGAGCAATGTCTATTTGCACTGGCGTGGAAGCTTAAAGTTGGTCTAAGTGTAAGTGTCTAAAACATTGGCAGCTTGGTTGTACTATGAAACAGTGTAAAATGAGCTTTGCAAATGATGAGCCCCAAATTCAAAAACCCTTGCAATTTGTGCCTAATGACTAATAAAATAGCCTTAGTGTGCATTGTAAACGAATGCAAGCCCAACGCTGCACGCCTATGTGTAAAAGCGCAAATACACTGGTTATAGCAGTTTGCCTAGGCCTATAGTGTAAAAGAGCTCAATTTGTATTTAATGACACTAAATTTGCTAAAGCATACAGTGGTTCAGTGTCCTTGCGAAAAAATACTGTGGTAAGGAAGGAACCCTTGTGAAAACATACATTGGTTCAGTGCCCTTGCACTGTCATTGTTTCTAAAACCAGAAGCGACCCTTGAAATGAACCTTGGTATGTAGAGCCTATTGGCTGGCTGCTCTGGCTTCCACAGTTCCCAAAAACAATGGCCGCCTTGCAAGGGAGGGGGCAGGGGCAGGCGAGGCCCTAAGAAGAGCCACCCTTGAAATGACCCTCCCACTTTAGTGGTAGTCTGTTTCAAGCTGATGTCGTCGTCATTTGACCTTTGAGCTCCAAAACTGATATTACTAGCACATTTCAGTTTCAGTTTTCAGAAAACTGATATTAATAGCGTGATTGATGACGTCATACAGGGGTGGGGGATACCTGATAGTCATTCCATCATACTGATACCTACTGCTGTCATAATAATCGTTGCTCTCGTAATCGTCAACTTATTGTGTTCTCCAACTTTCTCGTACGAATTTAGAAGATTTGTTACCAATATATTCGTTGGACATGCATATGCAGAATTAACGCAACAGTATCAAACCTATCAGACACTTCATAGCTCTGGTCTACTTAACAGAGACAATGGCTAGACAAGGCTGTCTTACATATCTATCACCACTTAAGCTTACCATTGAAGCCTAAAGTCCCACCTCTTCAGCAGATCTCACCCACTTAAACTTGTCCACCGCCTGTCTCATTGCCTTCTTCCATGATATCTCTAGACATCTCACATCACTTCTCACGGTTTCACGGCCAGTTGTTTTATTCGGTCTACGGTCTGCTACTTTTCGTCTCTGGACTCTCATTCGTCGCTTGCTTTGTCTATATGAGTCACATGCCTCGTCCATTTCAGTCTTCCCTTTCCTGGTGATATTCTCAAAATCACCTTGTCCTATACATTTTTGTTGTTTCTATTCGATATTTTAGAATTGAGAACATTTCCTTCATCTGTCTCAGATGAACTGCCTCTAGTCTTCTGTTTGCTATATAATGGTCCCTGGCCTCGTTTCTGCTTAATTCATTAATATAGCTATTATAGCACCATGGCTTCATATAGACGAATTGATCTTCATGCTGCATCAGTTGTTCTTTCAGATCAATGGCTAGTCTCCGAAATGCAATATTTGCCTATGCTTTTCTTTACATCCCTGTCGCAATTGCTGTCCATTGATTTTAAGATATTATGGCAGCAGACGACGAATTGAACTCATCGAATATGATCTTGTCTACGTCATTTCGTTTTCCAATCATAATAATCTTATTCTTGCCGCGCAGTAGGTGATTAAATCGAACTGATGGCCAATCTGCCTCTCTAATTATCTAATATGTCCAGGCCAATCTGCCTCTCTAATTATCTAATATGTCCAGCAAGGTGATGTTATTCGAAAATTCAAGTTTCTTAACCGATTACCATTCAACCGTTTCAATCTATACCACCGCGCCTAGTCGTTTTTGTCGTCGTCAAATCAGCAACCAAGGCAAAAATAATCGAGGTCAAACATAGCCCAGTCGCACCACCGTTGGGATCTGATGACCTCAAATGGAGGAAGCATGCTGACATGGTAGTTAATAAAATATCTAAAATAGTGGGTATACTCTACAGGATTAACCATATCCTTGATCTCGACAAACTAAAACTACTATACCACACCCTACTTGAACCGCATATGACGTACTGCTGCTCTGTATGGTCGTCGCCACACAGAACCGGGAATTTAGACCGGATATTGAAACTTCAGAAAGCTGCTGTTAGAATAATCACCCACTCTTCTTACTTATCTCATTCCAATCCTTTATTCTGCACCTTAAGTATAATAAAAATTTATGAGTTATCGCATTTATCTAAACTTGTGCTCATGTTCAAGTTTGTACATAATATGTTACCAAAAAGATTCTCCAATTATTTCACAACAGTTGATCAAATTCACTCCCATAACACTCGGAGCTCATCCAATTATGTGGTTCCTTATGCACGCACTGCATCCAGAGCGGGCAACCTCCAGGTCTTGGGATCTCGCTTGTGGAATTCACTGTCTGATCAACTTAAAGAAGAGAAATCTCTGTCCACATTTAAAAGAAAACTGAAAATAGGTTACCTACTAAAATACAGTGAAAACTCACTTTGTTAGAAATAATAGGTCGTTCACTGAACAAACCATCTCTTTTTGTCTTGACCAACTTCGATGCACACATTCCTTAGTTATGTAGTAGTCTTATTCTAAATAGTGCCTTATTTAGTTTTATTTCATTTCATTTGTGTTTTGTTCTATTTTATTTCTTTTGTCATAATTTTGTCATAATTTTGTCATAATCTTGTCATAAAATTTGTCTCTGTTTACTTTGGTTCTGATTTATGTGCTCTATATCATGATGATAATGTTTCATGTATGAAATGTCCAATGTATAATACTAAAACTATTCGGACTCAGCTGCCTGTTAGTATAATTTAATCTGGATCTGTGTGACACTAAACGTTGACTGAAATGAACCAGGTACTAGGGGCCAGGGTGATATAAGCTTTTAGCTTTTTCCTGGCTTCCTGTTGCACAGTGACTGAACTGTTTCTGTCATGATGTATATTGTTATCTGTTCTGTTGTCTGATGCAATAAATAAATAAATAATAATATTAATACCATTCACTCATCTGTTCACCATATCTTAGTGAACTTATACCTCCAAAATACAAACGTTTGGTAATGTCAATTATTATTAGGCTATCGTTCTAGGAATTTTACAGCTGTTCCTTATCGTCTGCACATATCATACACATTATCAAATGCTTTTCTGATTAACGAAGTTAATCAGTACATATGTTTCAAGTAGGCCTACATAGGGTTTGAGTCGGTTTTAGAAAAAGATACAATGCTATGTAAACAGTAAAACGTGCGTTCTGAGAAACTTTATCAACCATAAGGTTGTTATCTTGCATGTGATAATCTGTGAGTATCGTATTTCCTGACATCTGTCCGATATGTTCGTATTTCCCACCAGCCAAAATTTGCTATATATACAGAAGAATTCATAAGGAGTTCACTGGACTTGGAATTCGTTTCTTCAGGCTTCACAGGAAAAGAAGATGCGTTCATTTGTGGTTTTTCTCGCTGCTCTCAGCCTGTGTAAGTAACTGCTAGCAACTATCCATTATTAGAAATACTATTCGTAATAGTAATCTTGAAATTTCTAAAGCACTACATAAAGTTAAGCCCAGGGAACCAGTTTGTTCACGAGCGCTACGTCGTGTAGGTGAGCAGAAGATCAGCGAGAAAGAAGGAGGCAGACGATCTGATAAGGCGGATTTCATCTGGTTCGACAAAGATTGAAAGGCGAAGGAAAGGATGCAAAAATAGAAACAAGATATTTTTATTAGCTGCAATTTTGTTCTGTCTGTGTTGTTCCTGTTTAATTGTTTCCTCAAAAAAGCGTCCTATGATATTTTAAATGATGACTTACTTTACATCATGCTCCATGACAAAGTTAACACCTTGGTTCAACGATGATCTTTTGACGCGCTGCTGTCAGCACTGTAGCATTATCGTGCAGAACTAAACCAACATCTCCTCCCGCTACGCCAACCCTCCCCTCCATAAAACTCCCCTCCCTCCAATTCCACATCCCCTTCCCCTCCTGGACCTACATGTCTGCGCTCTCCCTCTGGTGAAGGGTTTAATATACAGCCTACTGAAGAAGAAAAAATTTGCCACCTCTAGTGATGACTCCGCGCTGGCTGCGCCAGTCTCGTCACGGGCGCCCCCTACAGACATGTCTGCTTGTCGGCCGCTGCCCGGGCACTGTCTGCCAGTGTGTGTGGCCGTTCCATTTGCCAATCGATAGAAATAACGTAACACGACGTATAAGACGACGCATGTACAGATATTTCTCTTCTATTATATTTTTAATTAAATGTTAAATAATACAGATTTGATTATTTATACCTGTGAAAAAAATCGTTGTAGGTCAGGCGAGGTCTCAGGTACTCATCGACGGTGCTCTTCCGTCTTTCATGATGGGTGGTGACCAGTACATCGTCGGTGGAACGGATGCTAGTCCAGGAGAGTTTCCATGGCAACTGTCTCAGACAAGAGGAGGCTCCCACAGCTGCGGAGCTTCACTGCTCAGCTCAGCTTACGGTCTCAGCGCAGCTCACTGCGTCGATGGAGCGTAAGTGAAAAGACGAGGACCAGGCATCTAGTCACTCACTACTGATAACTCCTGTAACACGTGCAATGTTTGAGTTTGTATAAGTTGCTTCGTGATTACGCATAATTTATTATAGGCAATGTACGCAATACACATAGATTTTTAAGAGAACTTAATCAGCTATTACTGAATTAATTCGAATCTTTTTCTTTATATTGCCACCGACATTTTGATGCTTGACTCACAACGAGACCAGCAGCACAGAACTCGCGTCACTCCGGCTACGAACGACCCTACACATTAATAATTCATTACATGGACAAAGTGACGCAGACCCGACTGTGGATTGACGAATAATGTCGCTGCAATCGAGAAGTCCCGACGATCACGTGTGGTGGTTCGAAACGAAGGTACAATCAAGTCATTTCGTGAGGCAGACCGGAGAGCCCGCCGACCAGTTTGAGTGCCAACTGGAAGGCACAGTTCAGCAATGTAGTCCGGAGCAGTGCCAGTCGTAGCCTTCCAAACCAGCGTAGCGATCTTGAAATTAACACGATCAGCAACTGGAAGCCAGTGAAGCTCACCCCACATGTAGTCGGATATGTGTGAATATTTCGGCAGGTCAGCCAGAAGTCTGGCTGCTGCATTCTGAACGAGCTGAAGTTGACGAATGCGGAACTCAGGGAGGCCCAGGAGGACTCCATTACAGTAGTCAAGACGTGTGAGAATAAAAGAGTGTATTAGTACAGCCGCGGCGTTCAGCGAGAGCGTCCTCCGTATAACTCTGAAAGTCCGAGTACTTCTCTGATTCTTATTTACAAGAGTTTAAATTGTAGCGGTTTTCTTAAGGCAATCTCAGACATTCCATTCTTCTTACGTCTTGTAGACTCGTAGGCAGTATTACAGTAATCGCTGGTCTGCATCAACGATCGGGCACGGCTGGATCTCAGGAAGTAAACCTTTCTTTGCGTTCCACTGCCGCATTAAGTCTTATAGCGCGTATAATCATAATCTCGACATTTCCACAGCATGTAATATCTCTCTGTGAAATAAGTTGTTTCTTTGTGAGACTTGCTACTATTTCATAATGCTACCATGCTTAGTTGACTGAACCCTTAGAAAATTAATAGAACTCCATCTTAAAATGCAATGCAACCATGATTTTTTCAGGATGGATCCCAAGTTATTTTATTCTAAACGTCCAAAAAGAACTATCAGAGTCCCACTGAAATTTCAGTTACACTATACACAGCCGAAGAACATCGTGAAGATTGCTACTACATCAGCCACTACACTTGCTACTCCATCAAACACTCCGTCTGCTGTCATCGAGGACACTCCATCTGCTGTCATCGAGGACACTACATCTGCTGTTCTCGAGGACACTCCATCTGCTGTTCTCGAGGACACTCCGTCTGCTGTCATCGAGGACACTCCATCTGCTCCATCTGCTGTCATCGAGGACACTACATCTGCTGTTCTCGAGGACACTCCATCTGCTGTCATCGAGGACACTCCATATGCTGTCATCGAGGACACTCCATATGCTGTCATCGAGGACACTCCATCTGCTGTTCTCGAGGACACTCCATCTGCTGTTCTCGAGGACACTCCGTCTGCTGTCATCGAGGACACTCCATCTGCTGTCATCGAGGACACTACATCTGCTGTTCTCGAGGACACTCCATCTGCTGTTATCGAGGACACTTCATCTGCCGTCATCGAGGAAAGTCCGCTTATGATTATCTTGTCAGACGGTCATTATTTAGAAGGAAATGATATAGTTTTTGGTTCTATCGATGAATTGAACTCATTTATTCAACACAACGGATTACTTTCAAATGATGTAGGCCTACTTGATTACGTCAATGTTCCCTCAAATGGTATTGATGTGTCTATGAATGATCCAGATTGTGTGGATGTGTTCCCAATTGATGGCCCCAAGTCTGACACAGAGCATTCAGTTCACGTCGACCCAGATTTTTTTCTTGAATCAGTTGCTTCCCCGATTAATGCTGGCATCCCCAATGAAAATGTAGAAGTAATGGCTAAAAGATTAACTCGAAAAAGAAAGAGAAATACTGATCTTTGGAAGAGGAATGTCCGTAAATCAAAACATTTAAAAGGCGAAGTTCATGTTAACTCTGTTGGGGTTGAAGTTAGTGCAAAAAGTGTGAAACTGGTTAATTGTAAATGCAGACTAAAGTGCAATGAGAATTTCTCTGACAATTCTCGAAGCATGATAAATCAGGAATACTATGCATTGGGCGATTATAAGCGTCAGAAAGATTTTATATTGCAAAATATTGTCGTGAGGAAAACTAAAACTCGGCAAGTGAAATATCGCACCAATGCAGATGGCTCTGAAGATTTGACAAACGCAAAGCATACTTCAGTTGCTTATTACCTGCCGCTAGAAGAATCTAAGAAACGTGTATGCAAAAATATGTTTCTGAAAACATTGAGTATAAGCAACCGAGCTGTACTCACGGCCATAGCAAATAAAACAGAAGCTGGAATTTTTGCAGGGTCAGATGGTAGAGGATGTCAGCCGTCCAGAAATAAAACGGCCGTGGAAGTTATGAATGCAGTTCATGAACATATCAGTTCATTTCCGAAAACAGAGAGCCATTATTGTCGCAAAGACACAAACAGACAGTATCTCGATAGCGGTCTAACTGTTAAAAAAATGTATAGCTTGTATCTTGACATGTGCAAGAAGAAGTATGGTGAAATGCACAAGCCAGTTTCAGAGGCAATCTATAGACGTACATATGTTGAGGAATATAATCTTGGTTTCTACCATCCCAAGAAAGATCAGTGTAGTGAATGCACAAAATTTAACTTAATGAGTGCTGAAGACAAAGAAAGAAATAGAAATGACATAAAACAGCACAAAGAGCGGAATGAAGAAGCTCAAGCTGATAAGGCTACCGATAAAAGAAGGGCAATCGAGAATTCCAAATTTCATTCAGTAACATTCGATCTTCAGTCGGTTTTACAAGTTCCATGCTCTGGTGCATCTCTAATGTACTACAAAAGAAAACTGTGCTGTTATAACTTAACAATATACGAACAGGCGCCGCCTAATGAAGCCTATTGCTATTTGTGGTCCGAGGTTAATGGCAAGAGAGGCAGCAATGAAATTGGATCTTGTCTGTATAATTATCTCAAACATTTGCCCAATGATATCTCAGAGATCTCCATGTTTTCGGACACATGTGGTGGGCAGAATCGAAATCAAAATGTGTGTGCCATACTTCTTCATGCCGTTAGAACTATTGATCATATTGATGTTATTGAGCAAAAGTTTTTGGAGAAAGGCCATTCATATATGGAATGTGATTCGATGCATTCGGCTATTGAACGGGTTAAGAAAAACACTTCAATATATTCAGTGTCCACATGGAGCACTGTCTTTGAGTTAGCTCGCAAAAACCACCCATACAAAGTTGTGCAGATGCAATTTTCTGATTTCCTGGACTGCAAAGCACTCTGCGATGAAACAATTAAAAATCGCACAAAAGATGAAAATGGGAATGTCGTGAACTGGTTGAAAATAAAAGTTTTGCGATTCGAAAAAGCAAACAAAAATGTTGTGCAATATAAATATCGCTATGCGGATGACTTCCAGAAAATTAATATCCTTGGCAGAGGCCGGCGTTGCATTATGTCAGACTTGAAGCCTTGCTACAAAGCAATGCTCCCAATTGCAGCTCTGAAAAAGGCAGATTTGTTGTCTCTTTGTAAGTCGGGTGTTATTCCCAGTGAGCACCATCTGTTTTTTAAAAATCTACCTTCACTTAAACAAGTTTCAAACATCAATGAGGATGACAAAACTGATGTGGATGAATGATGGAGTACATTATTAAAATAATGCATTATCCATTACTTTCATTACGTTGACATTAATACTGTTGAGTTTTTTTTATTATTCATTGCAATGTGCTCATGTTGTCTGTTGACTGGAGTAATTTCAATGCTCATTGCCATAATTATGCTCATGTTGGACTTCAACAATTTTAATGCTCGATCGAGTTATTTCCTAATGATTTCTCACTCAAGAAACTGATGACAAGTGGTATGATAATAAGAAAATTATTCTTCTAAAATGGTGTCATAATTATTATTAGTCTATTATGATTACTGCATTCAAGTAACTAACTATCACCAATGAAGTAACAATTATGCTATTGTCTATTATAAGAAACAACAACAATAGTAGCAGCAGGAATGCACTATCTGTAAATAGTGCATTCTAGGTCAACATCAATTGCTCTTGTGTTGCGAGCAATACTGCACCATATCCAAAATTCATGCAAGAACGCACCAAAATAGTGAAATAGTTACTATTACCTTCACTTTTTTACTCTTAACTTTAAAAACTCAATGATTTCTATAATGAAAGTCGATGGGCGTGAAAGAGAGATAATTTCTGAAAAAAATGTGATATCAATGTTTCTGTATCAGTGTTGGTCGTTCTTTGCCGACACAGAGACGGGGTAGGGAACTTACTCCGTCAATAGTGGTGCATGACAATATACGTGTGAGGCCGCATGCCAAACACGGAAATGGACGGAGAGACACATGACGGTAGGACATGGACAAATGTATAGGACGAGTTGACGTAGAGATTTGTCCCCAGTATGGTGTCTAGGGCGAGAAGACGTAGAGAGTTGCTATCGGTAGTGTCTAGGACGACGTGATGTAGAGAGGTGGTTACAAGTATTGTCTAGGGCGAAATGGCGTAGAGGCTTGTCATCAGTATTCCTGGTCCAAGGAACTTAGAGAACGTTTGGTGTCCCTTATTATTGGCGAGAGTTTAAGAGTCACGAGATGTAAAATGGTAAGTCGAAGTTCAGATCAGGCAGAGGGCGAAGAGGAAGCGCGTAGCTAAGAAGGTAAACACGAAGAGAAAGACTCGTGCTAGTAAAAGAACGAACCCTGTTCTGAGAGACGGCCATCCTCAGGACGTTGCCCATCCGGCGACCGTGGAAGAGGCAGAGTCTGACCGTGATAAAGCTGTATAGTGTTACCTCTTGGAGAAGCGACCCATCCTAAACCTCCCCTGATAGGAACGGTCACCCTGGGTAGATATAGAGAACAGCCATTTACATTGAAGTAGACAAGGCAGTGACTCGGGCGGCTCCAGACGGATAGTGGGCTGGAGCCGACGCCGTCCCGTGAGCAGAGAGTGAGAGGTAGCGTGCGGGGCGGCGGTCGCCACAATATTACCCTCCCCGTTGATCGTTTGATCGAGTCCAGATTACTCTACCACTCGTCACGACGAAGACCGGCCGTACCCCATCGGCATCCATCTTGTTTCTGCGTTGGATCTTAGTCGTCAGTCTTGGCTATTCCTCTGCAAGTTCGCCAAAATCGCCCTTACTCCAAATAACAGCGTTCAGTTACTGTAGGCATTAACTGGTAACCTACTTCGACAAGTTCGTCTCTTTCGCAATCGAAGGTCTATAATCGATTTACAACTTTCGATGCACTTCACTGAGCTGTAAAGACAACCTAGCGGCATCATAACTGGTGAGTTTGATGTAGTCTTTCAAAGTTTATAACTTCCCGCAATAGCACAATCGATTGATCATTATTAGCCGGTTGCCCCCTTATACGATAAACGGCTCGTTTCTTTCGAATGAACTCTTCGTTAATCGTAATGACCCGGAGTGAGCCGCTACAGCTGACCGTAACGAAGAGTCCGACACTCACGCTGTCCAGAACCAAAATCCCTCAATGCAATTAATTTTTAACATAGCAATCGTTGTGCCACGTCAGCAAGCAGTAATCTCTCACTTCATTATCCACAGTCTGGAAACACAGAATAATTCAGAACCTAATCTAGCATTTGATTTCCTAAGATGCCGGTTTAGACGCTGTTATAATTAACTAACATTGATAGTTCAGACAGCGATAGTAACTAGCATCATTTAACCTCTAATGCATCATTAACCCTCGTAATACCACTGGGGTCGATAAACCACCCCACAGGTTGTTTCCATTGGTACTGCTCACCTGCCCCCTATAAGTGATATCTCAACAAAATGTTGTTCCTCTTTCGTACAAAATTCCAAGTTTTATTTTGCATTTTCTATCACCAGATGGCGCAAGTATTCCATTTAAATACTGAATACCAATGGGGTACCCCAGTGTAAACTTAGCAATCATGACATATGTAAAAATAACAAGATAGCATTTATTCTTAAAGTATTTTAAGAAAGACAAACTATTAATTAATTGATTACTTAGTATTTTTATTACCAAATATTTTACTAGAAATCGGTTCCAGAAAATATCACGTGACTTAAATTTGATGATGCGGTGCGCAAACGAGACCGTCAAGATCCTAATCAACTTGCACGTATAAGAAAAGAATTTTACATGTTGAAAGAAACGATAAAGGATTCTTTTGAACCAGATGAAAATGTCACAGTTGATGAACATTTGCTGACATAATTATCGTGGGTTATTACAATTACATTCAAACTATATTCCAAGTTAGCCTGGCAAGTATGGAACCAGGCACTGGATGTTTTGTGTCAGCATTACTTCCCATATCTATCGCCTGCAGATATCCACCGGAAGAAAGAAAGGTCAGGACAGAGAATAAAATCAGGGAGAACGTGTTATGAAGCACTATCTTCCAGCTTTGCCTCGACAGTCTGCAAGTTCGACGTTGCTTGACAATGTCACATTATTGTTATCTTACTAACAATTCTCGGCGAATTTCTTGGTTTGAATTATGATAATTATCACTGAAACACCAGCACCGGTACCTCTTAAATTTATATTATATTCTCATTAGTTAATTATTGGATTGAGATCAAAACAGCGCAAGTGTTCATTTGGGTCTGATAGTTATTTTCTGATACCTGCCGCAAACAGCTGGACGGTCAATTCCGAGATCGAGCACGTAGCGGCATGGGCTGAGACATGTAATCCAACACTGAATAACCGCAAAGTTCAAGAAATGGTGGTTTGCCGGCCCAGGACAGGCCGCCGAGACGACCAACTAAGTGCAACACCAGGGCAGGAAATGGTAGAATGCATGAATGTACTGGGAGTGCCAATAACCGAACTTCTTAGTTTCGATTCACATGTTAGTAACATTTGCATCAGGGTCAGATAGTCAATGTACGCCATCCGGGTTTTGGCTGCCTATGGACTAACAGGACCATCAGTGAATGACGTTGTGCGAGCCACTACGGTGTCCAGTATGCTTCACGGGGCCCCCGCTTGGTGGAACTCATTGGTCGGGAGAGTCCTCAAAGACTACAGACATTATTGAGAAGATTTGTCAGAGCACAGTACCTTCCGACTCTCAACAAAGTCTCGAACAGCGTTGTCAGTGATCGACTCCCGCCTGTTCTCAAGCGTCATTGTTGACCCGGCGCATGTTCTGCCCGACTTGTTACCTCCCATAAAACTGACAAACTATACGCTGCGACCTCGCGAACGCAAAAGAATAAACTTAGCAGCAGATACCTTAGCACGAGAAACCTTTATAATCAGGATGATTTCGTATCGTATCGTATTTAAGCATTTGTAAAGCGCCTCTCGTAGGGTGAACCGTTCAGAAGCGCTCCCAGTGTGCAAAGCCCCGTGAAAATAAACAGGTTTTGAGGAAAGCGAAAGAAGAAGAGAGACTGCCAGAGAGAATTTTAGAGCGAACAGAAGGAGAAAGATCATTCCAAAGAGAGGGACCAATTGAAACAAAGGAACGAGCCTGAGCCATAGCAGTTCTACTACGGGGAACCAAGAGGTCAAGTCTATTGCAGGAACGAAGTGGACGGTGGGAGGAAGCTCAGTGAGGCCGAAGAATTACACCAACCAGATATTGAGGGGCAAGACCCTTCTGAGCCTTGAAGATCAGAGAGAGGATTTTAAATTGTATGCGAGCATGCAGAAGGAGCCAATGAAGTTCGTCAAACATAAAGGTAGAGATGTGAGAGTACCGGGGAAGGCGGGCTATCAGTCTAGCAGCTGTGTTGAGGACCGATTGAAGAGAGAGAGACGAATCTTAGGAAGACCAACAAGAAGGGAATTGCAGTAGTCAATCCGAGAAAATACAAAAGCATGAACTAAAGTTGTGAATATGGAGGAGGAGACAGAACGACGAATGACCCTGAGACGCCTTAAGTGAAAATTGGAGGAGCGTGTGAGATTAGAGATGTGCTCGGTAAAGGTAAGTGAACTATCAAGGGTAACACCCAGATCACGTACACTTGACGAGAAAGAGAAGAGTGGGAACTTTTCAGAGAGGAGAGCAAAATCAAGTTTATGGAGCTGCTGAGGGGTACCAAACCAGATGAATTGAGTCTTAGAAGCATTAAGGGAGAGGCGATTAGATGACATCCAAGAGTGGAGATGATTAGAGAGAGATTGAATACTCCCGACCAAAAGCAACTGCGATGACGAAGGACCATGGACAAATGCTTGAAGATCATCAGCGAAGAGATGACCAGCAGCACCACAGATCGGAAAAAGAGAGGGGATGTCAGCCGTATATAAAATAAATAAGAGAGGGCCGAGAACGGAGCTTTGAGGGACACCCAGTTTAACGTGGACCCATTGGGTTCTGGAGTCACCAGTAACAATCATTTGAGTTCGTTCAGATAGGTATGAGCGAAACCAACAAAGGGGAGGCCCTTAAGCCCATAAGAGGTCTCAAGACGCTGGAGAAGAATCTCATGATCAACCATATCGAAAGCTGCTGAGACATCATAGAGAGCCAGAAGAGTCAGTTCAGACCTATCAACAGCAGAATAGATTTCAGAAAGTAGGGAAAGGAGGGCAGTCTCGGTGGAATGGTTAGCCCTAAAGCCAGACTGGTCAGTAGGAAGTAGACCAGATTGCTCAAGATAAGGGAGAAACTGGAGAGAGACAAGACGTTCTAGAGTCTTAGAAAGAAAGGATAGATTTGAGATAGGCCGGTAATTATTGCAAAGGTTGGTGTCAAGGTTAGGCTTTTTGAGCGAAGGAAAGACAAGAGCCCGCTTCTGCGAGAGAGGGATGCAGCCTTCAGAGAGTGACCTATTAAACAGATATACCAAGAAAGTGGCAAGATCATCCAAAATGTCACTAATGATAAAAGGGGGTAGTGGATCTAGTTCACATAATTTTAAGTTAACAGACGATAAAACTGAACGAAGGTCCGACTCAGAGATAGGTCGAAAACCATCGAAGACAGCTGACGTTGAGGTAAACGTTGGAGGAGGAGCGTCAGCGGTTGAAGCACAAAGACGGTCGATCTTGGCTGTCAACAAATGTTTTGCATATATAATGAGCACAGGTGTTCCTTAGGTTGATATATATATAATTCGTATTCGATTGTTAAGCTGTTTTAGTCTTAGGCCTTAGTTGCGCGGTCGGCTGGCGGCGCTTGGCCTAAAGTAGCCTAAACTTTGGCTGACGACAGATTCTCTGCACGTGTAGTTAGCGCGCCGAACTTAAAAACTGCTGATGATAGTGAATTTGAAGATATATAGTGCAGTAGTTGTTGTTTTAATGCAGTAGAGAGTTGTTGTGATGTAGAAGTTACAGTCGCGTTGTGTTTAATGAAGAACTGTGTTTGAATATTAACTGTGGTTTAAAAGAAATACATTCAAAGAACTGTGTCAATTTACTTCGTAAACAGTTAGAAGACGTTGAGCAATTTATACGTAGAGATAAGGAAAGTTTTGAGTTAGGTCACAACTAAAGAAAGGACAGAAGAGTTGGTGACATATTTGGTGGCAGCAGCGGTGGAATTCGAAACAACGTCTGGGATTCGAAACAACGTCTGGGATTCGAAACAACGTCGGAAGGATTCGAAACAACGTCTGGGATTCGAAACAACGTCTGGAGATTCGAAACAACGTCCGTGAGAAGAGCAGGGTTGGTGGTATTTGAAACAACGTCGACTGCATTTGAATCATTGGTAAATCTACGACAACGAAAGCCTCAAAAGGTATACAAGTTTGTTGTTTTCAAACAAAGAACAATCCCCAATACTTCAAATACAAAAGAAAACTCGTGTTTTCCAGAAAGGACAGCACTGAAGTAAAGAAGTAAGATGGAGAAATTAAGTGTCAAAAAACAAGCAGAACTGAAGAAGATGTCTTCTGAAAGATTAAAACAGCGCTTGTTGAAGGCTGGTTTTGAAGAAGAAAAACTGGAAGATATGTCGCGTGAAGACATGTTGGAAGCGCTAGCTGAAGTCTGGCTTAAAGAAGAAGCAGAAGAAGAAGAAGAAGGTGCTGTCGGTGGTGCTGTGGAAAAGGTTATTGAGAAACCACCTGGACCTATGTCTATGGAGATGATGATGCAATGGATGATGATGACAAGACAAGAAGAGAAAGAAAGAGAGGAGAAACGAAGAGAAGAAGCAGAGCGTACAAGAAAAGAAGAGAAAGAAATACGACAGGAAGAATTACGTCTTCAAAGAGAGAAAGAAGAGAAGGCAGAACGTCTTCAGAGAGAGAAAGAAGAGAAAGCAGAGCAAGTTCGTGTGGCAGAACTTGAATTGCAAAAGCAGCAATTTGAGATTCAATTAGAGCAATTGAGAAGAGATAGAGAAGATGCTGAAAGGAGAAGATTAGAGCAGATGATTGAATTTGAAAGGGCGCGGAAAAGTGACGAAGAGATACGTCAGCAACAGATTGAAGAGAAGAGACTACGTGAAGAAGAAAAGGAAAAAGTACGAATTTCAGAGTTGGAGCGAGCAGAAGAGGTTAGACAAGAAGAATTGAAATTACAGAGAGAAAGCATGGAGAGGGCAGAAGCGGAAAGACAAGAACGTTTAAAGTTGGAACAACAAAAAATAGCATTAAAAGAAGCACAACTCAAAGAGGAGAAACAAAATAGAGAAGCTCAAGAGCAAAGAAGAGAAGAAGAACGAGAAGAACAGAAAAGGAAAAAAGGAAGAAAGTGAAACGATGGTTTCGAAAATAAAGAAAATTGGTGATGCCATGAAACACGTGTTACCTAAAATGCCAAACGATATGATGGAGGTGCCATTATATTTCGAAACGGTTGAGAATGCGTTTCGTAGTTTCAATGTGCAGGAACAATTCTGGGTGAAGTTATTATTGCCATTGATGACTCCGAAAGCTAGAACTGTTCTAAACAGATTGTCATTCGCTGATTTAGACGATTATGAGATCGTGAAAGAACACTTGTTAAAAGAATTCAAGTTGACACCGAGAGAGTACAGATCGAAGTTTATTGATGCGAAGAAGACAGCTGAAGAAACGTATACAATGTTTACAGCAAGGCTGAAGAACTTGTTGAACTATTATGTGAAAAGTCGCAAAGTGGATAAGAATTTTGAGAAGTTGTTTGATTTATTAGTGGCGGATAAGTTGAAAGAATCACTACCACCAGGTCCACTACAGTTTGTGCTGTCGAAGGAAGGAACTGATTGTTACGAAGCTACACTGTGTCCGGATAAAAAGGGACCCCTTTTGTTATCATGAAAATAAACTAGTAAATATTCATCGATTTTTAAAATTCCAAAACCATTTTAATCCTGAGATAATTTGCTAACATGGTTAAAATGTAAAATTTCCTGTCATCAAATAATTACGTCATAATGACGTCATTTGCATCAAAATTTAAGTATGACAAAAAATTGGTGCGTCGGATGATCGGATCGTCGTAAAACGGAAATCCATTTAACAGAACCAGGCGGGAAAATAAGTGGAACTTTTCCCCGTGATTGTTTGCTGTCGGAAAAATTGTTGTTTGATATCCAGGGTATATTCGGATTATTACACATTCCAACAAGATGGCGCTCCAGCTCACTGAGCTCGTGAAACTGTTGAACTGCAGACAAAGGAGACTCTGGATTTCATGCCTCCTAATCTTTGACTGCCAAACAGCCCGAACTTTAATCCCGTTGATTACAAGATTTGGGGACTAATGCAATAGAAGGTTTACAGGACAAAGATCAGAGACATTGAAGAACTCCGTGCGCGTATTGTTAATGCATGGGATGAATTTGATCAGCTGGTTATCGCTGCTGCCTGTGGCGCGCTCGTCTTGAAGCTTGTGTTGAGGCAGAAGGTGGACACTTTGAGCACGCCTTGTAGTCTAATATTATTCAAATGTAAAAATTAAATTAAACTAAAATTTATAATTGATGAATGACAGTTTAAAATAATATTGAAAATTTTAGATGATTTTTGTGCCGTCCTTGACACTTGAATTTTGATGAAAATGACGTCATTATGACGTCATTATTAAATAACGAAAACTTTTATACTTTATCCAGTATTTAGCAAATTATGTCAGGATTAAAATGGTCTTGGAATTTTAAAAATCGATGAATATTTACTAGTTTATTTTCATGATAACAAAAGGGGTCCCTTTTTTCCGAAGCTAGTGTTGTGGCAGACCTAGCAGACATTCATGTTAATAATCGAATTGGTTTGGCAATTCCGAATAAGACAAGTTTTGGTTTTGTACCCAATGGCAAAAGAAATCAACAGTCCACTCCAAATTTTGGTTTTCATTGGAAGAGCAATCAAGAAACAGGAAATCAGTTCAGAAGTACAGAAGTGAAACCAAATTATCCGGTAGTTCACGAGAATAAAGAGTCGATGATGGCCAGACAACGTCCGGTATATAACAAGTCACCACCAAGGTTTGTCGCGAGAGAAGGCAATGCATCGTTTACTCCATATAAAAGAAAAGAAAGCATCGAACAACGAGGTGCAGTGGTGAAACGTTGTCACAATTGTGGATCGGACAGGCATTTAATGAAATTCTGTCCAGTTCCTGTTACAACCTCAAATTATGATAGAAAACAAGAAAATTCGAGGGTGAATCGAATTCAAGTGGTTGATAATTCTGAAAGTCAAGCCACAGAACATCAGAATAATGAAACTGAAGTAAAGTCAGTGATGAAATGTCACCTTTCACCTGATATTCAGAAAGAAATTCTATTGCACAATGGAATGCAGAAAGAAATGGTTGGAAGAGATGAAAGTACAGCATTGAAGAAAGTGGTATTGCAGTACGTCGAGGTAGAGATTCGTGGAACAGCAGGAAAAGAACCAATAAAAGTAAAAGCACTTATTGATTCTGGAGCAGAGGTTCCGGTGATTAGTGAAGAATTACTGGAAGGCATGAAGGTGGAGCAGATTGGAAAAGTGAATTTACAATGCGTGGCAGGAGATGCCATTCCTGCAAAGTTGGTGAAAGTTGATGTAAGGCTGTGTTGTAACGATGTGGAAGAAGAGATAATTCCGCATAAAATCAAATGTTCACTGACACCGTATGTAACATTGATGTGTGCTAGTATTGCAAAAATGGGAAGCACAGAAAGATTCTTGTTGCATCCAGAAATCATTGCAGAACTAAAAGCCGTGCCACAAGTGAAAATGATACAAGGAGATGTGCAAGCGAATGTAACGACGAGATTGCAGAGTCAGCGAAAGAAAGTGATAGAAGTCGAAGAGGAAAGTGAAACTGAAAGTTCAAGCGAAGAGGAAAACGAAAGCGATGATCAACAAAGTTTAATGCAAGACGGTATAACAGCAGAGATGAGTGAACAAGAGATGGCTGCATGCAAGAATGGTAATCTAAATGAAACGAAAGAGGATAATGAATGTGATGTGGCGATAGCAGATTTGTTTCAAGAAGATGAGAAAGATGAAGAACAACAGATGCAGATTGCAGACGCAAAGAAATTCGAAGAACAGCAGAGACAAGATGAATCATTGAAAGCATGGTGGAATTTAGCGCAAGATAAAGAATCTGAATTCTGCGTGGTAAATGGCTTACTGTACAAGAGATATCGAATATTAGAGCAAACGATATATCAATTGGTGTTACCAAAAGAGCGACGAATGAAAGTGATGGAGTTGGCTCACGAATCAGTATTTGGAGGACATCTTGGAGAAGAGAAAACTAGAGAACGAATAAAGTTGTCTTTTACGTGGCCAAAGATGAGAAGAGATATAGTGAAATTTTGCAAATCATGTGAGAAATGTCAATTAAAGGCAAGAAGTTTGGTGATGGACAGGGTTCCTATCACTCCAATTCCAAGAGAAGATGTAGCCTTTAGAAGAATTACAATGGATTGTGTAGGACCAATCGAGCCAGCATCTGCTGCAGGTCACAAGTATTGTTTATGTATTGTCGATTCTTGCACCAGATGGCCTACAGTGTTCCTATTGAAATCATTAACTGCGAAAGCTGTGTGCGACGCTTTGATGGAGTTGTTCATGAACGTTGGTGTACCTTCAGTGATCACAAGTGACCAAGGAACAAATTTTACTGCGAGTCTGACAAGAGAATTTCTGAATTTAATGGGGTGTAGTCCAAGATTTGACACGCCAGGTCATCCAGAAGCAGCTGGATTAGTAGAAAGATGGATTAGTCTTAGGCTTTAGTTGCGCTGTCGGCTCGTGGGCGCTTGGCCTAAAGTAGCCTAAACTTTGGCTGACGATAGATTCTCTACACGTGCAGTTAGCGCGCCAAACTTAGAAACTGCTGATGACAGTGAATTTGAACAATACAGTGTAGTACGGTTGTTTTAAGGCAAGAGTTGAGTTGTTGTTATTAAACTGTGTTTGAAGTAAGAAGAAACATTCAAAGAACTGTGTCAATTTAATTCTTAAACAGTTAGAAGACGTTGAGCAATTTATATGTAGAGATAAGGAAAGTTCTTGAGGTAGGTCACAACTAAGAAAGAAAAGAGTTGGTGACATATTTGGTGGCAGCAGCGGTGGGATTCGAAACAACGTCTGGGATTCGAAACAACGTCTGGGATTCGAAACAACGTCTGGGATTCGAAACAACGTCTGGGATTCGAAACAACGTCGACTGGTGAGATTCGAAACAACGTAGACTGGTGAATACGCACTCGAATCATTGGTAAATCAACGAAAGCCTCAACAACAAAGGTATAAAAGTTTGTTGTTATCAAACAAAGAACAATCCCCAATACTTCAAACACAAAAGAAAACTCGTGTTTTCCAGAAAGGACAGCACTGAAGTAAAGAAGTAAGATGGAGAAATTAAGTGTCAAGAAACAAGCAGAACTGAAGAAGATGTCTTCTGAAAGATTAAAGCAGCGCTTGTTAAAGGCTGGTTTTGAAGAAGAGAAACTGAAAGATATGTCACGTGAAGACATGCTAGAAGCGTTAGCTGAAGTCTGGCTTAAAGAAGAAGCAGAGGAAGAAGAAGGTGCTGTCGGCGGTGCTGTGGAAAAGGTTACTGAGAAACCGCCTGGGCCTATGTCTATGGAGACGATGATGCAATGGATGATGATGACAAGACAAGAAGAGAAAGAAAGAGAGGAGAAACGAAGAGAAGAAGCAGAGCGTGTGAGACAAGAGGAGAAAGAAATGCGACAGGAAGAATTACGTCTTCAGAGAGAAAAGGAAGAGAAGGCAGAACGTCTTCAGAGAGAAAAGGAAGAGAAGGCAGAACGTCTTCAGAGAGAAAAAGAAGAGAAAGCAGAAAATGTACGACAGGAAGAATTACGTCTTCAGAGAGAGAAAGAAGAATTGCAAAGACAGCAATTTGAAATTCAATTAGAGCAATTGAGAAAAGATAGAGAAGATGCTGAAAGGAGAAGATTAGAGCAGATGATTGAATTTGAAAAGGCGCGGAAAAGTGACGAAGAGATACGTCAGCAACAGATTGAAGAGAAGAGACTACGTGAAGAAGAAAAGGAAAAAGTACGAATTTCAGAGTTGCAGCGAGCAGAACAGGTTAGACAAGAAGAACTGAAATTACAGAAAGAAAGCATGGAGAAGGCGGAAGAGGAAAGACAAGAACGTGTAAAGTTGGAACAACAAAAAATAGCATTAAAAGAAGCACAACTCAATGAGGAGAAGCGAAATAGAGAAGCACAAGAACAAAGAAGGAAAGAAGAACGAGAAGAAGAGAAAAGGAAACAAGAAGAAAGTGAAACGATGGTTTCGAAAATAAAGAAAATTGGTGATGCCATGAAACATGTGTTACCTAAAATGCCAAACGATATGATGGAGGTGCCATTATATTTCGAAACGGTTGAGAATGCGTTTCGTAGTTTCAACGTGCAGGAACAATTCTGGGTGAAGTTACTATTGCCATTGATGACTCCGAAAGCTAGAACTGTTCTAAACAGATTGTCATTCGCTGATTTAGACGATTATGAGATCGTGAAACAGCACTTGTTAAAAGAATTCAAGTTGACACCGAGAGAGTACAGATCGAAGTTTATTGATGCGAAGAAGACAGCTGAAGAAACGTATACAATGTTTACAGCAAGGCTGAAGAACTTGTTGAACTATTATGTGAAAAGTCGCAAAGTGGATAAGAATTTTGAGAAGCTGTTTGATTTGTTAGTGGCGGATAAGTTGAAAGAATCACTACCACCAGGTCCACTACAGTTTGTGTTGTCGAAGGAAGGAACTGATTGTTACGAAGCTAGTGTTGTGGCAGACCTAGCAGACATTCATGTTAATAATCGAATTGGTTTGGCAATTCCGAATAAGACAAGTTTTGGTTTTGTTCCCAATGGCAAAAGAAATCAACAGTCCACTCCAAATTTTGGTTTTCATTGGAAGAGCAATCAAGAAACAGGAAATCAGTTCAGAGGTGCAGAAGTGAAACCAAATTCTCCGGTTGTTCACGAGAATAGAGAATCGATGATGGCCAGACAACGTCCGGTATATAACAAATCACCACCAAGGTTTGTCGCGAGAGAAGGCAATGCATCGTTTACTCCATATAAGAGAAAAGAAAGCATTGAACAACGAGGTGCAGTGGTGAAACGTTGTCACAACTGCGGATCAGACAGGCATTTGATGAAATTCTGTCCAGTTCCTGTTACAACCTCAAATTATGGAAAACAAGAAAATTCGAGGGTGAATCGAATTCAAGTGGTTGACAATTCAGAAAGTCAAGCCACAGAACATCGGTCTCATTATTCTGAAGAAACTGAAGTAAAGTCAGTGATGAAATGTCACCTTTCACCTGATATTCAGAAAGAAATTCTATTGCACAATGGAATGCAGAAAGAAATGGCTGGAAAAGATGAAAGTACAACATTGAAGAAAGTGTTATTACAGTACGTCGAGGTAGAAATTCGTGGAACAGCAGGAAAAGAACCAGTGAAAGTAAAAGCACTGATTGATTCTGGAGCAGAGGTTCCGGTGATTAGTGAAGAATTACTGGAAGGCATGCAGGTGGAGCAGATTGGAAAAGTGAACTTACAATGCGTGGCAGGAGATGCCATTCCTGCAAAGTTAGTGAAAGTTGATGTAAGGCTGTGTTGTAACGATGTGGAAGAAGAGGTAATTCCGCATAAAGTCAAATGTTCACTTACACCTTATGTGACATTGATGTGTGCTAGTATTGCAAAAATGGGAAGCACAGAAAGATTCTTGTTGCATCCAGAAATCATTGCAGAACTTAAAGCCGTGCCACAAGTGAAAATGATACAAGGAGATGTGCAAGCGAATGTAACGACGAGATTGCAGAGTCAGCGAAAGAAAGTGATAGAAGTCGAAGAGGAAAGTGAAACTGAAAGTTCAAGTGAAGAGGAAAACGAAAGTGATGATCAACAAAGTTTAATGCAAGACGGTATAACAGCAGAGATGAGTGAACAAGAGATGGCTGCATGCAAGAATGGTAATCTAAATGAAACGAAAGAGGATAATGATTGTGATGTGGCGATAGGAGATTTGTTTGAAGAAAATGAGAAAGACGAAGAACAACAGATGCAGATTGCAGACGCAAAGAAATTCGAAGAACAGCAGAGACAAGATGAATCATTGAAAGCATGGTGGACGTTAGCGCCAGATAAAGAATCTGAATTCTGCGTGGTAAATGGCTTACTGTACAAGAGATATCGAATATTAGAGCAAACGATATATCAATTGGTGTTACCAAAAGAGCGACGAATGAAAGTGATGGAGTTGGCTCACGAATCAGTATTTGGAGGACATCTTGGAGAAGAGAAAACTAGAGAACGAATAAAGTTGTCTTTTACGTGGCCAAAGATGAGAAGAGATATAGTGAAATTTTGCAAATCATGTGAGAAATGTCAATTAAAGGCAAGAAGTTTGGTGATGGACAGGGTTCCTATCACTCCAATTCCAAGAGAAGATGTGGCGTTTAGAAGAATTACGGTGGATTGTGTAGGACCAATCGAGCCAGCATCTGCTGCAGGTCACAAGTACTGTTTATGTATTGTCGATTCTTGCACCAGATGGCCTACAGTGTTTCTGTTGAAATCATTAACTGCAAAAGCTGTGTGTGATGCTTTGATGGAGTTGTTCATGAACGTTGGTGTACCTTCAGTGATCACAAGTGACCAAGGAACAAATTTTACTGCGAGTCTGACAAGAGAATTTCTGAATTTAATGGGTTGTAGTCCAAGATTTGACACGCCAGGTCATCCAGAGGCAGCTGGATTAGTAGAAAGATGGAACCAAACATTCAAGAAAATGATCCATCATGTAATTGTTGACAATCCAAGGCAATGGCACAAAGTAATTCCGTTTACAGTGTGGGCATTACGAGAAGTACCGAATGCAACTACTGGAATTGCTCCTTATATGTTGGTGTATGGAAAGATTCCGCGTGGACCACTGGCAATTCTAAAAGAAAGTTGGACAAGAGAAATTAATTTACCACCTCATATTGGAATCCAACCAGAAAAGTACTTGAAAGACATGAAAGCAAATATGGAAAAAGCATTACTGTTTGCAGAATCATATTCACGAGAGAAGCAATTACAGTATACGAATCAATACAACAAAAGAGCGAAACATAAAGAATTTGAACCGGGTGAAAAAGTCATTGTGTTATATCCGACTTCAACGAATAAACTGATTTCACGATGGCATGGTCCATGTACTGTTATACAACGAAGGTCCAAGTACTCTTATTTGATTGACATGGGTGACGATTGTCGGAAGATAATTCACGCAAATAAAATCAGAAAGTACATTACAAGAGCAATGAGTTGTGGACTAATCGTTGAAGAAGATGAAGACTTTGGTTCAGTGGTTGAATTGCTGATGAAGAATGACTGGCAAAATGAAAAGAATTCACTGAATCTTGATCCTGATCAGATTAGCCATTTAACATTGACTCAACAAAAACAATTGCTGGAAGTATTGAACAAATATTCTGATCGCTTTTCTGAAAAGCCTGGACTATGTACATTGGTTGAACATGAAATTGAACTGAAACCGGAATTTCGTGAAAAAGAATTTATGGCTTACCGAATTCCACTCATCTATCGAGCAGAAGTTGAACGACAAATTAAAGAAATGCTTCAAGCCAACATTATAAAACCATCTTCGAGCAGAATGGCAAGTCCGTTGGTAATTGTTAAAAAGAAAGACGGTTCTCTAAGACTTGCCTGCGACTACAGATACATTAACTCGTTCACTGTGGATTGTAAATATCCGATGCCGATTGTAAAAGACGTGTTGCACAAAGTTGGAAAATCAAATGTGATCTCGATTTTTGATTGTCGAAGTGCTTACTGGACTTGTCCTGTTAAGCAAACTGATCAATGGAAAACTGCTTTTGTTACTCACAATGGACTGTACGAGTTTACTCGTGTTCCTTTCGGAATGATCAACTCAGGAAGAACATTTGTTAAAGCAATTAACATGGTTTTACAGCCTATAAATGAATTTGCTGAGCCCTATGTAGATGACATTGCTGTGCATTCAGATGACTGGAAGATTCATTTACAGCATTTAGATGCATATTTAATGCAAATGAGACTGCATAACATTACTCTGAACTTAAAGAAATGTATTTTTGGTAAGAGTGAGGTAAAGTTCATCGGTCATGTGGTTGGTTCTGGAACGATTCAAATGAATCCAGATAGAATTGAAAGTTTAATTAATTTGAAAACTCCAGAAACGAAGAAACAAGTTAAGCAATTGCTGGGATTTTTTGGTTACTATCGACAGTTTATCAAAGATTTTGCACAGATTGCGAAGCCTCTATCTGATTTGACAAGCAAACATGTTTCAGATAAGATTGATTGGACTGATAGACATCAACAGGCATTTAATTTACTTAAAGATGCTGTACGCTCTAAAGTTGTTTTATATGTTTTTGATGTTGGAAAACCATTTAATTTGTACTGCGATAGTAGTGATTTTGCAGTAGGAGCTGTTTTAACGCAGATGGATGATAACGGAATAGAACGCCCTGTGTCATTTATAAGTCAGAAGTTGACTGACACCCAGAAGAGATGGGCAACTGTGGAGAAAGAAGCCTATGCTATTGTTTGGGCTCTAAATAAGTTAAAAGAGATAATCATTGGATCTAAAGTTCACATCTTTACCGATCACAATCCTTTAACTTATCTGACTGAATCTATGTCTAAGTCTGCTAAATTGGTGCGTTGGGCTTTGGCACTGCAAACTTTTGATGTAGAAGTTAATTATAAGAAAGGACGATTAAATGTTGTAGCAGATTGTTTATCTAGATTATAAGATTGTTTATTTTACTGTTTTGTATAGTATTAAGTTTATTGCATAATTTAGTACATGATGATTTTGCAAATTTTTAAGTTTAATTTGCTCAATCCAAAGAAAGGGAAGGAGGTAATGTGAACAAATGTTTTGCATATATAATGAGCACAGGTGTTTCTTATGTTGATATATATATAATGTGTATTCGATTGTTAAGCGTTTTAGTCTTAGGCTTTAGTTGCGCTGTCGGCTCGTGGGCGCTTGGCCTAAAGTAGCCTAAACTTTGGCTGACGATAGATTCTCTACACGTGCAGTTAGCGCGCCAAACTTAGAAACTGCTGATGACAGTGAATTTGAACAATACAGTGTAGTACGGTTGTTTTAAGGCAAGAGTTGAGTTGTTGTTATTAAACTGTGTTTGAAGTAAGAAGAAACATTCAAACTGAAACCGGAATTTCGTGAAAAAGAATTTATGGCTTACCGAATTCCACTCATCTATCGAGCAGAAGTTGAACGACAAATTAAAGAAATGCTTCAAGCCAACATTATAAAACCATCTTCGAGCAGAATGGCAAGTCCGCTGGTAATTGTTAAAAAGAAAGACGGTTCTCTGAGACTTGCCTGCGACTACAGATACATTAACTCGTTCACTGTGGATTGTAAATATCCAATGCCGATTGTAAAAGACGTGTTGCACAAAGTTGGAAAATCAAATGTGATCTCGATTTTTGATTGTCGAAGTGCTTACTGGACTTGTCCTGTTAAGCAAACTGATCAATGGAAAACTGCTTTTGTTACTCACAATGGACTGTACGAGTTTACTCGTGTTCCTTTCGGGATGATCAACTCAGGAAGAACATTTGTTAAAGCAATTAACATGGTTTTACAGCCTATAAATGAATTTGCTGAGCCCTATGTAGATGACATTGCTGTGCATTCAGATGATTGGAAGATTCATTTACAGCATTTAGATGCATATTTAATGCAAATGAGACTGCATAACATTACTCTGAACTTAAAGAAATGTATCTTTGGTAAGAGTGAGGTAAAGTTCATCGGTCATGTGGTTGGTTCTGGAACGATTCAAATGAATCCAGATAGAATTGAAAGTTTAATTAATTTGAAAACCCCAGAAACGAAGAAACAAGTTAAGCAATTGCTGGGATTTTTTGGTTACTATCGACAGTTTATCAAAGATTTTGCACAGATTGCGAAGCCTATATCTGATTTGACAAGCAAACATGTTTCAGATAAGATTGACTGGACTGATAGACATCAACAGGCATTTAACTTACTTAAAGATGCTGTACGCTCTAAAGTTGTTTTATATGTTTTTGATGTTGGAAAACCTTTTAATTTGTACTGTGATAGCAGTGATTTTGCAGTAGGAGCTGTGCTAACGCAGATGGATGATAAGGGAATAGAGCGCCCTGTGTCATTTATAAGTCAGAAGTTGACTGACACCCAGAAGAGATGGGCAACTGTAGAGAAAGAAGCCTATGCTATTGTTTGGGCTCTAAATAAGTTAAAAGAGATAATAATTGGATCTAAAGTTCACATCTTTACCGATCACAATCCTTTAACTTATCTGACTGAATCTATGTCTAAGTCTGCTAAACTGGTGCGTTGGGCTTTGGCACTGCAAACTTTTGATGTAGAAGTTAATTATAAGAAAGGACGATTAAATGTTGTGGCAGATTGTTTATCTAGATTATAAGATTGTTTATTTTACTGTATTGTATAGTATTAAGTTTATTGCATAATTTAGTACATGATGATTTCGCAAATTTTTAAGTTTAATTTGCTCAATCCAAAGAAAGGGAAGGAGGTAATGTGAACAAATGTTTTGCATATATAATGAGCACAGGTGTTCCTTAGGTTGATATATATATAATTCGTATTCGATTGTTAAGCTGTTTTAGTCTTAGGCCTTAGTTGCGCGGTCGGCTGGCGGCGCTTGGCCTAAAGTAGCCTAAACTTTGGCTGACGACAGATTCTCTGCACGTGTAGTTAGCGCGCCGAACTTAGAAACTGCTGATGATAGTGAATTTGAAGATATATAGTGCAGTTGTTGTTTTAATGAAGTAGAGAGTTGTTGTGATGTAGAAGTTACAGTCGCGTTGTGTTTAATGAAGAACTGTGTTTGAATATTAACTGTGGTTTAAAAGAAATACATTCAAAGAACTGTGTCAATTTACTTCGTAAACAGTTAGAAGACGTTGAGCAATTTATACGTAGAGATAAGGAAAGTTTTGAGTTAGGTCACAACTAAGAAAGGACAGAAGAGTTGGTGATCTTGGCTGTCAGCATTTCAAGGAATTCATTTGCTGTGAAGGAAGGGGTTTCAGTTGAGCGAGAAGACCGGCCAAGAAGCCCCGAGACAGACGACCACAGACGTCTGGGATTCTTCGCGTTTCGGGAGACCAGCTTTTCCCAGTGAGCTGCCTCCTTTTGATGGTAGAGACGATGGAGGGCACGAAGCTGGGCAATCCAAGCCAATCGATCTTTGGGCTCCTTAGTCCGGCGATAACGTCGCTCTAGGCATCGAGTTTTACGACGAAGTCGATGACAGTCGGCGTCAAACCAGACTGCCAGTGGACGAATACGTGTCCAAACTTTGCGACGAGGAAGCATATCATCAAGGATATTCGTAACAGTAGAAGTGTAGAGGTCAAATAGCTGTGCGACTGTAAGCGTGTCGAGAGTGGAACTGGGTGAGGAGAGAAGAGTGTCACGTATGGCAGCGCTGAAGGCCCGGTGGTCAAGCGACTTCCACCCCCGCATCATGCGAATGGAATGAATTGGTTGTAGATGAATGGATGGAAGAGTGAAGCTGATGACTGAGTGATCCGAGAGCGTAGGAGGAGTAACTGTAAAATTGTCCACTTGATCGTCATCAGTGGTGATGACAAGATCAAGATGGCCACCCAATACGTGGGTGGGTTGATTGATATGCTGACGAAGGCCAAACTGTGACAGGAGGTTAAGGAATCGGATGGAAGTAGGAAGAGTAGGTTCTTCTAGATGAATGTTGAAGTCTCCAAGGATAATGAGCTGGCTGTTCCGCGTAATGAGGATCTCCAGAATAGAGGAGAGCTCTTCAAAGAATTGTCCAGTAGGAGACGAGGAACCGGGTCTGTAGATCGTGAGGAGGGTGACAGGACCACGAGGAGTGGCAATGCTCAGGCAGAGAGCTTCCAACGTGGTAAACGAGCAGTCCAATGCGACTTGTGAGACGCGTAGCGAAGAGCGGAAGAATACTACGATGCCACCGCCACGGGCCTGGTGGCCGTCTGGATGAGGCGGACGAGGGCAATCGCGCGAAGAGAAGCCCGAAGGAGTTGCACGCAAGATAGGTACGTCGTCAGAAGCAAGGTGCCAGCTTTCAGTGATGGCGAAGACATCAAGCTGGTCCTGAAGAAGGGTTTGAGCGACGTAGGCATATTTCTCGGATAGAGAGTGAGCGTTCCAGGTGGCGATTCGAAGACCGGACGGATGAGCAGGCGGTGGAGGAGATCGAGTAGTTTTAGGCGACGATGGTTGATGAGGAACCGTCGGCAACAAGGAGGTAGAAGACGGTGACGGAGTAGCAGAGAATGAAGGCGCCGTCGGCGTTAGCGTTGACTTCTGTGGATGATCGCGAGCCAATCGACAGTTGGCAGGGCACCAAATTTGGTAATTGAACAAAACCTTGCGAAGAGAGCGAGTAGGTCGAAGACTGTTTAACCACACTGCACATAGTTGTTGTGTGGTGTGATGATGCGTACCCGTTGTGTTCAAGTGTAGACGCAACAGTCACCGAGGGGACGGACGTAGCCGTAGACGAAGACACAGACGTAGACATAGGCCGGCCATCATTAATTGCAAAGTAGAGTGTACAAGCCTATTAACAGCGGTGTGCACCCAGTTTACGTAGTTTACGGCATTTATNAAATGGGTGAGTACAAGGTGGAATTTGTTCTCTTGGATCCTGATTTCAGCTGTCTGTAATCCGGAGTGCTCTGAACATGGGCGATGTGTCAACCCCAGCGAGTGCCAGTGCGACGATGACTATGTTGGATCGACGTGTGACGATTACAAACCAGGCAAGTAACAGCTTACCAACAAACCAGTGAAATATACTCACGAAAATCTCTTTTTACCGAAGTTCGTCTCTATCTCACAATAATCTATTCATCGTAGGAAGCGTCATATTTCATGGCACTGTTAAAGGAACGAAGTTGAACTGTACTGCAGCTGATCGCATTGGCTCTAATCTATCTGAATCTGCCGTCGATTAATATAAACTCCTCTGTCTTCTTCCATCAGTTTGGCTACTAGATTTGTCTTAACGTGTTTTCTTTGAACAACCAATCTGAATTGACAAAACTATTCGCTTACAATCGCGATCACCTGAAGTTTTCGTAGGCTTTTGAAATGTGACATAGGGTACTAAGTGTTCAGTACATAAACACATACATGTACATTGTACATGCATTTTCACGTGACGTCTGTTGCATTTGACAGCCATTAGTGAGACATTCAAGTATTGTTACACTGAATCGCTATGCCTGGGTGCCAAGCCGGAAAATGCAGACTCTGTCGTGTCGAAGGATGACTGCTGTTCAGTCTACGGAGGCAATGGTTGGGGTATCTCAGATGGCAGCGATTGCCAGCCGTGCTCCCCACCAGCCCAGGACGACAGCGATGAATCCCCTCCTCCAGACCGACCAACAGGTTTTATTTACCGAGCAATCTATTTGTTATCCCTCAGTTACTCGTATTTTATTTGTTTGTGTTTAGTACCGGCAGTTCTTTCACGGTTATGGGAAGAGGGTCAGCATAGAATTCGTTTTAGGAAGTGGAGTGACGATTTCGGAGAGAGAGCTAAAACAGTAAAGCAAAGTTCCAATGTTCTTTCGTTGTATGCTTCAATGTTCCATTAGTAGCACCCTTCAATGTTCTTTTGTAGTAGGCTCCAAAGTTACATTCGCTGTATGCACAAATGTTCTATTCATAGTATGCTACAAAATGTTCTATTGCATAATTCTACGATGTCTTATTCGTAGTGTGTTCCAATGTTCCATTCGTAGTATGCTTCAATGTTCTATTTAATGTTCCATTCATACATTTGCATCAACCTTCATCTCTAAATAGCCTTATAGTAACTGTTTTAGAAGAGGCTCAAACCCGCTCAGTGCGAACTCCATGGCAAACGCTGAAACCAATCGGCTACTGCCACTGTCTTGCCACTGCATTAATCCCCATATATCTTCCTCTTGCAGTTATTGAGAACCCAGGATATCAGTCGTATCGGACGTGCATGGGAAGTGGTACGAACTACTACCGGACTTTCGACGGAGTCGAATTCCAGTTTGCCGGCCAATGCACTTACATTCTGTTCAACGACGGTGTGCGAAGTGTCACTCTTAAGCTGATCAACTGTAACCAAGTCAGTGGGTGTGAAAAGGTACGCAACATGTTATTAATAGCAGTTATTCTGTTTCAACGGTGTTGCCAGAATCCTCATTAAATTTTATGGTTTCTTGTACCGAGCAGTAACGAAGATACGCTTTTAAGTTCAGTAGTTAACAAAATGTCTGAGAACGGTAAACAAACCAGCAGTCAAATTACGGTAAACTGTCTACACTATATATATACACTTTTTACGTGGGGATTCCTCTCGATCCTCTGGAAACCGACCTCTGACCTCCTCGGACTACTCTTTTGACAACCCTTCTGACTAGACGCAGCGTTCATGAATAAGCTGGTGCCCTACAATGGCTTCGTGTGGAGATATTTGTAGTTTAAGATTACGATTATGATTACAATTAAAACTTTTAATCGCAATTATTCGCACGATTAATTTTATTACTCAATTAATTTAATTACTCAATTAAGTTTTAATCGCAGTAGAGAACAACTACATGCACAACTACTCTATTGTGGCGACCGCCGCCCCGCACGCTACCTCTCACTCTCTGCTCACGGGACGGCGTCGGCTCCAGCCCACTATCCGTCTGGAGCCGCCCGAGTCACTGCCTTGTCTACTTCAATGTAAATGGCTGTTCTCTATATCTACCCAGGGTGACCGTTCCTATCAGGGGAGGTTTAGGATGGGTCGCTTCTCCAAGAGGTAACACTATACAGCTTTATCACGGTCAGACTCTGCCTCTTCCACGGTCGCCGGATGGGCAACGTCCTGAGGATGGCCGTCTCTCAGAACAGGGTTCGTTCTTTTACTAGCACGAGTCGTTCTCTTCGTGTTTACCTTCTTAGCTACGCGCTTCCTCTTCGCCCTCTGCCTGATCTGAACTTCGACTTACCATTTTACATCTCGTGACTCTTAAACTCTCGCCAATAATAAGGGACACCAAACGTTCTCTAAGTTCCTTGGACCAGGAATACTGATGACAAGCCTCTACGCCATTTCGCCCTAGACAATACTTGTAACCACCTCTCTACATCACGTCGTCCTAGACACTACCGATAGCAACTCTCTACGTCTTCTCGCCCTAGACACCATACTGGGGACAAATCTCTACGTCAACTCGTCCTATACATTTGTCCATGTCCTACCGTCATGTGTCTCTCCGTCCATTTCCGTGTTTGGCATGCGGCCTCACACGTATATTGTCATGCACCACTATTGACGGAGTAAGTTCCCTACCCCGTCTCTGTGTCGGCAAAGAACGACCAACACTGATATATTCTGCTTCAAAAGACAAAGAAAGACACCGGTAGGATCTCACAGACTGTGAAGGCAAAGAACGACCAACACAGTATGAATTCTGATTCGAAAGATATAAGGTATCAACGAACTCTGAGAGTGAAGGCAAAGAAAGACCAACACAGTATAATTCTACTTCGAAAGAAACATATACTGGCCTCTGTGTTGGCAAAGAACGACCAACACAGTGAGAAATTCTGCTTCGAAAGAAAGAAACACTGGTAAGGTATCTACGGACTCTGATAGTGAAGGTCCTCTCTCTATAACCTTCACTATCTACACACAGAACTTCGTTCCGACCTACGCACGAGGGGGCCCAGCCTCGCACTTCAGTCGGTTCTCAGAACTGTGTGTTGTGACAAGCAAATATGTATCTACGTGGGTACTCGACTACCCACACGTACACGTATCGATCACTTTCTTGGTCTGCGTTAATCTTGATCTGGGTACCCGAATACCCGGACTTACACGTATCGGTAACTCTCTTGGTCTGCGTTGATCTACCCACCTGGGGTTTTAGTACTCCTCACCAAGGGCGTTGACTCGCTGTGTCTCGCGAGTACACCCTTCCCCGGCTTAAGTCTTACACAACCTTTCTTCCCGCTATCCGAATCAATCTGACCCGGGACCTGCCAACAGAGTGGGCCCTTACTCCGCCTCAGGTATCCGTTGATCAGACTTTCCGAATCAAATAGCGAGCGTTACGGTTGTGCCCGGGAGCGCACGGTATCACAGGATTCGTTTCCCAATTCTCGGACTCGATTCCGTTACCGGAATCAGGGGTAAGTGTCACTAACGTTACCCCTTTGTTTCTCACAGACCTGTGTATCTACTTCCCTGTTAGGGAATTGTACTGTCTCTCACACCTGAACGAACCACGGTCAGATCTGTCGGGTAGTTCCCCGAACAGAGAGAGATATGCGGCTAGTCCCGCAAGTAAAGTATTCGCAGGGAAACCGCGACTAATAAGTACAACCGACGTTAAGTACGCAGGGAAAGATTATCCGCGAAAACCACGGAAGTTACTATGAACGACGCTAAGATACGCAAAGAAAGATATTCCGCGGGGAAACCGCGAATTGAGATTTTTTTGGTCCGCCCCGTAAGTAGAAAAGGTGCGGTAGACCCGCAAGTTGAAAAGAATATGCGGGTAGATCCACAATTGTTTTACGAACGGTATCAAAGGGGTCACCATCTTCCCCGTATTTTACCACACTGGTGTGCAGCATTTATCTAACGGTAACTCCGGGGAGCTTTCCCCGTATTTATCTGTCACCAACGGGGTCACCCTCCCCGTATTTGATCGAACCGGGCCAGCGGGGAATTTTCCCCGTATTTACGCACTCGCCGTTAACTGATTTCCCGGTCTCTCCACGCTCTCCGCACTTTACGCGGAAACCGGACTTTGATTTTTCACTCGCCGTTAACTGATTTGCCCGTCTTTCCCGTACTACGGACTTTACGCGGAAACTGGACTTTGATTTATCACTCGCCGTTACTGGTTTGCCCGTCTTTCGCGTACTTCGAACTTTACGCGGAAACCGGACTTTGATTTTTCGTTAACTGATTTCTCGGTCTCTCCGCACTCTCCGAACTTACGCACTACCGGGGCCTCGCCTTCCCCGTATTTCGTTACAGACCTGTCATTTCTCGGTATCTCTGCGTACTTTCCGAACGGTATCAGTGGGGAAACTTTCCCGTAGTTATCCAGACCTGTGAGCATTTATTTCTCACAATCGGTCTTTCCCCGGTTAGCCTGCCACAGACCGGCTCGCGATCAACAACGTGATGGGCCCTACCCCGTCAGATCAGCGGAAGCCGGCAATGGGCAGACCGTGTGAGCGGCTGTCACCCGGGAGCGCACTGATTAGTCTTGTTTTATATTGGACGCGGAGGCGCCCGTCACTCACCCGAACCGTTTGATTTCACTTTCCCGTAACCAACGACACTAAAGCACCGTGTCGCTATGTGTAGAGCAGTACGACGACCACTCTACGTTATAGGCAAAACACCGTAAGGCAGCCTATATTCATCTATCGACAATGTATGCTGTAGCTCTCAACGCTTATAAATGCGTCCTTACCAAAGTTTTTAATATAAGGTAGGTGTCTAAGCGATAGCTCCTAAGGACTAATTTAGGCGATGCCTATCTTTAGTCATCAACTATAGGACGTGGGAAGATGTACTTTTATTTAATTAATATATTAAAACGGTAAATTAGCCAAAATTAAGTGACCGTATAATTTTAATTAGATTTATTATAACTCGAATCGAGCGCTGATTAAACGCCACCTAGCGATTCAGAGGCGCGACACCGCCTAACAGAAAATCAATATCATTAGGCCATTATAGGTCAAACAGCCTAAATTCTACCTTGTGGCCTGTCCGCACAATTATAGAATGGTATGCAACAGATGACTATAGTGTGGAACAGTCTGGAATGGAATAGAGCATACCAGAATAGTATAGAATGGCATAGATCATAATAGTGTAGAATGGAATAGAATATCATAAGAATTTGCTAGCATAAATAGGAACGAATAGAACTAGCATTGTGTGGAGCAGAATAGCATATAACAGAGTAGCATGGAATAGAATAACATAGAGTTGAATAGTATAGAAAACAATCGCATAAAATGAATGGATTTTAAATTGGCAGTTATAATCTTCAGTGCTGTCTAAAAATGAAATTCTAAAAAGACCAGCGACAAGAAAGACTGGTGAAACCGCAATTTTTCTATATGATCTCTCAATTTGGATAATTTAGTGGAGGCTACATTAGGCATTTAGGACTTGCGCAGTGGTGTAGGGGTATGTTCTGTGCCTTGCAGCCGGAGGGTTGCGGGTTTCGAATCCACCTCAAGCTGCCGCGTAGGGACCCTGGGCAAGTCCGCTTCACTCGCAATTGCTCATGCGCTTCGGCGTGAAACTACGGTTCAGTGTGTCCGCGCTGTAGTCGGGAGCGCCTCTGGGTAGAAATCTTGAAAGGGGCGATACTTTTAAACCAATTGGCACGGAATGCCGGGTTGGCAAAATTAAACAACAGAAGTTGAAAATTTTCCATTAGAAATGCGACCACATCTACATACGCACATACATACATACATACATACATACATACATACATACATACATACATACATACATACATACATACATACACGCTTACATACACACATACACACATACATACATACATACATACATACATACAGCTACATACGCCATACATACATACATACATACATACATACATACGCGCATTATATATAGGCCTAATACATACATACATACATGCATACATACATACATATGTAGGGGTGTGTATGATTCTACACACAGTAAGGTGAGAGAGGAATAGATGGAAGACAGACAGAGACAGCCAGACCGACAACTTAGTATACAGACAGACACAGAGACAGCCAGACCGACAACTTAGTATAAAGACAGACACAGAGACAGCCAGACAGACACATTGAGATGCAAACACAGACAGAGGCAGAGAGAAGGACAAACATAGTTAAAGAGCGAGAGGGAGACGGTCAGACAAACGGTCAGACACACAGACAGACACGGACAGTCAGACAGATAGAGCCAGAGAGTAATGAGAGAAGGCAAGGACCTGTGCTATGCGTAGGCGTTGCAGGAATGCACTATCGTGCGTAGCACAGGTAGGGGAATCATGCCTGTGGTTAAGCCTGCACGACGTTGTCGTGCAAATATGTAGCCAGAGCGACGCCGACCGAAAGGCTACTTAAGTGTAGAGCTGAACTGTACAGTAAGAGAAGGGAAGCTCGGCTCAGCTCTGTCGGTCGGTGTCGCTGCTGGAAGATGTGCTCGTGACGATTAAACCAACTCATCAACATCCGAGTGTTCGTTTCTTCTGTTGACCGACAACCTTTCAGAATCCTTGTAAAGCACACAAGCTGGACTGATACATCCGACATTAAAAATAAGAAATGACCAATATCAAATATAATTTCAGTATAACCCTCAGAGAATCAGAGTGAATTTGTTAGCACTAGCTGGCATAAAGAATACATCAATTGGTGAATGGGATAGGGATTACTGGTCACAGAATCGTTTCAGAAACCCGTGCTAACTAGCTCCAATAAAGTTTCCATTTCTAATCAGAGCCATTTGCTTGATTATAATAATTATAACAATGTGTGCTATCTCGCCACTGCGTTTTAATGATGTAAGCGCGCCCTAAATCTACGCTACATAATACTACAATAAAAAGTTTATTTCATAATTTGCATATCATTTCATATTTATTTCATGTCCAGTTCAACTTACAAACATAAAAGTTATTTATTTCAGAAATGCAGATATTAAATCCTAGTATATTTTGAAGTTTTGGCTGTCAATTGTTTTTTCATAATGAATATGTAGATGATGATTCAATCAGATTGCAAGGAGCGGAGATGACCGTTTAGTATCATGAATTTGTTTTTCATCTGCAGGATACTGTATTGCTGACTCTCAGTTTGCATCAAATGCATACATTGAGAAAGATGGACAATCTGGCCATACTTCGCCTAATGAAACAGTTAACGAAGGGGACCATGTTGAGCATAACGTCAAAGTGAAGATTGGCAGATGCAAGGAATGGTAAATTACCTCTTTACCAAATTCTTAGCTTATCAGCATCCACTATGATTTAAATTCATTTATCTGGTCATGGCATTTCAGATCATGTTTAAGGAAAACTTGCATTAATGCAAAAAGTAGGTTATATGAAAAACTCGTGTGCGCTACGTTTTGTTAATCCAAAAAAATCACAACCAAATTTAGATAACAAATTTAGACCCCACTGAGCTCATGGTTTGATCATTCAAAAATATTTTTAAAAATAGGACATTCACACAGCTACATCTTAGTTCTCTAGGCTGGCAATACATGAATAAAAACGGTCTCTATTTATGAAGTTGAGCAAGATATGATGGAATGAGAAAAGCAATCATATTAGCTAATACAATTGACTCTTCAAAGTCATAATAATATTATGACTTTCGTTCCATTGTTGCATTTTGCATTTTAACTATGAATACTAGCAACAGCACAATATTACAGCCTCTTTGAAAGCAAGTAAGTACTGTTTAACAAAAATCTGATCCAATCTCCATGCTTGGTATTGTCACCACGCGAGTAAGGCAGTGAGTGAGCTGCTATACTGAAAACGACAAAAAGTCAAAATTAAAAACTTTTCAAAGCCTTAATCACCGGGTGTGATTTTTGGATTAACTAAATGTTGATAAGTTGTAAGGCTACATGTGCTTAATTTATATTATTTTATGCATAGCATTTTATTGACCTTGGCTTGTCTTTCAGGAACATTTTATTCAGAATTGAGACTAACTGATAGCATTTGATTATCATTTGCGGCATTGCGTCAGGCAGAGAGTAATGAGGAAAGGCAGAGACCTGTGCTATGCGTGGGCGCTGCAGGAATGCACTATCATGCGTAGCACAGGTAGGGAAATCGTGCCTGTGGTTAAGCCACACATGCCTGCACTTTGTAAAGGCATTACATTTTGGAGATTGGCATTTAACCCCAAAATATGGATGGAGCGTATACAATTTTTATACATTTTGTAGCTTTATTTCAATATAACTTTATAAATTAGACCATAAACTACCTCAGTAATTTACATAACTAATCGCAAGTAAGAAACCTGAACTATCCTTTGAGTCTACATATCTGTTTACATTGTAGTTTATGCCGAACAGACAACACCTTCGACTGTTATGTAAGTTTTATTACTTACTTACTTACTTGTGGCCTTGGCGATGCTCCCGCACGCATAAGCCGCTCGTTTATGGAAGACCTCCATCCCTCTCTGTTGTAGTTTTATTACCTAAACTTAAACTGTTAAAACACGGCAAAGGGTGTGAAAAACACACGCACACGTACACGCACACACACACAAGCACACACACACATAATATATATATTGAATTATTGATATATTATACATATCGTTCATTTCTGTAGTCTGACCCGCCTGAACCATCTCAACTCTGTCCTCGAAGTCGTTCCGAAATTCCCTTTAAAACAGCTTCAGCCCATCCTCAACTGCGCTGCCTGATTATTGTTGCTAACCTGTCAAAATTCTCGCACGTTTCGGGCTATAATTATGCGAGAGACGCTGCATTAGTCGAGAACAGTAATACATTAAAAATCCTCCTTCAATAGTTCGTGCGCACCAGACTGCATCAGATAGCTCTGCGTCTGTTGCGTTAAGTGATCGGTGTAAGACGTGTTGCAAATGGTCTCGCGCTTTCGTACGACGATGCAGGTACATCGCGCTTTCTCGTGCATTGAACCATTCTCCAAGAACACTCTAGCATTAAAATACGCAGGGCCTACTATTTCTTCACATACAGCTCAAGAAACAGTTTCACGCCATCTTAAGATATATCTGTTTATATCTGTTAGATTGCACTGTTGACAGCCCTTGTGAGTTTTCCTAAAAGGATCTTTGCAAGTATAGATAGTATAGATACATTACATACGAACATTATACATACTTAAAGAGATACCTGTATAAATCATCTTTCGAAACTGCTGAACTGCTACCATCGAGAGTATTAATTAATTAGTTTTCATTAATCTGTAACTTCCATTGCGCCGGTGTCTAATACACAAGGCATCAACCGATGGCCAACCAAAACTAAGCCGTAATCAGGTTGATATCCAGAAGAACAGGGTCGATATCCTGAAGGTCAAGTCATACAGACGATCAGGCAGTCTATGGTTGGTAGGCTATTAGGTAAAGATAAGCCTTAAGCCAAAAACGAAATGATATAGGCGACTGAACAGTACGAACATAAAAATTATACACGGAAAGGGTTCAAAATTCTAGGTCACGCATTACAAAACGCTCTAATCTTCCGAATTACCAGATGAGCTCGTTGAATATTTCTAAGACTTTGGAGTAGGGACTCATCTTAAATACTGATGTTAGCCAGTATTCAATCTTTTATTATTATTATTAATATCATCATCATCATCATCGTCATCGTCATCGTCATCATCATCATCATCATCAGCAGCATGCTTCAATTGCATAACTCTGCTAAAGTTATTTAAAGTTGTTATCTGGAAACTATGTATTGTGTTTATATCTATTCTGCCAGGCGATTAACGATACATGGACGGATGCAAATGACACATGTCAAAGCTACTACTGTTCCGGCGAAACCATCATCCATACAAATAAAAGCACTACATGCAGATGTGCTTATGTACGTAAATTGATTGTTTTAAAATTAATATATATATATATATATATATATATATATATATATACAATTATTATAATTATGACTATAATATATAGTTAATTATGACTATAATATATAGTTATAATAATAATAATAATAATAATAATAATAATAATAATAATAATAATAATAATAATAATAATAATAATAATAATAATAATAATAATAATAATAGTAATGAGTAATAATAATAGTAATAGTAATAGTAATAGTAATAGTAATAGTAATAGTAATAGTAATAGTAATAGTAATAATTGCAAGGCACGAAAATGACGAAATGCATGCGTCAATAAATAAATGACAAATACTTATATTTACAGTGCACCATATAATATTTAAAATGACAAAAGTGTTATGCATTGTTATAATTAGATCTTTAAAAAACATTTTTTACAGGGTGAGACCATGGTGGCTGTACCTTCTCCAGATTGTTGCCTCTGTATACATAGTAAGCAGCATTGTTTTTAAGCATGCACCATTTTGTTTAGTGTTACTACACTTGCTAACATTTACTGTTAATACTGTTATCAGTAATAATGATAATAATTATTATTGTTGTTACTATTATTATTATTAATTTGTATGCCTTAGGTACACAGGATCCCGCATGGACTTGATTTATTATTAATAAATATTTTAAAGTATTATTATTACGTATTATTTCAAATGCATATTGTTTACTACTATTATGATCATGATTATTATTATTATAATTATTATTTATATTATTATTATTATTATTATTATTATTATTATTATTTTATTATTATTATTTTATTATTATTTCTGTATTTATTGAATGTCACCATCAAATGACAATCAAGGTCATTGAGTACATGTAATTGAATGTGAATAAAATCCTGAAGGTTTCTGTGCTGTATAACACCGGAATAAGCTCAACCGACAGCTCCTTATTACAAAGCCATCGCTGGAAGCCGAACGGCTGCCATGACACGCAAACACTAATGTCTGTCAACAGCAGGCACTCGTATAGCAGTGTGTATTTGCAATGGTCATTATGGTAATGGTAATGCTAGTTGCAAATTTATATTGCGCCACTTCATGAGAGAATCATCAGAGGTACTCATACAATGCATGTTGTCATCGCAATACACTGTTACCTACTCCATGTGCCTCTTGCATCGTATGAGTATGATAATTGCTGTGAATCCATTCAACCGAAACCATGCTGTTGTTATGGTTATGACAAAGCCAAAGCATGTTTTATCTAATGACTTCCATGGCGCAGTAGTCACATTGCACAAGGGGTCAGACAATGATCTCTTTAAGTGAGACTGTCGTAATGAGTAATGATGTGCTCAAAAAGCGACGACAAAATCCTAAAGGTCAGGGTAGAATTTCCGAAAGCAAATCAACGTATCTCTTAATCACATGTAGAAGCCCCTTAAAAGCACAGTCTAAAGGAACATGGATGTAGAAAAGTCTAATGTCAGATAGGGTTTGGGAGCCACGAGATCCCAGAAAAGTCATCACCCAGACATCAGCAATTAGCAACCGCCTTCGTCACCAGGTATCGAAATGTAGCGGCGCGCAACTCGACACGGGTCCAAAATAACAACGACAACTCTTGCGGTCGAAGGGAGCATTACCGGGAAGCCCGTCAGGTCAATGCCTTGTATGAAGGACTCGCGTTACCGTATGAGCGCCTGAGATACACCTCCAACGGCGTTGAGCTTTCTGTCTGTAACCAGACCACAGGTCCGGATCGACCGTCAGCCACCAACAGTCAGCACTGTGGTTGAAAGATGAGGAAAAGTGGTGGCATAATCCGTAGAAAGAGCTAGCCCAATGAACGCAGGTCGGTTGCTGAATAGCGGTGGAATGTGACTATTAATTAGGCCTTGGACATGTAAGCCTTTGTGCTGAGCTGCCCGCCAACATTGTCCAGCCCACAATAGCCGCTTTCATTAAACTAATCAACCGTCGTTTTTTGGTATGACGAATAGGGATGCTTATCTAATTGCACAACTCGTCCGCACAGGCCAAGCCCACGTCTACGAACTGATGACAGGCAACACGCTCTCTCAGCAAATGGAAGCAGAGGTGGCCGCATATGACATTGCACGCACCGTGGACCTGGATTGTATGCGTTTGTATCGCATCGGCCGATCACAGATGATCCACCTCTCTTCTGCAGAATTGTAGCAGATAAGATGGAAATCCTCGATGTAGGCACCACCATTAGATTATAATCGATTAGCTAATCGATTATAAAACTGCCAATTCTAATCGATTAGCAACAAGATGTTGGTAATTCTAATTCTAATCGATTAGCAATCGTGCCCATCTCTGGCAGGTAGACGAGGTTTCTCGGACACTGGACTATCTTATACCCAGGTGTACGTTTGAAAGAAGCTGTATATGACGGGATACTGGCTGCCATTGCTGTCGAAATGGCGTAGTTTGTTCCTCACACCCAGTCGTCACTTCGCTCTAGCGTTCGCTGAGCCTCGGCTTCCTTGACCTTGTAGCTACCCTCTGGTATGATAATCATCAATCACGCCGTGTCCCATTGACACTGTAAACGAGCTTGTTGTTGGCCTAGGTAAGGTTGGGGTTGCCACAGTAGTTCTTGAGGTTAACAAGTAGGGGTTTTTGGTGATGGTGCCACTATCGAAGAAGAGCCTCGTTCAGCACGTGTTGTTTGAGGTATCGATCACACTACAGCTCTTACGCAGGAACAGGTCCTGGATCTCCTCAAGAAACTTTGTCAAGCCGTGCGCTACATAGACCCTCTTATAGCCATCACAAACCTCTTTCTAAAATACCTGAAATGGTTTAAAATTCGGCATACGTATACAATAGTATGCATAATACATATAATAAATTACATAGTATGCCCATGTACCAGACATTTTTTTCTCCATTATCATCAGCAAATTGAAACCTTCAACACTGAACATCTCGCAATAGTTAAAATTTGGTCAAAGACGATTAAATAATTATCCAGTGTATTTTTTATTGTAGTTTATACACCGACAACAACAACCCTAGGTAAGCTTATATGTTGGTTTGATAACTAAACCCTGACACTTTGCCTACTGTCGGGTGTCAGTTTCTTTGAGTTTCTATTTTGTATTAGAGCAGATAACACAACCGAATTTTAAAGGCAAATCTTGTGACCTAAACTTTTGAAAATATTGGTTAATACGCATTACGAATTACAGTGTAGCACCTCTTGTTCTTGTGGCTTTCAATCTCTGTCCTATTACAGCCTATGATTTTGAGTGTTCGCGTTAGAGACGCGTGCTGAGCTTATTTGCACAGAGACATCGCTTTTAGCAGTTTGAAATATTATTTGCTCCATTCGTATAATGACACGTCAACTACACATGACATTGAGAAATGGAATTAGTAAAGTTAGTGTTCTTGAATAATATATCATTTAAAAAATTACCGAATTATACTTTCCTTACGGGTTACATCACGTGGCAGCTATTTGTCAATTTCACGGGAGGCACCGTGGCGAATATCGAACCCGTACGCGGGGTTGAAAGACACACGCGTCAGAAACCAATATGGTGCCATCCATTATAGTGCTGGGCAAATCAGAATCCCGTGACTAAATGGTGTATATAATATATATGTATCCAGACGAATATATAGAAAATAATCATCTTGAAACCATTCCAAGTCAAGAATAAATTAAGAAAAAAATATCTGCCGTTTAATATGATAATCGCCCTCATATTTTTTATAAACTTCAACAGTCCATATTATTTGACGAAATTTATTTTTCAGGAACTACGCCTTCGGATGATCAGACTGCACCATGCCTTCTTGCCAGCAAAAGAACACCCTTGAACTTCACAAGTATAGACCATGGTGACTGTATCAGCGATGAGCCGATCAACCAAACGTGGTGCACTGGAAATTGCGATGGCTCCCAAGAGCCCACAATTAGACGCAAAAATGGCACCGCAATAATACAGGGACTCCAGCGCTGTGATTGCTGTCAGGGAACTGGAACGTTTATAACCGTCAAGGTCACATGCCGACAACGCGATTCATACCAGGTCAGCTACCAGGAAGTGGAATATCAATACTTCTCCAAATGCGGTTGCCACGCGTGCTCAGGTCAGAATCAACGATTGTTCAGTTTATCATTAAATACCTCACGATATTTATGCGCATACATGTATACATACATACAAAGTAGTAGTTTACCTGCTGCGTGTATTCATACATACATACACATAGGCCTACACATGCATGCACCCGTACTTACACATACATGCACATATATACATAAATATATTCATACATACACACATACAAACATAAATACAAACGTTCTACTATACTTCCTTACTTACTTACTTACAACTAATATATGTTTATTAGCACGCATCGTAATATTACATACACGTAACTCAAATGAAACTTTGTAAAGCGCAACTTCAAGGCAAAACTCATGAGTTGCGCTCCCTATTCAAGAAGGAGAGCTTAGGAGACCCTCGTTCAAACACAATAGGCTTCATGCACTTGAGGAGCAGAGAAGGGAACAGAGTGCTTAGCTCAGTTCTAGTTTTATTAGGAAGGTTGTTCCAGGCCACAGGACCGACGAAAGCAAAGCTTTTGCGCTGAGTTATGGAGGAACGAGTTCGGGACCAAAAAGAACAAAACATGTGTAAATAGTTAAAGCGAAACTTTAATACAAACATGAAATTGTATAATGACAGTTGTTTTTTGTATATTCTAGCCACTGCCACAGCAACACAGGCGCCAAGTAAGAACGCAGTTGATCTTGTTTTATACTAAAATAATGTTAGTGTTGCATACACAATTGTAAAGTAATATGTAAGGTAGTAAGTCATGACAGCTTTCAAGTAACGCCAAGAAATTGAACACATATAGTATGTATGTATGTATGTATGTATTCGTGCATGTATGGCTGTATGCATGAATGAATGAAAGTATTTCTACATACATGCATGTTTGCATAGAATCACTTCATACTACACACCTTACTTATTTAGTTGCTGATTCATTTATTTACATGCTTTCATATTTACTTACTTTTTGATTACTCACATACTTTGCACCGACCTGTAGCAATTCAAACACTTAGAATACTTTCTGCAGACAGGAACAGACGAGGCAGATAAGAAAGTTAAAATCTTAAATTCAATGCTTTGAGGAATAGGCAACCAGTGCAAGGTATCACGGCATGTAGGTAGATATGTGGCCAAATTTCGGGATGTCATCAATCAGGCGAACATCAGCAGCACTAAGAATAGACTGTAATTTCAAAATCAGAGAGATCCCATACCAGAATGGATGGCATTTCGAAAATCGATTCTATTGGTTATGAAAGCGTGGATCAGAGCAGAAGCAGGCTGTGTAGTAAGTGATTTTTCACAGAACGGATCTGACGGATATACACTGTAAACATGGTTGAGAAGCGTTAGCTCTTGAACAAGAATAATGCTCAAGTCTCGCACAGAGGTAGGGAATGCTTTGTGACATCGGCCATCTCTCGTGTAAAGTGCAAGCAAAAGCAATACTTTCTACGAGAAGCAACAATAGCAGCTGATTTTCTGCATGTTGTTGAAAAGCATTTATGCCTAAAGCAGGATCTTGATAGTTAGGTTCTCCTATAGACATTACAAGAAAGCAAAGTTGTATGTATAATATACAGACCGCATTCCTTGCTTAAATAAATATAATATAAAATTGCAATGTATGCTCTTAGCATGAAACGGAATGGCACAGGAAGATTTTCAGCTAGCTACTTAAAAGACTCCATAATAAGTTTCCAGATACAGACATGAATTTTATAGAAAGATGAGTAACAGGAAAATCTTGATGCTTCATTCCCGTGCATAAAAGTTAGACATCACCATTGTCATTTGTCATAAAAGGATGCTCTAATCGTATCTGTAAACTTGCTTTTGCAGATGAACCTGGAACTATGGACGAGAAACCGCAATGAATCGGACAACCTGCTACTGCCACAAACGTCTCATCCTGAATTACATGGACACAATTATTAAAGCTCTCTAACTGAGCAACTTTTCTCTTTAACGTAATTAGGTTTTTTCTTCAAAGAACTCTGATATTATTCGGACTAAATTTACTATTATCTCTAATATGCTTTCAAATTAAAATAATTGCATCAGAACATATGTGTTTTAATTCTCATTAACCATACTAATAATCCCCTTGCCTCCATCGCCTCTTCAATTCTAAACACCATCCACCGTTTCCGTCTGTCTAACCTTTGGATCTTGGCCTGGAACCGTTTTGATCCTCCTTGCCTTAGTCTGCCTAGCGATTTCACTTTGACTACGCGCCTGTGAATAAGATGGTTAGCACGACTCCGCTTTGTGGGCCCTCGATATTACGATTGCGATAAAACTCCAAAGAGCCTACTAGCATTTTACAAGTTTTTACAGGAGGCATGGCATTTCAAATTGACAACAGATATCTGTAATAGATGCACGAATACCTACGTGAAATTTAGACTGACCTTATACAAATTATGCTTACTAATTAAGCCAACTTTAAGTCAAATACCACCGAAACGGGTTAATAGTACTTAATACGTTAGGGGAGCTATAATTATTAACTGCATCTGTTAGTATTTTTATGTTTGCGTCGCTATCACTGGTAGCGATAGAGTTAAAATCAAAACCACCTCAGATAAGGACTGCTTACCCGTAGGTTGTTAAACTGGATGAAAGCTCCAATTCACCTCAAATACTGATTGCCTTAGACGTTGGTTTCTGTCCAAGACAAAAGTGTCATTCAATCTTTCATTCATAAATTTATATAGCGCCCATTCAAATTGACTACTCAGAGGTGCTCCCGACTCCAGCACGGCCAAAATGTACAGTTTTGAGTTTAATAGGGAGCAGGCGTAGCTCCTGGGTGAACCGGTTCCAGACCTGTGGGCCATCACAGAAAAGGCGCGATTCTGCAAAGTTCCAGTTTGTACAAAATAATGGGACTAAGATCGCCCCATTCTCTGAAGAGAGGAGGGGGCGGCGACTTTGAATGCCCGAGAGGCAACAAAGCTCTTGCAGGTAGTCTGGGACATCGCCGCACCAAGGCATCGATCCTGTACTCAATGCGCTGCCGGGTATGGACTGTTCAGTTTCCAGCATAAAGCTGGAGACGTGACAACTTTGAGGGATTTGTCCAGTAAGAAGCGCTGCAGAGCGCAAGACTCGGTCCAGACATGCTATTCGATTGGATGGGTGGCCAGAGTAGAGTGACGAGTAACAGTCAATGCTGGCTGTGATGAAAGAATGCACTAGGGTGGTGGTGGTGGCACTATGCGTAAGCGAACGGGCAATGGTGCGAAGCTGGCGCAGCTGATAATAACAGTCCCGGACAATGCGGGGAATGTTTGGAGCAAAGATAGATCATGGTCCAACAGGACAGCAAGGTCACAGACCGTAGTTGAGAAAGCATACCCTGGGAAATCAGTCGCGAGTGCAGTGAGGTCGAGTTTAACAAGTTGCTTCCGGTTGCCTAGTCACATAAATTAAGTCTTAGCTGGGTTTAAGCGCAGTCGGTTTGATGACATCTATGCTACTAGGGCCGCAAAGGTCCCCTCATGTCCCTGATCGATAAGATGGCTTTAGATGACAGCTCATCCAAGAGCGTATGTATCGTAAGGAGTGAGGCAAGTCCAGAAGTGTAAATTATAGAGAATGGGCCCAAGAACAGAGCCCTGGGCAGGCCATATTGAGCAGAGGCCCAAGGGGACCTAGTGGAACCACGGACCGCACAAAGGGAACGGCCATTTAGAGAAGAGGCCATCCATCCAGTTACACCAAACGAAACATGCTCTAATATGATACCATGGTCTACAGTGTCAAATGGGGCAATGACGTTTAATAGAGCCAGCAGCAGCGTCTGAGAGAAGTCGGAGCAGGAGAGTTTCGGTTGATTGGTACCTTCTGAAGCCAGATTGACATGGCGGAATTTAGTTTCTTCTTCTGTGTAGGCGACGAGGTGCATTGCGACGACAATTACATTATTGTAAAGTGTTAGCCCAACTTAGATTATGACTCTCCCAGACGTAGATTGTTGTCCAAAAAGCAACCCAAAAGTCTTAACCAACATTACATAATTGCTGCCTTAGCAGTAGGTTGTTGACCTAGATGTATGAAGTGTATGCTGTTGCCGTAGAGAAAAGACTGAACCCACATCAGATAATCACTGACTTAACCTTTGTATGTTGCTCTAGAAGAAGTCTCAACCAACCTTATATAATGACTGTCTTGACCTTAGGTTGGTGCCCTATAAGACAGCTTTCACTAATGACATACATACATACAGACATACAACAATACAAAAATATATACGTACATACATGCATACATAAGCACATACCTGCCTACCTACTTACATACCTACATATACATGCATACAGTATTACATACATACCTACATACATACCAAGGCTTTATATAACGCCCCTTTAGAAGCCTACTCAGAGGCGCTCAAAGTCCAGCCACGGTGATACAAATAAGTCTTAAGGAGTTTATAGAACGTGGAAGAATCATCCCTTGGCAGCAGGCGCATCTTCAACGGGAGACCATTCCAGACTAGTGATTAGTGATTAAAGTTAGTTATTACAATCACTATTATTGCTACCGAGGTACTTAGTCAATGTCTTTGTGGCCTTGATCGCTTGACGGCACTCTCCTTTGTTGATGCCGAGAACGAGTTGCTCGGGACTGCAGAAAAGAACAGCCGATATGGGTCATTACATTAGAAGACCTATACTATACTATATCTACTTGTGCATCTCTCTGGCTGTATTTTATGCATAGGTCGCTATTACTGGTGGTGACAGGGTTCGAATCCAGTCCACTTTGATATTAGTTGCTTTAGACACAAGTTGTAGCCCTAGGCAAATAAATCAATCCACCTTTGATAATGACTCTAGGTTGCTGTCCTAGACGAAAGCCTCAACCCACCTTTGTTAATGACTTCCTTAGCTCTAGATTGTTACCCTAGACGAAAGCCTCAACCCACCTTTGTTAATGACTTCCTTAGCTCTAGATTGTTACCCTAGACGAAAGCCTCAACCCACCTTTGTTAATGACTTCCTTAGCTCTAGATTGTTACCCTAGACGAAAGCCTCAACCCACCTTTGTTAATGACTTCCTTAGCTCTAGATTGTTACCCTAGACGAAAGCCTCAACCCACCTTTGTTAATGACTTCCTTAGCTCTAGATTGTTACCCTAGACGAAAGCCTCAACCCACCTTTGTTAATGACTTCCTTAGCTCTAGATTGTTACCCTAGACGAAAGCCTCAACCCACCTTTGTTAATGACTTCCTTAGCTCTAGATTGTTACCCTAGACGAAAGCCTCAACCCACCTTTGTTAATGACTTCCTTAGCTCTAGATTGTTACCCTAGACGAAAGCCTCAACCCACCTTTGTTAATGACTTCCTTAGCTCTAGATTGTTACCCTAGACGAAAGCCTCAACCCACCTTTGTTAATGACTTCCTTAGCTCTAGATTGTTACCCTAGACGAAAGCCTCAACCCACCTTTGTTAATGACTTCCTTAGCTCTAGATTGTTACCCTAGACGAAAGCCTCAACCCACCTTTGTTAATGACTTCCTTAGCTCTAGATTGTTACCCTAGACGAAAGCCTCAACCCACCTTTGTTAATGACTTCCTTAGCTCTAGATTGTTACCCTAGACGAAAGCCTCAACCCACCTTTGTTAATGACTTCCTTAGCTCTAGATTGTTACCCTAGACGAAAGCCTCAACCCACCTTTGTTAATGACTTCCTTAGCTCTAGATTGTTACCCTAGACGAAAGCCTCAACCCACCTTTGTTAATGACTTCCTTAGCTCTAGATTGTTACCCTAGACGAAAGCCTCAACCCACCTTTGTTAATGACTTCCTTAGCTCTAGATTGTTACCCTAGACGAAAGCCTCAACCCACCTTTGTTAATGACTTCCTTAGCTCTAGGTAGTTACCCTAGACGAAAATAAGTGCTGCTTATCAGTAGTTTGTTGATCTAGACAAAATCCTCTACCCACCTCAGATAAAACGCATTAGCTGTAGATTTTCATACAATACAAAACAATATATTTTATTTTAGTATTAGGCCTATATGATTTGACATTGCGGTCCCTCTAAAACTCAGGTCTGCACGTTCGACCGTACAAAAGAATATCGATGAACAGATCAATTCACCGTGGAAGACTTGATCAACATGCTTACAGAATGGAGTCTCAAAACCGTTACAGACCCAACGCCCCGTCCATTGAGGCATTAAAGCCCAGGCTCACGACATATTACTTTGAAAGAGCGTATCTCTGACTCAGTGTTGAATTATTATTGTTAAAGCGCCCTTGTAACGGAATGTGCCGTGTTACGGCGCTGTAGAAATTGTCGTAGTCATTCATTCATTCAATCATACATTCATTCGGTTACTTTGGTCCAGATTTTTATAATTGGTTGGGTGTTTTTTTGAAACCTCAGCACTACCTACGTCCTACTGTATTATTGAAAATGTCTGTAACATCTGTTTCGGTGGCTCAATAAATTGGCTTTATATATGAATGCCTAATTTCACTGTAGATAACGACTACCATAGCCGTAGGCAATCGTTCTATGTAGATGAAAGCTCCAACGTAGGCCTACCTTAGAAAATCTCTGCCTTGGCCTAAAGTTGTTTCCCCAACAAAATGCTCAACCCACTTTAGATAAGGAATACCTGAGTCTTGGGGAAGCACTACATTAGCGAAGGAAACAATTAACTATGAATATGGCAAAGGTCTGAGTAATAATAATAATTATAATGATGACAATGATAACAATAACAACAGTAATAATAATAATAATAATAATAATAATAATAATAATAATAATAATAATAATAATAATAATAATAATAATAATAATAATAATAATAATAATAATAATAATAATAATAATAATAATAATAATAATAATAATAATAATAATAATAATAATAATAATAATAATAATAATAATAATAATAATAATAATAAGCCAGTTGTCTTGCCTTGATCGTGTACTGCGAGCTGCAGCGCGACTCATCGGCCAAATACCAAAATTTGATCATGTCACCAGGTATATGTTGGAAGTTCTGCATTGGCTTCCTGTCCGACAGCGCATCGAATATAGAGTTGTCTCTCTGGTTTGGCGATGCCATCTTGGCCTTGCACCAGCCTACCTAATAGACCTCTGTAAGCCGGTGTCGGGGGTCCAGGGTAGTCGCTCCCTCCGCTCTGCTGAGAGGGGGTAGTGGCGGTCCCGTTTGCCCGCACAGCAACCATGCAGAACCGAGCATTCTCTGTGGTAGGCCCTAGGGTTTGGAATAGCCTCCCTCGGGAGCTACGCTTGTTCCCTAGAACATGTACTGATACTTTTTATGGCCACTTGAAAACTTACCTTTTTGGCCGGACTGGAGTTGGGAGCGCTTCTGAGTAGTTACCTTGAAGGGGCGCTATATAAATTTTTGAATGAATGAATGAATGAATGAATAATAAAAATAATAATAATAATAATAATAATAATAATAATAATAATAATAATAATAATAATAATAATAATAATAATAAAATTTTATAATAATAATAATAATAATAATAATAATATGGAAATAGCATACATTAAAGTAGTAAGATTATGGCACTCTTTGTATGATGTCTGAACATTATTTTGGTGGTTGGTATACTTTGTAACAGTTTGGTCGAGTGTGCATTGACCTTTTTAACCACACTATGATGCACTGTTGGCACACAGTCCATGTACAAGATTTTAAAACTCAAAAAAAAAAAAAAAAATAAATAATAATAATAATAATAATAATAATAATAATAATAATAATAATAATAATAATAATAATAATGATGATGATGATGATGATGATGATGATGATGATGATGATGATGATGATGATGATGATGATGATGATGATGATGATGATGATGATGATGATGATGATGATGATGATGATGATGATGATGATGAGGCCCATCCGCATAGCCACTGGACTGCGCCTTGGGGTTGATCTTTGTGCTCAAGACGAATGTACCTGTAGTTAATTGGTCACAGCAGATGGCTCACGTGGCCTTTCATGTCGCCTAGGACACGGTCAGGTAGCTAGTCACGACTCACGCATTCATAAATTACATCACTTAGCGTGGCCTCGTCAAGGCTGGTGTCCCTCCAACAAAGGAGCCATGTCTTGTCTGGCCATCCCAGAATAATGTTAACCCGATTACGGCAGTTTTGCCATCGGTTGATGCCTTGTTCATTCATTCATTTATTGCGAAGATTTATATAGCGCCCATTGAAGGCTACCCTTCAATGATACCGGAGCGCTACCGACTCCAGCACGGCTCAAACGTACAGTTTTGAAGTGAGTAAAGAAAGAGTTAGATTGGACCCTGGGTAGCAAGTACAGCGCTAAAGGAAGTCGTTCCGGAGTGAGACACCAGCCACTGAGAAGTAGCGATTCTGTTTAATGACTGTGCGGGCTAATGGGACGATGACTACTAGGTAGACCGGAGAGAGCGACGAGCTGGAGAACTCAAGGTATACGGCAGCAGAGGTCGCGAAGATAGGCCGGTCGAGGCTCAGCATTGACCGCCAGACCAAATCGTATATTTTTAATGCAACATGCCTGCGCCTTGAGGCCTATTTATGTGCTCCTCACGAATGCCCTTGTTGAGCGATGGTCCAAGAGGACGGCTCGCTTGGCATGTCCTGCAGCCTTGGGACGGGGCGTACAGCCAAACACTAAGCGACATAATTTGGCGTGGCCTCACCAAAGCTGGCTTCCCGGCTACAAAGGAGCCTACTGGACTTGCTAGGTCTGATGGGAGACGTCCAGATGGCTGAGGGTGACAAACGTATTAGATATGTATTAGATACCGGCGCAACAGAAGTTCCTAATTGCAATTAGTATGGAAAAAGCAATGCTATGTGTTTTCGAATTGAGCCAATATTAAATCTTCGACGGGCAGAGGCAAACATTTGCAGTGTTCATACGACTGGACTTAACAACATAATAACGAGAATCGACAAGAAAGTTTTTGAATGCGAAAACGTCGTGCTGCGCGCGTGGCGGTATGTTTGACCTTGCGACTCTCAATTCTAGTCCGGTTATTCACAAATCCATACAATTTTTAAGTCGACGTCTTAAGCTGTCGGCTGAAGACAGCTTGGAGCCGAATCTAGGATCGAGACGAATGGCAGAGTCGTGTTGATATTATCCTAAGCTTTGGATTGGTGCTACGTGGCTGAGGTTTAGATATATCGTTCCTTCATCTCTTCGCTTATTGATATCTCGTTTCGCTCGTGCAGTTGGGCTGTACCCAGGGGCGCAGATGTATTCCAGTGAGCTGCATCGACACGTGTCGTGAATCGACCGTGCTCGCATCTGGATTGTGAACGTGACTTGAGACAGCAATTGCGTATTCATTGTGTTGAATATATATGGAAAGATCCATGTAGATATTGGCGCCTTATCGAGCGGCGGCATTAAAAATCTGTTTTGCACTTTTGGGAGTTGATAGCAAATCGGAATTTCATGAATTTCTCTGAGCTAGGACCGATATTAAGTAGATCATAGCTTTCTGAATTTTTTTCTTCACCTATTTGCTTATTTTAAATCTGGACCAAAAAAATAGGAATGATACACAACACGAAAACAGATGGAGCATAAAGCGACAACACTAGAATGCTGATAGTTAATATGAAATAGACGTTAGGCCACGGCCCCCCCCCAGCCTGCCAACATAGCCCTCGTGGGACCGATACACTAATACAGGCTTTTACAAGACCCCAAATGGGTACCATGAAATGTTCATAGGCATGCTTGCAGGGGTGTAGGCCAGTGACTTAACGTATTTGCGAGAAGATAGGAGAAGATAGGTCCAGATATGGAAGTGAAAGGGACACTTCATAGGCCTAACCTTAAACCGTACAAACAGATTCAGTCGATTCACCTCTATGAACTTATGACAGGTTTGAAGTTTGGTCACTGTTTGGCACGTGAATATCTAAACTATTGCAGAACTCTAGTTTAAGCGTTACCTGTTATTTTCCTATGTTGCTATTGGTCGCATTTACTTCCAATAAAACTTCTTAAAAATCAAAGTTCTGAACAATGAAATAATTTTACTAAGGAATTATTGAAGTAATGAAATTTTCATTACTTCAATAATTCATGTGCATCACAAGGACCTCTCAGTTACCAATATAAGACAAACATAAAGTTTTACAATCATCTAGTCTAACCTCGCATATAATGTAAAGACTTCTATAGCGTCTTTATCGTAATGTCCAGGACACCGGTCGATAATCGCACATAGTGAAATCGCAATAAAACTCATAATCCATTAGAAAAGCCAGACTGAGAATCGATTGGCGAGAGAGAAGAGAAGCCCGGCTGCGACGGGCATGCAAATTGGATTAGATGAGTCATAAGTTTAGACAGCTGCATTTGTAAAATTCCTACGCATGTCTTTAGGCCTACGCGTTCCGACTTGTCCCCTCCCTTTTTGCCCGTCCTTAAGTTTCTGCCCTGGCCCCTCTCCCTCACATCTCTAACCTATGATGGAATCTTCTTCTCTATTATAGGCTTTGCTGTTTATCAGTATGCAGACGACACCAGGCATTTGCTCACGGCAGTGTGATTCTCCTTACAGATTTTATTTTAGTTATAGTTACAGTTATAGTTAATGATTTTTTATTTTAGTTATAGTTATAGTTATAGTTAGTATTATTTTTTAGTTATAGTTATAGTTATAGTTAATGGATTTTTATTTTAGTTAATTTTAGTTACTACTTAGTTACAATAATTAAGGCTATAAGCAAAATTGTGCAACACGCTGTTTCACAATTTGCTCAGAGCTTTGAAAGTCTTTGAAGCATGGGTGCATTCAGCTTCATGAATACACGAGTTTCTAAAGTAACTGATAAATTGCATAATAAAAATATCGCATTTTTTGTTCTCATTTATGTCGAATCGTCCATATTGCACTTCCTATATTTATTTTTGTGTTTAACGAAAATAAAGATGGATTTTCGATTGTTATTTTCGTTATAGTTATAGTTATAGTTAATGATATTTTTAGTTATAGTTATAGTTATCGTTAACGAAATCATTTTATTTTCGTTAACGAACATTTTCGTTATCGTTATCGTTAACGAGAATCACACTGGCTCACGGTAGAAGCGATACTTGATATTCCGTATCCTGAAACTGTTTCCGATTAAACTCTAATAATATACAGTTCACTTGGCTTGGTGGTTGCGCTCAGCTTGTGAAGAACGACATTCGACAACTTATCTCTACGCCAGAGATTTGAAAACGTTCTTTTCTTTACCACATTCAATGATCTTGGGGTTGTTTTTGACCGTGATCTCTCCTAGACTGATTATGTCAAGAGTCTCTTCTGCTCATGCTATACCTCAGTATCATCCGCCGCTGCCTCACCTTTCATGCTGCCACTACTTTATTCACGCCATTATATGCGCCAGGGTCGACTTTGATAACGCCATCTTTGCTGAACGTTCACAAACTAATAATAGTATGTACTTAGTGTCGCCACTCGTCTCAATGGAGATGTCCTCAGATTTAGCTACATGTATATCTTGAGAAAGGGTAAGGATAATGGTAACACTCTGGCACGAAGAGCAGAAGATCGGCACGGACACGGGATCGCTTCCCGCTACCTCGCTAATTTTGACTCAGCCTTTCTTTGGCTAGGTGGCGTTGGTAAAATGAGCAGTAGGACGTGATGGGCGCCTTGCATGACTTTCAAACAGATAAATTCGACTCCTGTGATAACTTGTGATCATCCGTTCCTACTGTGAATTGTAATCATACTGCGGTGTGTCAGTTTGAAATAATAAACGATTACCATAATTATACGGCTTCTTTTACGCGAGATACTATGTACTGGCTCCCCATCCAGCAGAGTATTTAACCTAAGATCCTGACTCCTATGCTTAATCGTTTTGTCGGCTTTGCTCCATCATACCTTTAGGACCTTCTCTGCATTTCATTCTCCTCGATTCCCGGTCGTGGCACCCTTAAGTCGGCTTCCCGTGGACTCCTGACTGACCCTCGTATGCGTATAAATTGCTATATAATTGCTCAGTCCAGAAGCGTTGTCTATAATGTATGGCCCACCAGCAGGAATCGCCTTTCTCAAGAGTTGCAGCTCGAGCTTCTCAGTTTGTCCCTTTTCACAGTTAGCAAACGCCTAAGTCTGTATTATTTACATCGATTTTACATTTGTGGCCCGATCGCCATTGATGAGTTTAATCTTGAAGTGGCGCTCTATAAATGTCAGATTACAGTTACAAGTACAAGTACTTCCAATGACGTCTTATCGCATTAACTTGTCCCTCCTACAGATCCTATCGATTATAGACATCAGGTGAACGCGATTTTATCAATATTCGCCTGTCACGCACTTTAACGAGATTGCTACACGGGCGCCACCTGTCAGTCATTTTACCAGCCTAAGACGCAAAGGATTTTCGCTATAAAGACCGAAGCATTAGTAGCTCTGCGCCTGTCTGTTTCACAGACATCGTTGACGTCAGTTACTTACGTGAAGACGAAGATCGAAAAGGCAACTCGGCAACGACTAAAGTTGCCCAATCTGCGATCATGCGTACCTGGAGTGGCAGAATGCCGCTGGCTCTATGGCTCGTAGCCATATGGCTCCCGACAGCCCTGGCTGCTGGCATGGGAGCAATGCCAAGCCCATCTGAAGAACCAGCGTAAGTGATGGAATTATGTTTTAAAGCAATGCTCTGGTACTTAAAAATACTAAAGCATAACCATTCAAAGTCAGTTTTTGTGTATCCTTATATCCTTAAACGTTGCCTTTGAGAGTTTTTTAAAGGCGCTACAAAACGTTCCCGCTGCCTAAAATAGACAGGCATAAATTGACGCTCCTAAGTAAGTGTTAATTCAGGACTCTCTACACTGTAGATTCCGACAAAAAGATCATCTCGTGCGAAATACAAGCCAGTGCATTTCCATGTATAGGTCCCTTACTTACTTAGTACTTAGTCCTTCCTGTATACATGTAGGTCTGCACATCAGCTTCCCCATACGTCAGTGTTTATCGCCAGTCCTCCAACCTATAGTCCCAAGACATCCCTTGGATCTCATCTCGTTGCTGCATGGTTCGTTCTAAGAACCCTAATTTTGGTTAACTCTCCCGTGGACCCGTGGTCTTCCCCTTCTTCTCCCGTAATCCAAATCAGACTGGGTTCTAGGCTACTGTATCTCATCAATTATCATCTCGTTGCTGCATGGTTCGTTCTACGAACCCTAATTTTGGTTATCTCGAAGATAGCTAAGGCTAGTGAGCTTATATTCACGGTAGGAAGCTCTTCAGAAGTTTGCCTGCTTCCCTGCCACCATATTCATGGGCATTTTACGGGTACTCTGTTACAGTAGGAGTATGCAGCTGATCTTCGGCCATTGGAGATACGCAGGTGCCAAGCTGTCCCACTTCAACTCACGCCCAGTGTGCTTTCTTGTGTGTTGGACCGTCCTCGTGGGACACTCCCAGTGCACTTAATGTACTGTTGCTTTCGACGCTGTGCGGCATACACTTGCTAACCGTTTTAAAACTTGTTTAGATTGTTAGATAGTTGTAGGTAGGCCCTACAGAGCTTTTCTAACGTGCTCTAAAATGCGTCATATCAAGTGTCCTGGCTATACACGCATAAGGTCCATGTTGGATGCCTAGATGCGATACGCTTTTCCAACCAGCCAATGTTAAGTATGTGCTTAAAAACGCATAAAATGTGAACAGTGTTTACCCTTACACGTAGGTTGCCTATATTTTATCAACCCGCAGTTCGAAAAATTGTGTATTCCTGTTGGTTTTGCCGTTATTGGAGTTCATGAATGATTTATGGGTATCTTGACAGCCAAGATTGTTAGGTCCGTGAACGTTGCAGTCACCAGTGACATAATACGGACACTTTATTGACCCAAACAACGTAGCTGTCTAGCCAGAAGAGAAAAACATAATATAGGTCTGTTGTATCCAAGAGCGTCGTCCGATTCTGAACAGATGTCGCTAATATAAATTGTGTGCTAGAATAATAATTATTTCAATGGGTATTAAATGGAACCCCCATGAACTCTGTACGGGTCTCATATGGGAATATGGCTCCAATATGGGCCCTATCGCATAGGCCGGATGGCTCTGAACGACCGAAGACTGTTGGTGGGAAGATCAGACGACAAAGAAGAGTACTACTCGCCCTCTCTTTTCTTTCATCTTCTTTCTTAGATTCTACTCTTCGTCAATTAAGTCCTTTGTTTCAATTCAGTCTGTCACGGACGACACCCAGGACTTTAGTCACGGATGAAGCTCTTTCTTTGGTAGAGAGGATTCTTGATGCAACATCTGCCCTTAATCTCTTAATCCTCCAACCGCTTCCTATTAAACTGTTATAAGACCCAGTTCATTTGGTTTGGTGGTCGCATCAGCTTGCTGAGATCGATACCTTCTCTTTACGCAAGAGCTTTCCGGACATTTTTTTCGCTCCCACATGCCATGATCTTGCTTTTCACTCTCCTCGATCCCGGGTCGTGGTACCCTTCGGCCGGCTGCCCATGGACTCCCGAACGTCCCTCCTATGCACACTGCAACAACTCAGTCAAAAAGCATAGCCTATGCTAGGCACACCAGCTGGAATCCCTTTCTCGAAAGCTCCTCAGTTTGTCCCTCCACAGTTTCTCAAGAGACTGAAGTCTGTATTATTCGACAATAATTTAACTTGTTTTGGTCGGGAGCGCTACTGATGAGTTTTTTTCTTGAAGTGGCGCTTTAAAAATGTTAGGTTACAATTACAATTAGACCCCTATTTATATTCACTCTATGGAGTAAGTAAGTAAGTAAGTAAGTATATTCTTTAATATAACCAGCTGCCAAACAGCACTCTGGTGAACAAGCATGAGCAATATAAATTAACATAAACATCAAAACATCAAGCATCAAAATTTACAATGTTTCTAAGACCAGTAAGATTGCGAGACAGATCTAATTAGTATGCGAACAGCATTCTGACTATAAATGTTTTCCTCATTTGGTTGTCAGCTTTTGGCAGCACCCGGTCATGGCGTCTGGGGCGTAGGCTGTAAACCGTTGGCTTCGCTGGGGGGAGCAACCCGTGGAGGACATGTCCTGGTGTTCCAAGAACAGCCGAAAACAGGCGGGTATCGGCAATACGGCATAGCTGTTCGATATTTGGGCTATCACCAGGGAGATACCGCTGACGGATTAGCCTATTCATCACGGCTTGGAGTCTTCCCCTTTCTTGCTGCCCAGCATATCCCCACCATGCCGAGGCTGTGTATAGCAGACGGGACAGCGTAGTAGCTCGCACCACGTCGTAGAGCTTGGGGCCAGCTAGACCATGGGCAGTGAGCACGCGGAGGGCATAAAGAGACTGCCTGGCCCTACAGCATATTTTATCGATGTGCATGTCGAAACTAAGGGTGTCAGACATCGTTACACCAAGAATCTTCATGCTATTAACCCTGGTTAAGTGATTGATTTATCGTTCCATCGAGTTCTCTGCATGTACTTGTAGCAGCCACTATTGCGAAACCTACAAGAGCGAGAAGATAACTATCGAGGAATCGTGTTCAAATGGCGTGGATCGCAACAAGGATGGATACAGCCTAGACAAAGTTGCTTCCAAGCTGACTGCCTACAGTGACGAAGAGCTTGCAATGAAGCTGGACGAATGGCACGCTCATCCTAACGGAGACGTTCCTGATTGCGTTTTCAACAAGTAAGAATCCTCTATGTGACAGTTACTACACAACTGTACTTCAGAGCATTAATTTTTATGCTTGCCTTGTGAATTACGATAAAGTAATCGTAAATCGTAGAATTGAGAATAGGACCAAAGAACTCAAAACATGGCTTGTTTAAGAGTCAAGGTGAAATGTGTTTTTTAGTTGTCAGAGTCGATTAACTAGTAGTCATTTTAAAACTTCTAAAACTTCTCTACTCCATTTTCTCTATCTCTTCGCTATCTCTTCACCTTCTTCTCTCACTCTTCTCTTTCCTCTATATCTGTTCTTCGCTATCTCTTCTCTCTCTCTCTCTCTCTCTCTCTGTCTCTCTCTGTCTCTCTCTGTCTCTCTCTGTCTCTGTCTCTCTCTCTCTGTCTCTCTCTCTCTCTCTCTCTCATTCTCTGTCTCTGTCTCTGTCTCTGTCTCTGTCTCTCTCTCTCTCTCTCTCTCTCTCTCTCTCTCTCTCTCTCTCTCTCTCTCTCTCTCTCTCATGTCTCTGTCTCTCTCTGTCTCTGTCTCTCTCTGTCTCTCTCTGTCTCTGTCTCTGTCTGTCTGTCTGTCTGTCTCTCTCTCTCTCTTCTCTCTCAGCTTTCTCTCAAGAACGCTGCGTCGATTCAGAAGTGTTGTCCAGAAAAAACACGTAGATATTTCAGTAAGGTAACCAGAAAGACCAGAGAGAGAGAAGATGCTGAGGCAGATTTCAATCAGGTCGATTGAAGAGGACGGAGGATCAGATGGGTCAGGGTTGGAATTTTTAAGCGGCGATAATCTATTAAGTGGAAAGCCTATAAGGGTGTGGGATAGAGGAGAGATGTCATAGAGTTGGTCACAGATTTTAGGGTTTCGAAGGCACTAAAAGCTGCTAAGATAAAAATTGGCTAAGAGATATGATGAGATCAGTGATTAAAAGGAAAGGTAGTTCCATTGCTTACGCGTATCTGCAGAAATTCAACCAAAACGGAAGCCTAGGCGGAAGATTCGCTGAATGGGGCGCAAACACTCAAATAGCCATTATTCATCAACGCCAGGACCTCTTTGAACACCAACTTAAAACTGCAAAGTTGCATTGGCGCTTATTAACGAACCAATCAATGATGGAAGGCTGATTTGTCTCAGGTTCTTGTGGCATTACATTGACAGCCATCCATTTAATTAAATAGGATCATTTATGTTCAACTTCATTGTGTCTCTCATCAGCGTGCATATGCCAGCACGCCATTTAAAAATAACTAAGCGATCGTGGAAGATCAATGACAGCATACAAAGACAATCTCTATCAGTCGAAGCGTGATAGGTTGAGAAGAGACATATTTGGAAAACGTTGCCTTACTTCTTACTATAGATTGAAGCATGATTATAGGCCTAATACAGATGGCATCGAATTAAAACTTTGTCTAAATTCCAATAGATTAGACTGGACTAATCTACCTTAGTAAAGATAACAATAAACTTGAATAATTTTAGCACTTTTTCTCATGTTAATAAGTTGTTTGAATAATGCACATGTTTTCTATCGATTGGTGCCTTGCAAATTATAATGACAGTTATTTAATGGTAATAAATTAAATTAGCTTAGAGTAGCTTAGATTGAATTAGGTTTACATACATATTTGATCATACTATGAGAAAACGACAAGAATTTCATTGCGTTTGTGGCCATAAAGTCTTTCTGGCTTGGTTTTCGCTTATTTACTGTTTGGTCTTTAGCTGGGTGACTACTGACTAAATCTATAGATCGTCGTCTAAACTAAGCACATTTGTTTATTTTAACCATGTTAAAATGTATTTAATTTTACAGAACGTTTAGAGATAGCCTAAAATGGAATTAAGCTGACATTCTGAATCAACATTTCAAGACAATTCTCCTTATTGAACGGCTTTCCTATAGTCTCCTAGTCTTCTTCTATTTCGTATCTTACCCTTCTTTTTTGAACTGGACAATCAGATAAAGAGCCTGTAATTAGTAACTTGCACTGCATCGCTGGTATCTGATGCGCAAGCCATCAATCGAAGGCGCAGCTAAATCGTGAACAGGTCAATAATATCCAGCATCAGAAATTCAAGCTTCCGGATAGGCCCTCTTTTTACTGATGTTTGGCTTCAGACCTTACCCATGTGCATGATAATCCTACTGTAAACAATAATCCAATATATAGAACTATAGCATCACCTCATCACTGGGGTTATGCTCCAACTTGTTTTTAACATGAGACTGTTTACATAATTATCATTGCTGAGCATCTACTTGGTACTTTGTTAAAATTGTGCTTGTAAAATTCTGTTCCAAGGAATGTTGACACACGGGTCGACGTATGTTGCGCAGGATGGACAGGAGATCAATGCGACATCCGTAAGTAGGAAAGAAACATAAAACTGTTTGTATAGTACGAGAATAGATTACAACAATTAAAACTATGAGCTTTACCAGACAACAAATTAAGCTATTGTTTATTCTTACATGAACAACTAAGGAGTTATACTGAATAAATTAATATAGCAAATTAAAATAAATTATAGGTTTCGGAATGTCTTCGTACGAGACTTGCTTTTTCTGATATAGCATTTCTACAATTTAGCGTAAGTTTTTAAAACATCACCAGAATTTCTCATTAGAAATAAAAATGGGTGAGTACAAAGTGGAATTTGGGATTCTGGTTTCAGCTGTCTGTAATCCGGAGTGCTCTGAGCATGGGCGATGTGTCAACCCCAGCGAGTGCCAGTGCGACGATGACTATGTTGGATCGACGTGCGACGATTACAAACCAGGCAAGTAACAGTTTACCAACAAACCAGTGACATTTAGCCTATTCACGAAAATCTCTTTTTCACCGAACCTCGTCTCTATCTCACTGTAATCTATTCATCGTAGGAAGTGTCATATTTCATGGCACGCTTAAAGAAACGAAGCTGAACTGTACGGCAGCTGATCGCATTGGCTCTGACCCATCACACATCTGCCTTCGATTATTATCCAACTGTAAAATTCCTCTGTCTTCTTCTCTCATTTCGGCTACTAGATTTTTCTTAACATGTTTTCTTTGAACAACCATTCTGAAATGACAAAACTATTCGCGCTTACAATCACGATCACCTGAATTTTTCGTAGGCTCTTTAAATGTGACACAGGCTACTAAGTGTTCAATACACAAACACGTACATTTTTACGTGACATCTGTTGCATTTTACAGCCATTAGTGAGACATTCAAGTATTGTTACACTGAATCGATGTGCCTGGGTGCTAAGCCGGACAATGCAGACTCTGTCGTGTCGAAGGATTACTGCTGTTCAGTCTACGGAGGCAATGGTTGGGGTATCTCAGATGGCAGCGATTGCCAGCCGTGCTCCCCACCGGCCCAGGACGACCGCGATGAATCACCTCCTCCAGACCGACCAACAGGTTTTATTTACCGAGCAATCTATTTGTGATCCCTCAGTTACTCGTATTTTATTTGTTTGTGTTTTGTATCGATAGTTTTTTCACGGTTATGAGAAGAGGGTCAGGACAGAATTCGTTATAGGAAGTAGTGGAGTGAAGATTTCGGAGAGAAAGCTAAAATAATAAAGCAAAGTTCCAATGTTCTTTCATAGTATGCTTCTATTCGTAGTACATGTATGTTCCAATGTTCCATTCGTAGCATCCTCCAATGTTCTTTCGTAGTATGCTCCAAAGTTACATTCGCTGTATGCACCAATGTTCTATTCATAGTATGCTCCAATGTTCTATTTAATGTTAATTCGTAGTATGCTCCATTGTTCATTTCGTAATGTTCAATACTAAATTCTACTTCCTGCTTTCTGACAGAATCACTTGTTCTTGAGCAATATATGTAAACTTGTCCAGGATTGTTAGACAGAGTGTTAGACAGAGTATCCTCAGCATGTTCGAACCTACAACCGTAAGATTGCAAATCAAGTGCACTACCTACAGCAAATCTGAATCAAATCTCACCCTATACATTTGCATCAACCTTCATCTCTAAATAGTTTTTCATTTCTAGTTTCAATGATACATTGCTTTCATGCATTCTGATAACGGTGATATAAAAGTAGTTATCGGAGAGAAGATTGGGTGGGGCGAAGTCTGTAGCCTTGATAAAACCTGAGCGCACGAAACACAAATCACACTCTCATCAGTAACATGCTTTGTGTATTTATTAAGCGTCACTATCGAATGACTAAACACTTATTAATGACGGTGAACAATTGGAACTGAAGTGTATGTATGTATGTATGTAAGTATGTATGTATGTATGTATGTATGTATGTATGTATGCATGTATGCATGTATGTATGTATGTATGTATGTATGTATGTATGTATGTACGTTTGTATGTATGTATGTATGTATGTATGTATGTATGTATGTATGTATGTATGTATGCATGCATGCATGCATGTATGTATGTATGTATGTATGTATGTATGTATGTATGCATGTATGCATGTATGTATGTATGTATGTATGTATGCATGTATGTATGTATGTATGTATGTATGTATGTATGTATGTATGTATGTATGCATGTATGTATGTATGTATGTATGTATGTATGTATGCATGTATGTATGTATGTATGTATGTATGTATGTATGTATGTATGTATGTATGTATGTATGTATGTATGTATGTATCTATGTATGTATGTATGTATGTATGTATGTATGTACGTTTGTATGTATGTATGTATGTATGTATGTTTGTATGTATGTATGTATGTTTGTATGTATGTATCTATGTATGTATGTATGTATGTATGTATGTATGTATGTATGTATGTATGTATATGAGTATGTATACATGTATCTATCTGGGCTTTATAGGGCACATTTAAAGAAACTTTCAAGGGTGAAGTGAGTCAGAGACCCTTACACAGTAACTGTTTTAGAAGAGGCTCGAACACGCTCAATGCGAACTCCATGGCAAACGCTGAAACCAATCGGCAACCTCCTCTGTCTTACCACTGCATTATGCACATAATGTGACGCCGGGGTTCAAAACCCGTCGCTTGTCGCTTCCTAGATATTAAGCTAGAAGCTGAAATAGGCGAGAGGGGTCAAAATAGGTCTATAGAATATTCTTCAATTCAGCAGTTGCCTATGAATTTGCCATAATTTGCAAAGTAGCAATACGATTTTGATGCCGTTTGCTTTATTCGATACAGAATATAGCCCGCTATTGTCCAGAAAAATTGCTGTATAATCAAGTAGGCCTAATGGATGCTGAGGACTTTGTCGACACGAATATTCCGAAAAGTTTTATTCGATTTTCTCACTCTATATATTAATGAAAGAATCAAATGAGCATAACTTCAGTTAGAAAAAAAGATATTTTCATTCTGTAAAAAGTATTTTGAAGCAAATTAATTGTAGTCTATGACTGAATAAAGAGGTCAGAAACCGACATGTGACGGGTTTTGACCCCTGGCGTCACATATATCTTCCTCTTGCAGTTATTGAGAATCCAGGATATCAGTCATATCGGAGGTGCATGGGAAGTGGTACGAACTACTACCGCACTTTCGACGGCCTCGAATTCCAGTTTTCCGGCCAATGCAGTTATATTCTGTTCAACGACGGTGTGGAAAGTGTCACTCTTAAGCTGATCAACTGTAACCAAGTCGGTGGATGTGAAAAGGTAACCTACGCAACATGTTATTAGTAACAGTTATTTTGTTTCAACGGTGTGCTGACGGCATCCTCCTTTATGGTTTCTTGTACCGACGACTAACGAAGATACGCTTTAAAGTCTAGACTCTAGAAGTTAACAGAATGTCTGAGAACTAGTAAACAAACCGGCAGTCAAATTAATGCAAACTGTCTACACTATATTATACACTTTTAACGTGGGGTGTGCAACGATTACAAATTTTAATCGAAATTAATCGCACGATTACAAATTTTTTTATTACTCCATTAATTTTTAATCGCATGTCACAATAGATAACAAGTACAACTACTCTACCGACTTCGAGTAGTTACGTTGAATACGCACTATATAAATTCTTGCAGTCAATAAACAAAGACCAAACATACTTTTACTACTTGTTTTTACTCTTGAGCGGTTTGGTCAAGAATTGTTTTAGCACATTTCTAAAATAATTGGGCGCAGTGACAATAGCATTAACTGCGTTAAAAAATTCAATCGCGTTAATTAATTAACGTTAATAACGCGTTAAATGCCCAGCCTTACTTTTTGCCCTTAGTCCGTCGAGAGTATAAAAGACTGACCTCTGTTCTCTGTTCGTCGAGAGTAGAGCGCCGAATCCCTAACTTTGATTCTCTCAACACGTCTAATCCCTTTTGTGTGCACCGTCGTGCCACTCTCCCGATGGACAACGTGGTAATTAATATTAAAAGTTAAACTACATACAACTAGGCGCCTATTTACTGCTGCACAGGGGCTAACTTCTCATTTGTGCTACTAAATTCAACAACCGTGTATAGCTTATTCGTCACATACTGGCATACAATAGAATACAAGCAGTGGCAGAGTTATGCATCATGTTATGTATTACGGGTCAACTTGATTTCGGCTACTACTGCAATACGTATAATGTTTAATTATACGTATATCCGTACTTTATTACGCCCGAAGGCAGAAACAAAACATACATGCACAAATCTGAACAAATATAAAATCATATATAATATATAATCGTATATAATAAATAAGCTCTGCGGTTAATACCAATAACAGAACATAATATTGCGTTCTAAGTTTTCATATGGTGTATGATATAAGCATAGTACAGACTTTTAAATGCTGTCAATAGGCTAGTTGTTTAAGACATGCATTGGCATACCATGCTACTTCGGCCAATGTAATGAATTTCGGAAAATCACTGTTCTTGCAGCGGTTGACCATCAAGTTGAACGGTCAAAGTGAAGTGATCGCTCAAGGTGACTACATAACCGACAATGGAGTTGAAATTCAGTTCGACGAAAACAACGCCTATGCCCCGACAACCAGCGGTTGGTTCTTATACTCACATTTATTTTGCCCTTTGACCGGCGCTATATGAATGTCCAATTGCAATTACAATATTCTAACTAATTATACCGCTTAGACATCCGACAGAATAGAATATTATAATTATAATAGTCTACAGTATAGATTAGAATAAGGTAGAATATAATGGTATAGAATAGAATAACGCATGAAATAATAAATATAAAATAGAATGCTTTAGAATGTTGTAGAATAAGATAGAACGAATTCTAAAAGCAAAGAATAGTTAGTATACAATATAATGGTTTACAACGTATGACTATAGTAAAGAACAGTCAGGAATGGAATAGATCATACCAAAATAGCATAGAATGGTATACATTAGAATAGTGTAGAATGGAATAGAATAGTATAAGAATTTGCTAGCATAAAATAGGAACGAATAGAACTAGGATTGTGTGGAGTAGAATAACATATAACAGAGTAGCATGGAATAGAATAATATGGCATAGAATGGACTAGAAAATTAGAAATAGAATACTATAGAATAGAGTAGCATATATAGAGTAAAATAGTATAGTAGATAATGGAATGGTATAGCGTAGGATGCTGTAGGACAATAGAATAAACTAGCATATAGTCTAATAGAATAGCATAGAATAGAATATAAGGTAGAATAGTATAGAAAACAATCGTATAGAATGCAGTCAGTGCAATAAATGAATGGATTTTAAATCTTCCGATATAATCTTCAGAGTTGTCTAACCATTTCCAGCCTGAATTTTTTTCGGGGGTACCGAGTTATACCCACGTAAAATAAGTTATAACCACCACAAAATAAATATTTTGCAATTTATTGCACAGAAATGGCCAAGGGTCCCCATTTGGACCCAACGAGAGTTCCCAGCTCAGTCCACAGCCTTTTCTGTGCAGTCTGTAACAGTCCAAAAAATGCTTGGGTCCAATTGGACCCATGGGCTGGAAAGGGTTAAAAGTGAAATTCTAAAAAAGATCAGCGGCAAGAAAGTCTGGTGAAGCCGCAATTTTTCTATAAGATCTCTCAATTTGGATAATTTAGTGGAGGCTACAATAGGCATTTAGGACTCTCGATAGCGGACCTACTGCTATGCATCAGAGAAATGACAGCTGCTCTGGCTAATATGTTACAGCTTTCCGCATTGAATATCAAGGCGATTTCTACCTCTTGTTCTACGGAATCACCCGAGTCAGATGGAATTCAGAATCTTCGTGGTATTTGACGCTACAAGGGCCAGCGAGAGACGGTAGCTCACCTTACCAAGGCATCTGTGGAAATTCCGACAGAAATCCCTACAGTAAGACAAACTCTTCTAAATATTCTGAAGGTTTTTATCCTAATATTCTTATTCTGTCTTATCCGATAATTTTTATGACACCATTTTCATAATGCACAAGACGTCAGTCGATTGCTTGAAGTGTAAGGGTAGTCAATAGAATCCCAGTCAAACTTCAATGGATTAAGAAAGAGTTTAACCATTGTATTTCTTGCCGCCACATATTCTAGGTTTTAGCACATTGTACGAGCGATTCCTTTTTTTTATTAAATATAACTTAGCTTGGATTTTTATCGAATTACGAGACCAGTCAGCCGGCTGCATAGCCAGTTTAAATACTTCTGCACACGTAAAGGGCGCTTGCGTAGCTATTCCAGCGTTTTGTTCCAATTGTCATTGAAATTTCCTATTTTCATTCCGTCTCGCTTCTATCTCGACATTCTGCTCAATCAATGTAACTCAGTAAATCATGTCAGATCGTTCCTATTTTGTCTAAACTAACTTCAACCCTCTCTAAATTTCCTCAGATTAACTTTGAATTTACAGCATGTCTCACGCCTTGTCACATTATGTATAATTATTTTACACTTCCGCCATCTTTGACCTCTATTATTAACAATGCCCTCCCTCGTTTCAATTTATCTGCCACTTCTGATCATACGCATCTCTTTAACCACAGCTGCCATCAAACCTTCACCTCTCTCGTTCCTTAGTTTCACAATACCGATCGCCACAGCACAGATTCTCATCTGAACTCCATCCCACCCGCCTCAATCCTACTCACCCGTCTTCCCAAAGCTCATTCATCTGCCATAACCCTCCGACATCATGCAAAAAGAAATGTCCAATTAAATTTGAAAATTGAAATGAGCGAACGTTCTTATGACTGTTCGTCAGATGACTTGGTGAATGCCGACGGTCAAGCAGTTGATCAAACTACATTCGGAAACTCGTGGGCTGTCGTCGACAACTACCACCAGGTAAATGTTCAGTGAGCAGTTGGTAAAACTAATGCCTGTGCATCATTATGCGTTTCTTAATTATTTCAAATCGTTCCGAAAAAGTAAGAATTCAGTAAGCGTGCACTAAAAATTTTAAATAAGCTATTTTAGAATCGCTTTATTAAAGCAAAAATAATATGTTTACGAAACAACGAAACATGTGAAACCATATTTTCTTCTTATGTTTTATGAGTTGATCCTCTCTCCGTCTTGTGCAACAAAATAAAGTACGTGGTGTCAGAAGACAGTGTAAAGATGTCAGTTTGTCAATGAAAAACGTTTTCAATTTAGTCCCTGTTTGTTTTCAGTGTTCACCAGCATCGCCGATGACCAATCAGTGTTCCGACGATGAATCGAGAAATCGCGCAGAGAACGCCTGCAGCCTTCTGCATCTCACTCCGTTCTCCTCTTGTCACAGCGTGGTGCGTATCAAAATCAAGATATAAAAAATATAACACAATACAACACAGTGCAACAGATCAAAGTCTGGTATATACAATCAGTTGATAACAATAGCCTATATTGCAACACAATAACCACACAATATACAACGAATGCAGTGAAATGCTAGGGTAATAACTTAATGGATGAATCCCGACTTAAACGCAGCAGCATTGGAAGAAATCTTCTGTAAGGCTTTGCGTAGAACTATAATTGTTTGGGTGAGACTTATTTGGCTGTTTTCTCATCCGGGTATAGGTGGAAGTCAACTCGTTCTACGGTCGGTGTGTGAACGACTACTGCGCAGCTGATTCAACGTTGGAGAAGAATAATCGTGTTTGCTTGGTACTCGCCGCCTATGCTCAGCTCTGCAATGAAAGAAACAAAGTCGTATTCTCATGGAGATCTTCTCATCTCTGTCGTAAGTAATTCTTATCGTAATAACATGCTAGTCTACACAGTGTCTGTACAATGAAAATTCAGAGACGCTGACTATACACTACCACAATGAAAGTGGATGGCATGTTGACGGACTGAAGGCAAACCATTGGAGCTCTACAGGTATACTCATAGACGGGCCAGGGTGAGAGTTAAGAGTTAGGAACTTAAAGGAGATGTACATTTACTGCTAACTAGCCCTTTAGCCGGCATAGAACTAAATTCTATGGCCTGGACACGAGGCCAGTGCACTCCAGAAATTATCGTTTACTTCGTAATTCACGCCCATAATATCTTATTACCAAAGGCTACAATTCAAAATCGCTGAATTATGCCAAGCGCATTGTCAAAAAACTATACCTTATTGTAGTATTCGTTTATTGGACACAAAACATTCAGTCACACCGCCATCAAGTGCATTGTGATTGAATAAGAGTTACGAATGACTGCTAATCAAGATAGATCATAAAATAAAAGAGAAGTGTTTGTCTCCTTATTAGAGTGGCAATAAAGAGACAAATTGTAATTTACTATGTCCATGCCTGATAAATTATTGAGTTCATTAGAAGGAGAGTAATAATATTGAGATTGTGATGAGAATGGCTTTCTACCTAAGACCCGTGAGATGAGATATTTATCGGCATTATTGGGCAGAGGATGGGTTTCTATAATACAAGACTCGTGAGATGAAATGTTAATCATCTTTAGTGGGCTACACAATGTTGTGAGGGTGTGATCTCAATAATAAATAGGTAATGGCGATCGTCAACTATGTCTTGTGACATTAGGGACGTTACATAAATGAGAAGATCAGAGCAGAGATGATCCTGTTTAACTTTCTTCAATATTGCAGCAAAGCAGTGTCCGGCTGGTTTAGTCTTTTCTGACTGTAAGTCCAACTGCGTTGCCACCTGCTCCAATATGTACACCACCCAGAGTGAAACCTGTGCGAAGGATGAATGCTATCCAGGATGCCAGTGCCCTGAAGGAACCTACCTCAACAATGGAACCTGCGTCAAGGCCGAGGAATGTCCCTGCAAATACCAGGGAAACAGCTACGCCTCAGGAGATACGATACAGATTGACTGCAACCAATGGTAAGTATTATACTAATCTAACGGATAGGGTGCACTTTCGTTGCGTGTTCTTCTATGATTTGGCATGACCTTTATATCGGAAAGCACATTGCGTATGACGCGATTTAAAATTCTAACGTTCCTCCACAAAACCTCATTTTATGCATAACACTGTATATCTGTATGCATGTATCAATGTATCAATATATACATGCAGGTATGTATTGATGCATGTATGCATATACAAGTCATCTGACTGACTGACTGAATGAATGAATATAATTTTGCGCACGCACGTATCTATGTTTGTATCGCCATATACATGCACGTATACATGTACGCATGTAATATATGTATGCATGTAAAATTGATATACGCATCCATGTATGTATGGACGTATGCACAATTGCACAAAAATGCTTTAAGAATGCACCTACTAACTAGCAATTGAAATGAATGTGAGCTGTACTAAATTCTTCTATCCTCGACTACGTGTACCTTTCAAATACCTGCTCTAAGTTTGCCTACCCTACTGATTATTCACTTAATTCTCCTCCTCCTGCTAATTCATTCATTCATTCATTCATTCATTCAGAGCATTTATATAGCGCCCCTTCAAGAAACTACTCAGGAGCGCTCCCGGCCCAGCCACGACTAAAGAAAAAAGACTTGAGGGACTTGTAGAACCCTGTCAGATGGCTTACAAAAAAAACGGAGCTTAAGTGGTAGGTCATTCCAAATGGAAGGGCCAACAACCGAGAAAGCACGGCGCTGCCTAATAGCCAAGCGAGTCCGTGGAACAATTGTTGTCTAATGATTAGGTATGTTGTTGTTAGTTAAGAATAGTTAGGAATAACATGAAATTGTTGTAGAACTCGGTTCAATGGTCTTTGTTTCTGATTAGAAATATACATCATGGTGTCTGACTCCACGTATCACTATAATATTTCGTTAAAAATTTTGTAACTTTTTGTTGTCAGCACTGGTAATTGTCATGTATAACTGATCCTATATCACTGCTTGGGGTTCCTACCTAGCGGGACTCAGGTCCCTTTTGGATCTCCCTTTGTTTCTCTACCCAACTAATTTGTACCTACTTTTTAATAATTGTTTGTTTTCAATTGTGATGTTCTCAAAGACTGTAACTAAAATTGAGAAACAATAAAGAACGATTTGATTTGATTTGAAAAACATGCACACATGTATGTGCGTGAATATATAAGTACGTGATCCAGCATGCATATAATTATGTATTACAAAGTAATAAGTTGTGTCTAACCGATAAGTTTTATTCTGCGGCGTTTACTGTCATTCTTGGCCGATCTCGTGTTAGAGTGTATGAGCAACACAACGGTGAATTGTATTGTATTGTATCTAAAGATTTATATAGCGCCTCTCTCAGAATAACTATTCAGAAGCGCTCTCTGCACGAAAAGCCCCGGGGGAAAAGAAACGTCTTCAAAAAACGAGAAACCAAAGAGAAAAAACTAGTCATTAGTTTAGCCCTTAATGAGGGGGAAGGTAATTTCAAGTAGGAATGAATGATTATTGATTACGTCAACTACAAGAAATCGTTCCAATCTGTCTGAGCGGATTACGTAAGTGTCTTCTCTATACTGGCCATTATGAAACTTGGAATGTATCTATGTCTATTACTATCTGCCCAGTTTCGTGTCTTATACTATGCAATATACTACACCAGCTTACTTCCTCACCTAATTACTGATTTGCCTAATTGAACTATGCCATCGCATGTGTATAAACGTGGTGTACATATATACGTATACACGCAACCTAACTGTATGTATTTTTGGCGCGGTGAATACATAAGTATGAGGGGTGCCTATATCGCGCAGCCGGAGGGTTGCAAAATTCGAAGAAACACAGTTTTTTTTAAAGAAATCAGGCAAGAATAGCTAAAAAAAGTCCAAAAAGTAACTATTATACATGAGTCTTGCAGGGGCGAAACGCGGGGGCGCAAAATGAGGCTTCTAACAGTCTGACGACTCTTTTTCAGGAAAAAAGATGGAAAAGCAAAAAAAAGTGTCATCAAAATTTTTGGCGAAACAATTAAAAAATTTTGTAGGAAATTCTGCCCCGGGCGCACGAACCCCCAGTTACGCCACTGTCTGAATATAAGTTTGGATTTGGCCTGCATATCTCGCGTCGTGCTCGTATTATTGCAAAACTAAGATTAAACACTCTTTAAAGATAATCTGTGTAGCGACCTTGGACAAGTTGCTCACCCACAAATGTCTGTGAGGAAGGCAACGGGAAACCACCTCACTCATCTCATTTTTGGGTGGTGTAAAAGCCAATGTACCTGCCTTTGGCAGAGAACTCATCATCATCATCATCATCATCATCATCATCATCATCATCATCATCATCATCATCATCATAAAGATAATCTGACGATATCTATTACGCTGAAACTGAATCAATGTTGAATTAACAGTACATGTAGTGCTGGTCGCTGGGACTGTTCGAAAGAAGAATGTACGAGATCATGTACAGTGTACGGAATATCGCATTTTAAGACTTTCGATGACGTTACTTACGGCTTTCGTGGTCCAGCTTGTTCCTACACTCTGGTCGAGGTGAGTCTATAATCTTAATCGCAGATCGTAATCACTTATTGACCCGCTAGCTACATCGGTAAGAGCGTACGTCCCATGCGACTCTGTGCTGTTGGCTACCCATTCGCATGTCAGTGGTGGCTTATTTCAGATATATAAATCTCCGGATAGCACGGCCCGTGATCTAAAATGTGGTGGCACCCATTCAAATGGGCAGCGGTGGTGAAGGTCAGAAAGATATATCGAGGTTCCTGCTTCAAATTTCCCCCAGCGAACTTGCGAGGGAAATTTGAAGCAAGACCACCTAACCTCGGATGCCAGGTCTAAGTGAAAAGAAGTAAAGAACCGGAGGGAGGAATCCGAGGGATGGACCAGGCAAACAGCTTCATTCATATATTCATTTATTATAATACAAACTCAAGGATGACACACCGCGTGTGTCGTATGACGTTTTGAGAAATCAGAGATGGCGGCGTAATTTGCAATGGTAGCCACCACTTCGAGATTTTAAATGTCCATTATCAGCATTTAAAGTAAATTGCGAGCTAAATAGTCGCGTTTACCTACAAATTCCCGTAAGAATGTTTTGTAAAAAATTTCAAATCGCTAAAGCTTTCCCTTTAGGAGCCTTTAATGGGATGAACAAACAAACATACATACAGACAAACAAACAAACAGACAAACGGAAGGACAAACTTGGAGAAATATTGTATAGATTCTGTTTATAACTGAAGCGCGGCGAGGAAATATCCGGATTGAATTAAGTCAGCGCCTTGCGAGGCTTTCTAAAGGCGCTACAGACCTAGTAAAATACACGCCCACAAATCAAGAACATTCCCCAATGCAAACACAAATGAACAGCGCTTTACATCATATACAAAAACAAGCAACAATTCACAATAGGAGCACAAAGGAACAGAATTTCTTAATGATTATGTCTACAATTTATTAACAGTGCACACGATGTTAACAAGTGAACAACATTTCACAATACGTACAAAACATTAAGCAACATTTCACGAAACGTACACAAATGAACGACATTTAGAAATGAGTACACGAATGAGCAATATATCACAATACGTGCACAAATGAACACAATTTAACAATACGTCTACAAATGTTCACGATATATAATAAAATAGGCAACATTTCATGATATGTTAAAAAATGAACAGTAATTTCAATAATTATATCCTCAAATGAACGAACGTTTTGCAGCTGCCAGAAGACATCGAAGCCGACGTCTTAAATTCTGGCCAGACGAGCGTCTCTGCGAGTTACAGTACGCAAGACTGTTTCGATGGAGGAGATTGCGTCGCCATCTTCGAAGTGCGCACCAGGTCATCCAAATTAGGCGAAACGGTCATCAAGGTTATCATCGGATGGTCTAGCAGTATAAAGCCATCGGTAACTATCACCATCAATGGAAACAACTTGGACGACGGTCTTCCGTTCTACAACGGAGAGCTGTTCGTTCAGCAGGTCTCCACTCTCTTCGTATCTATACAAGGCTTCGGTTTCCGCTGTCTCTTCGACAAAAATGGACGAATATACATCTATCTGGACCCGTTCTTTAACGGAAAGGTCTGTAACAGACTCCTCTGAAAACAGCAGCTCTTAGTCATTTGTTTTTTTAAATTTAAATTTATTTTAAAAATATTTTCAAATGCTTCATTTATTTAAATACATTTAAACATCTCGTTTATTTAGATATGTTTAAATTTATATTGTAAAAACTATATTTAATATTGGACCAGGTCGGTGTACTAGTTTAAAAGATTATAGTAGGCCTGTCCTGTCGTCTGTTAAAATGTCTGTCTGTAAGAGTCATTATTGTGTCTGTCCTGTCAAATGTTGAAAGAATACTGTCTGTTGTCTGTCTGTCTGTATAATCTATCTATCTATCTATCTATCTATCTTCTATCTATATCTATCCAACTGCATAACTATCTATCATCTTCTATCTGACATGAAATTAAATCTATCTATCTATCAGATCTTCATCCATCCATCCATCCGTCCATCCATCCATCCATCCATCCATCCATCCATCCATCCATCCATCCATCCATCCATCCATCCATCCGTCCATCCATCGTCCATCCATCCATCCATCCATCCATCCATCCATCCATCCATCCATGCGCATCCATCCATCCATCCATCCATCCAACATCCCTACCATGAGAACTGCTATGGCTAATATTGGACCAATTCGGTGTACTAGTTTCAAAGATTACAGTAGGCCTACCCGATTAAAATTCGTCTTAGAGCATTATTGCACCGTTCAAATCTTGAAAGGATACCTTGCAATCTCTATTATAAGTAAGTAAGTAAGCATATTCTTTATTTATCCAACTGCATAACAGCACTTTAGTCGACATGAAATTAAACATTATGTAGCAGAGGTTCCCATCTGCCGTTCGATACGGCTGTTCTAATGTTGGGTTATCCTCTGATAGGTCCGTGATGGACCAGACGGTCCATCACGGACTGTAGTCTATTGCGCTCCCACAAACCCCACAATGCCGGTGACGCTTATAACAAACAGGCCACAGTGGTCATTCCCACAACATCATGAAGCATTGGCCCTGCAAGGCCATGTGTCGTCATAATGCGCAGGGCATACATCGACTGTCTAGCTTGGACACATTATGCGTTTTATGCTATTTATGCTATAATTGTATAGAGCTAATATAGTGTTTGTATTGCATCCTTTAATGGTTTTTCGCGAATTTAATTCAGCTGTGGTTTCAATCAATGTCTTTAGAATTAGTGATCGCCCCCTTGTATTACACCAATAGTCCGGTCACCGTCCATCTTTACATGTATAGCCATTATTATGTTGAGTTCAGTTAACAATGCATTGTACATAGCAGAGTAATTCTAGAACCCAGAGAAAGTAAGTAATCTTTATAAGTGCGAGACAAAGGCCCACTTTATAATAATAATGATAATAATAATAATAATAATAATAATAATAATAATAATAATAATAATAATATCTTTTCTTTAATAAGCGCCTGACAAACGCACTGCGCTGTACATTTACAAGTTATGCAATTTAAATCTTAACTACTAACAGAACAGACAGCCTGCAATACAACGGCGCTAATAGCAGCCTACAAAGCAACATTATAACAACAAAGCAACATTATAACAACAATGCCTGCTACAATGAAGAAGTAGCAATGTGTCAGTAAAAAAGCAATACGATATTAAGATAATGTATAAACAGTCTAACTTTATATACAGTTCTATAGTTTGGAACTAACAGCATAACTGCTTATGCAGGCCAATGCTTGAATGAAACTAAGTGTTGATATTGGAACAGTCATGAGAACTGTTCATAGCCACTGGCAATGACGATTGACGGTCCTGATATCACATAGTTTAAAAGCACTGAACGATGTGCTTTGCTTTTCAGATCAGAGGTCTTTGCGGAGATATGGACGGTTCGACGTCTGGTGAATTCACGTCAAGAAGTGGAATCGTCGAGTCTCTGATTCCATTCGCCATGTCCTACAGCGACTGTCCAGAGAGAGAGTCAGACGTCGATCAGCAAAAGAATCCTTGCAGCTATGCCGCTCAGGTAGCTATCAATTTAAAATACTGATACTTACCATAGAACAAAGTCTTAGATGCCTCGCGTACACCAAGTAATGGCCAGACAATATGTTGCATGTTTTACTCTGTAGCGATCATTCAATAGTACATTAATTGCGTGTTATGGCAGCGACTCCATAAAAGCCTGTACAACAGTGTAGGCTACATGTATGTTAGATCGTAATAAATTATTTCATATTATATTAGAATAGTATGCATTAGATTAGAATATAATAGAATATATTCGATAGATTGGAATAAATAATTTGACACTATATTTTATTATTTAACATTAAATTAGGACATCATAGACTAGATTTTTAATCGCATTAGTTAGGCACTCAGCATATCAGCTGACAGAGCGCTGCCTACGACTGCGGACATTTGAAGCAGAACAGAGCAATGAGGCGCTATTATAAATACGGAAACCGGATGATGCCTCTAGAGATATAATATTGTATTGTTTTGTATTGTATCTATCAAATTACCTACCATAATCCATCCAATGGTTCTAATCCTCGACGAAATCCGCTTTAGCTCTATCCTCCTCTGGTCTCTAAGCAAAACAGACGCAAATCTTACTTGACATCTGTAGACAACCCCTCTGATATGACACAGCGCTCATTAATAAGCTGGTGACCAGCGCTTAGCTTCAAAGCAGCACTTTGGAACTCTAGGGTTTACGATTAGATGACGAATAATTTAAATTTATATTACGAGTCTCGCTACCAATGTCATCAATAAATACTTAGACGGAGAACTACGCGAAAGCTGTCTGTGCCAATGTTGGGATGAACAACGTGTTCAGCGAATGCATTCGTAGCGTTCCTTGGCTTAAGTACAAAGAGATCTGCCAGCAGGAAGTCTGTCGCTTCAAGGCTTCTAAGGGATCAAATATACCCGTCTGTACGATGATCTCTGCTCTGGCTCACGAATGCGCCATTCACGGTGTCATCGTCAACTGGATTGACAACGAAAATCTGAGGGATCTCTGCAATGGCGATAGTGAGTTACTATAACTTCAGGCTTCAATTCAATAGCCGTAAACTTATTTATTGGTTCACAAATTTATTTATTTGTTGATTCTGTTATTTGCTGAATTTGATTTTGAATGCATTGTAACTTATTTAATCTACTTCAATTTTTAACAAGGATACCACGCACATCAGATTTTGAAAGTCTGAAACTAACTGCATGAATCAATTATAAGTTCCAGTACAGTCTTATCTGCGTTCTGGAGCGAATTCCAACCTGGTATGGACGGGAAAAGCCAGCGGGTCTAGAGCAATGCATTCGCTGTATCTGACCTAACTGCATAGAATGTGTATTTTATTGAGAAACACAATCTGACAAAAACGCAGAAATGCTAACATAACTGATAGACAAATCTAGACCAATCTTATTCTACCTGACCCAGAATGACTCTTTTAGCCTAAATACGTTTCACTCAAGCCGACTATCGATAAAGAACCTTGTAACTAGCTGCGTTATGACAGCTAGAGTTGATCAATAAACGAAAATACAATACAATGGTTAATGAGCAGAAATGCTTAAATGAGTGATAATGGATAATAAAAGTTAATTAGAATTTTAAAAAATAAACTTGTAAATATTTTTATATAAAGATCTGGAAATAAACTGAGAGTTATCATTGGGTGGGAGAGTATGGTTGTGTGCTCTAGGACTTAATTGGTGAAAGGAGAGGGGTCTGAGTGGAGGTAGGAGTTGATGAAGTACATGCATGGAGTTGTGTAATATGGAGAAAAGGAGTTTCGCATCGGCTATAATAACCAATTTCAGAAACTGTTGAAACGAACGGATTGTTCTAGTAACCTAGGCGTTTGGCTCTTTTTAGGACTTTTATCAGAAGCCAGGGTAAGACCCAACCAGGATGGGTTGGGTCTTACCATGTGGAAGTTTTGCAATGGTAGTAGCTTTGGTTACATTATGGATGGATGAGAAAGAAAAGCCATGGGTTTTGAGTTTTCTAATATCATAAAAAGAGGAGTTGCAAGTTGCTGTGAGGTGGTCTATTATATGGGCTGTGAGTTTGAGATTATCTGGAAAGATAATGTTGCGCCTTTTGCGCTTCGGATTCCTGTGGGGGAATAATAATAAAGCCTGAAGGGCTTTCGAAAGATGTTGAAAGCTCATCTGTTTATATCATCGCATAAGAGAATTTGCGGTGCATTTGGTAACACAATCTTGCGCTTTACAAATCGACTAATAATAATAATAATAATAATAATAATAATAATAATAATAATAATAATAATAATAATAATAATAATAATAATAATAATAATGATAATGATAATGATAATGATAATGATAATAATAATGATAATGATGATGATGATGATGATAATAATAATAATAATAATAATAATAATAATAATAATAATAATAATAATAATAATAATGTGTCGATGCTTTTAAACAGATGTCGATGGATACCAATGTGAAGCGGCCGGACAGCAGTACAGCGAAAGCGCTCCTCAGTTCAAACACTGCCATGACATAGCATACAAGAACAAGGTGCCACCGGACACGATGAGCGTTGCCGGTTGTTACTGCGCTACGGATGGATATCTCATCAACGGAAACGGTGACTGCGTTCCCCAGGACCTGTGCACCTGCTACGATGAAAAGAGCGGGAAATTCTATGGAGCTGGACAAAAGATTAGAAGGGGTTGTGCTAAGTGGTGAGTTCCGATGACAATCGACTAATATGCAGTTATCGACTTAAACATGAGCCACAAAGTAACTTATAAGATTGGACTTTGCACATTTTTATGTACACTCCATATAATAAGAGAGAGGGGGAGAGAGAGAGAGACAGAGAGAGACGGACAGACAGACAGACAGAGCCAGACAGAGCCAGACAGAGACAGACAGACAGAGACAGATACAGAGACAGGGAGAGAGACAGACGAACAGACAGACAGAGCAAAAGAGATGAAGAAAGTGGAGGGGAAAGGAAAAACACATGGAAGAGTAGCTGGTAAACGCATACGTCTGTTGTATCCATATTATCATTAAACCTGCATGATCTCTTTGTCCCGCAAGCGAGAACTGCTATGGCTAAAACGAGAGCCTTTGCCTTCATTGGCTCTGCACTATGGAATTTGCTTCCTCCTTTGAAACGTTCCTGCTTATTGACTTTTTTCTTTAGTCGTGGCTGGGCCGGGAGCGCTCCTGAGTAGTTTCTTGAAGGGGCGCTATATAAATGCTCTGAATGAATGAATGAATGAATGACTGGTGAGCCAAGTGCCGCTTTTCGTTGTCTGAAGACCTCTTTCTTTTCTCCGGGTCTTTTCGCACTCTGATTGGTGTGCACTGCGAGAGGCGCTATATAAATTGATAGATACAATACAATATTATATATTTAGAGGCATCATCCGTTTTCCGTATAGTACCTGTACATATATAGTACTTCTGGCGGGATCAGAAAGTGAGCTACAGGAACTAGTCACTCGTTTACAACAAATAGGAGAGAACAAAGGACTAAAGATAAATATGAATAAAACAAAAGTGATGACGCAAAAAGGGAAAACGTGCAACATAGAAATTAGAGGAGTAAGGTTGGAACAAGTAGACACATTCCGATATCTGGGATCTTTGATAACGGAAGATGCAGCAGACGTCAAGGGTATACATGTAAGAGAGAAGTTGGCTAGAGGTCTTAATACAATAACAACGTTGAAACAATTATGGAAAAGCCATAACATAAAGATGGATACAAAGATGAAACTCATGAGGGCTTTGGTATGGCCAGTGGCAACATACGGGTGTGAAAGTTGGACTATCAAGAAAAAAGAGGAAGAAAGAATAAATGCGTTTGAAATGAAAAGCCTAAGACAGTTTCTGAGAGTGTCATGGATAGAAAAAAGAACAAATGAGTGGGTGTTAGAGAAAACAGGAACGGAAAGAAGTCTACTCAATCAGATTAAAAGAAGGAAACTTACATACTTTGGGCATTTGATGAGGAAACAGGGAAACTGCCTGGAAAAGGAGATCATACAGGGAACTGTACCAGGAGCAAGGACACGGGGAAGACCGAGAATGGGATGGCTTAACAACATCAGCATGCGGATGAATATGCCTTTTCATCGATTGTTGACGGAGACGGAAGATAGAAAGAGGTGGAGAAGACTTGTCCATGGAGCGACCAACCCTCGGATCGAGGATGGTTGAAGACAAGACAAGACCTGTACATCTAGAAAGACTCGACGGCATATAGCTCTGACGCTGTCTCTCGGGTCATATGAGAACGAGAAGGCTGCAGCTGATGGGAACAATAGGGTATTTCACTTCCAGCAGTATAACATTTTGCCACACTAGCACGCAAGATGGGCTTACATACATAAGAATTAATTTTTAGAAAACTTTCTCAGTGTATATGATTAAAGTGATACATGTCTACATCGATTTGGAAATATACCGAAATTTATTATGAATGAATCTGAGCTAATATTCAAAGCTTGTTGATATCGTTTTAGTACCTGTACAAGTGGAGAGTGGGATTGTGACAAGAATGACTGTAAAGACGACAATGATTGTCCGCATGGTCAAACCTTCCAGGATAATGTTAAGCAATGTGAGAGAACGTGCGTGAACTACGGAACGTGCAGAGGTGGAGAGGTCGGAGTTTCTGGATGTGCCTGTTCAAGTGGCTACGTCGTTAGTCAAAACGTGAGTTTCGCCGTGATCTCCTTCATTATGCCTACAGCATACTGAGAAATCCTCTAATAATTACATGTATAATTAAACCATTTCATATTAATAATATAAACGCACAGAAATCTCTGCGCGCGCCTGCGTGACTATATCTGTGCGTGCTGTTACGGTCTTTTGCAAGAGTCATTCCCCAGATGGCAGCACGCATTTCTGTTTGAGGGGAACGCAGGCGTCCAGCGTAGCTGGACTCGTGCTGCCCCTAGCGAATCCAGCGAAGCTGGTGAGTAATAACACGCGGCCAGCGTGGCTGGAATAAATTATTGTGCTGCCCCATGCGAATCCAGCGCAGCTGGTGGGTAATAACACGCGTCCAGCGTAGCTGGAATCGTGCTGCCCCTAGCGAATCCAGCGAAGCTGGTGAGTAATAACCATATCTCTTACATAATGGTAAACACGCCAGGGAGTCAACAAGCGTCCAGCGTAGCTGGAATCGTGCTGCCCCTAGCGAATCCAGCGAAGCTGGTGAGTAATAACCATATCTCTTACATAATGGTAAACACGCCAGGGAGTCAACAAGCGTCCAGCGTAGCTGGAATCGTGCTGCCCCTAGCGAATCTAACGAAGCTGGTGAGTAATAACCACATCTCTTACATAATGGTAAAAACGAATTCGCTAGGGGGCGACACAAAGAATTTTAAGCAACGAATGTGTTTACGTTTTAGTTTGACATTTCTATGTTTTTAAATTCAATTTACAATAAATATCTCAAATTCGTACTTTCACATTTGTACCTTTGTTCCTTTTTGGATAGAGATCCCAGTTCTTTACTTCCTTCGTAGGTAGGCTATATGCAATCCTTATTTAAGCATTTTAAAGCGCTTTTTACCATATTATTGGTTTTGAATTGGCCGATTTCAGACCATCTAATATGTTCCGTTCTGACTTCGCATTACGCCAGCCTTTCTTTTACGTGCATATATTTCTTGGTAAGCTGTAATGTAAGAATTTCTTTCATTTTTATGTCCTTCTTACCATATTCTCACTAATCGCAAGATTTCAAGGCAAACATTTAGTATCGTGTTGCGTGAGGTTACGGGCGTCGGACGGTATTTTGTTGCATGCTGCGCGGAAGGTACGATGTTTTCTAAAGACGACACAAACCCTAACCCTGACCCTAACCGACCCTCACGATGCGTAACTTGACCCTAACCGACTCTCACGACGCCTAAAATTACGGGAGAAAATACACGCACCACGATACTAAATGCTTGCCGATTTCAATAGATTTGACCGACTTTCCACTGCCATATAAGCTGTTCGGTTATTCCGTAGTTTAGGTTGCTAAATTATTCTAATGTCTTCAATTAAACTACTGCTGCTGCTGCTGATAACTATGAATGTACAGCGCTGTGCATTTGCCAGCGTTTAATAAACACTCTTACTTACCAATGTCATATACAATTTGCACATCGGAGTAAACACATTTTCTTTAAATTTCCTTTAACCGTCTTAGGACGGGCAAGCATCTAGTGCAGAATAATATAACTTATATCTAAAACTGTTGAACATAACTAATAGTAAGCAATACACACTGGTTAAGCCAGAGTTACTCATCGCTTTTGTGAGGTACTTAAAACTTTATATTAGGACCCTATATGCACAGGGCCTAAAAATTCACTTCTTCACTAAATCACTCACTCACTCATTGACCTTTACCTTAGTTACTTAGTTACTTAATGACCAATGCACATACTTACTTTGTTACTTATTTACTTGCTGGCTTGCGTGCTTGCTACTTTACTTCTTGCTTCTTACTTACTTTGTGTGATATATAAATTGTTAGTGACAAAGATAGGATAAACCTGTAAAATATTAAACTATCCCCTTTTTGTTTTTATCAAGATCAGTGTAAGACAGCCCAGAGTAAACTCAATGCAAGAGAATAGTACTCTCTGTTTAACTACGTCTTGTGGCTGGCAGGATCGTTAGCGTCAATCTAACATACATTACTTCTAGCAGCAGTCCAAATGAAATATACTACGAAAAGTGCTTTCATTGAAGTATGTAATTTGTCATAAACCACTTGCGATATTTTTGACATCTTTTGCATTTTAAGCAGTAGGCCCTTCTAAATAATCGTGAAAGCATTGAACTGTGAATTATTGTGGATCTTAAAAGGTTTTATTCAGCGTATGTTTAAATCTGTTGCATTATAGGGAACATGTGTCAAGCCATACGATTGTCACTGCACTTACAATGGTCGTCTGTACTCCCCCGGAGATAAAGTTACATCCTCTTGTCGTCAATGGTAATACTATCAACCTCTTTCTTACTTTTTTCCATGTTGGCACTCAAAGGCTAGGATTTTTATAGTATTGACCAGAGGTGTCAAAGCTTTTTAACGGTGGACCTGTGGCAACATATTCGAGCAAGTGGCCGGCCAGGGTGCCGAAGGTGCCTGCGCAAAATGTGGCAGAGGTGTCGGAGGAGCTCGGTGAGGCAGTTCCCGTAATTTTTTGTCAAACTAAATCTTATAAGTGTGCACTTTTAGCATACACACAGTAAAATAAGGTCAGTAGAATCGTATTGTTAATCTTCATTATCAACGATGAAGATCTCATAAAACTCGTTAAGCCTTTACGTCATTTGTCACCAACTCTTCTTCTTTCTTAGTTGTGACCTAACTCAAGAACTTTCCTTATCTCTACATATAAATTGCTCAACGTCTTCTAACTGTTTAAGAATTAAATTGACACAGTTCTTTGAATGTTTCTCCTTTCTTCAAACACAGTTATTTAAACGTACACTTCAATATCAAAGTTCTTATCAATACAACTCAACGTTAACTTCTAACATACAGCTCTCTACTGCATTAAAACAACTACTACACTGTATATGTTCAAATTCACTGTCATCAGCAGTTTCTAAGTTTGGCGCGCTAACTGCACGTGTAACAAGAATCTACCGTCAGCCAATGTTTAGGCTACTTTAGGCCAAGCGCCCACCAGCCGACCGCGCAACTAAGGCCTAAAACTAAAACCGCTTAACAGTCGATTACACATTATATATATATATCAACCTAAGGAACACCTGTGCTCATTATATATGCAAAACATTTGTTCACATCATTGTATTCAAGTTTCTAGGTATTGTAGATAAAAACTAAATTTGATTTTATTCTGCTATTTAAAACAAGCAAATCCGTGTCAAACGCTTAGTAATCTCGTAATAACAATAAAATGTATTAAATAATAAGCTTAAATCAAATGTCTATCGAGTGGGACATCTAGAATCTAGAATCTAGAATATGCTGCACTGATAAAAAAAATACAAATCAGTCCAAATGTTACTAAACAATGTTGAGTTTTTCACTGTCCACTTTACGCTTCTTATTAAATTTTTAAAACATTTTAAATTTTAGAAGGGTTTCGTAACTTTTAATATTTTTTTGACAGACACCCAACCGAAAACCAGACACTGACAGAATCTGATGTGTAGGCTTATGCGCATAAGTATTAAAGTGACGTCATTAATCAAGCCCTCTAAGGCATTTGTATTCACTGACCTGTTGCAAGTCAGCAATTTGATTTCGCCTCAAATGCTGTGAAAAGTCACAAACTCTGAACTTTTATTCTCAAATTGTGTAGTCTTTAAGCAAGACTGCGCTGGCCAGAAAAAATCGTTGACGGACCGTTAATGGCCCGCGGTCCGATCTTTTTACACCACTAGTAGGCCTATAGACATTAAAACCAGTCTAAGCAGCTCCTCTGCCCATCTCTTACAGGACAGCAGCGCTCCTGAATAAGCTGCTATCCTGCCCTTAGCCTTAGAGTTACTTTCTAGACATTTAGAATTTACGATTAAGATTCAAAGTTTACCTTAATTCCGATGTACTGTTAGCGCAAGAACTATCCACGTTGACAAACACTTTTTAAAATAATGTCTGAACGAACTCATAATATGAGTTCGTTCAGATAGGTGCCCATTTTGGGCAACGATGTTATATTACATCGTTGACCCAAATGGGCACCCATCGTTGCATAAATGTCATAACTATTCCAACATCCAATACTGGAAGGTACTGTATTGTAGCATTTGCAAAAAAGCGCCGTATCCATGTGACTGAGTCTGAAACTGCTTCGACCTTACCTGATAATAGCTTTTGTTCTTCATTTAGCGTCTGTGAATAATCCGGTACGCGCGACTTAACTGTCTTTAGGCGCTGTTGAAATACGTAGATTACGATTACATTTACCTCCAGCAGGTGTTACCTCGCTTAATGATGCTAGTTTTGGTTACGAACTGCAGAATCAGCAACGGACGAAGAACATTCGATCCCGGAAACCGTAACAAGTTGTATTAACCATTCAGACTAAGACTGAAAGAAATTACTACGCAGCTGATTTTCTGTAAATGTAGTGATAACCTTTAAGGCTTAAAAGAACCTGGAGTCCTATCCGCTCTCTAGCTGGTATGATTTTTAGCCCAAGGCTTACTCCACTTTAAGTATCTATCTGCTGTATTTCTTTTCCTATCTGTTTTTTTGTTTACATGTTTAGGTGTCCCTATTTAGCGGGATCCATGATCCCTTCTGGGCCTCCGTGTAGCCAGTACATGTCAAACTGTTGCCTTATTGTTTCATTGTTCGTTTTCTCTTCTGATGGTTACATAAATAAATGATTGATTGATTGATTGAATTAACTTCAGACCTAATGGTATCGTCTGTGCGTTTGCAGCGTCTGTGGCGATCGCAAGTGGAATTGCAATGACCGTAAGGACAGCAAATGCAATGGAATGTGCACAGCAAGAGGCGATCCTCACTACGACACCTTTGACGGGTACTCCTTCACCTACCAGGGCAGCTGCGACTACGTCTTGGTCAGGTCGCTAAAGTCGCCTTCATTGAGCATTACCTTCATCAACGTCCCGTGCGGGACAACGGGTGTAACCTGCACAAGGGCTGTTCTTATAAAATTTGGACCGATCAAGATCTATCTTATGCAGGGAATGAATCCGACGGTCAATGATGAACCGGTCACGCGAAACTACGAAGTGTTTAAAGGCGGTTCTATATCGACAAACGCACTGAACACGATCGTGACTTTGGATAGTGTATTGCGCTTCATTTACGCTCATGGTTAGATGGCAACTTTTATTATTCGATGTTCTAACAAACGGGTAATCAGTACTGTAACAGGGTACAATTGTAAACAAGTAAGCAAAGTCAAGTAAAGCTCTCACGCTGAACATAAGTGGAAGCTCATCTCCTACTTTTCTGATCTTGAGCGGGTAGTGGAAGAATCCTATGCACTGGGATCATTGCATCGGAGTTCCTGTTTTGTAGTATTATTACACCTTTATTGAGCGTCACAATCTAACGACCAAACATCAATGGATGGCGCTGAGCAACTGTGAGTGAAGAATATACTCAAGGTTCCTATAAAGTTACCATCTCAGGAGAAGCTCGAACCCGTACTCTCAACTTTATAAGGCGAGCTCTCTAATCAATTGACTACCGTCTCTGGTTGTGCATTTTATACCATCTGCGAGTAAAGCTCCCACTTCCCCCAACGGAACGTATGAAATCGCACAACTTACATGATCTGTATCCTGATACGTCATGGTAATTATCACAAGTACATGATTACTGGGCCAGCACAGAGCAAGATTTTGCCATTTACTTCCCAGTAACTGCCATTACCAACTTCCACTGCTTAGTGAATCACGCATGCATACGCAACGTTCGTTGGGCATTTATGGAATGCACTTAGCATGAGCGAACCTGAAACTAAAACCGTTGATTTATGTGATGCAGGTCCATAATAGGCTCTTCATGTCTTTTTAGTTCATTGCAGCATAATTTCATTCCCACCATCCGTGGTATCCCACTATGTTTTGTAGGCTGAGAACCTCTTAAATTTGTAAAGAGGCTTGTAAATTGTGCACAGGAACCAATGTCCATGTTATCCTGGATTCCTCTTTCCGTTCCTCGGTCGAAGGACTTTGCGGAAACTACGACGGTGACGCTATCAACGACCCGGTCGACGTCTCTGGACAACTGTTACTGAAGCCTGCGGAATTTGGTGCTCAGTGGAAAGTCTCCGGATCCTGTCCAGAGCCAGATCCTGCTGAGGATTTGAATCCATGCACTGTGAGTATACTTATAAATATAATCTATGTGTCGTGCTTTTGCTTCAACACGTGCTGAATCAGTTGACTATTGCATTGTTGATTTTACATAGGAATGGAAGAGTCGATTGCTGTGTTTCGAGAACAGTTCTAATATCTACTATTTTGAACAAGTTTTATGGTTTACAAGTCGCTAGGCATCGTATATCAGGACGAATTAATGTTGAGGGTATTGAAATAATCAATCAATCAATCAATCAATCGTTTATTTGTAGCCAAACAACAATAAACAATAATATTACAAATCAGATTGCACTTTTAAGTATGGATTGTTGAATGCCACAATGGAAGGCCCTGAAGGGTTCACAGATCCCGCTAAGTAGGGTCACCTCTATATAATTTCAACAGAATATGTGGCGACCGAGAGATGCTTTACTTAGTAGCCTATAACAGTTGTTGACTTGTTTAACATAAAAATCTTAACTAACGTTAACTAATTTAAGCTAAATAACGAAAGTAAAAGGAATGAGTGGGAAGTGCAGTTAAACACATGGAAATAAAAGATTAATAATTAATTAATAATTAAGAAGCTTAACTTTGACAGAAAGTCATACTCTGGTTGTTGCAGTGGTCAGTTGTGCACCAAATCAAACATGTTTTCGATATGGCGTGGCTTATATTGTCGTATTCTACCACGCATCTACTTCCATTCCTTGTTTCATGTTGATGCTGGATGCAATGTCTCCAAATATAGTCGTTTGTCTGATAACCTCCTCGTAAGGAAATAACGAAACAGATTGAAAGGCGCATGGGTGATTGCCTGACAACGGACTCTTTGCTGATGGATAATTTGGGACTAAATAAAAAATCTAAAATTTAGACTAAAAATCTCTCCAAAAATTTAGTGCAGTAATCGTTTATTGACGTCTCGAGACAGGTTTTTTGATGTCTCGGTCTCGGTCTCGGACCACACTGTCTCGTTCTCGGTCTCGGTCTCGAGATCATTTCTTGACTTTTTGGAAACTGTCTCGAAGCGAAAGTCTGTAGAAACGGTCTTGTAGAAACGGTCTCCAAAGTTCTCGTACAAACTGTATTTTGTTCGGAACTTTGTACAGTATCGCGCTATAAAATTGTCTTCTGCCGAAAGGATAACTAGTTAATCGGAAGTGCCAAACATACAGGAAGTTTTTAAAAAGCGGTGTTTCTGATTTAAGAGTATGGAAAAAAGCAGTTTTAAGAGACAAATCTAATCAGCACGCGAGCAACATTCTGACTATAAATGGTTTACTGGTACGAAAGAATGAAAATGTTTGGATCTGACGAATAGTCGTGGAAATCGTTCGCTAATTCACAAATATCGCGGTCAAATGGGTGAAACCAGGAACAGACAACGACGACGAAGACCTATACAACGACCTAAAAGACGACGTTGATGATGATTTTGATAAAGACGACTACGACGATAACGACGACGATAATTTTGACGGTGATGATAATTATAATGGTGTTAATTATGACATTATAAGCGCCACCTACACCAACTCCAACAACAACTCCGCCAACTCCAACAACTACTCCGCCAACTCCAACAACAACTCCGCCAACTCCAACAACTACTCCGCCAACTCCAACGACGACTCCTCCAACTCCAACAACTACTCCGCCAACTCCAACAACAACTCCGCCAACTCCAACAACAACTCCGCCAACTCCAACAACTACTCCGCCAACTCCAACAACTACTCCGCCAACTCCAACAACAACTCCGCCAACTCCAACAACTACTCCGCCAACTCCAACAACTACTCCTCCTACTCCAACAATAACACGTATGTATGAATCCAAGTATTCATTTCATATATGTACGAATGTAGTAAGCACGTAGGTAGGCACTGCCTAAATGCATGTATGCATGGATGTGCAGAGCCCTATAATAGGTACGCGCTGGTACGTGCTGGTTCATACCAAAACTTGCATTGGATGGTATCGGCTGTTCGATCCAAGAGCATTGCGGATGAGCGGCGTGAATATTAAGGTCTACTGTATTATAGGTGACCAAGTTTTCTTATAGGATAGCTTTTGGATAGCGTAGAAGACGGCGGTTGAGATCCTGATCGATAGTTGGCAGCGACGGTGATTGGGCCGTGTCGTAACAAAAGTAGGCTATAGCTCACGTCTCGTTCTTGTCCTGAACCTGTGGCAAAATTTATTTTGCAATTTATCAACTTCATGATATTAATTCTGTCGTCCTGTGCTTTAATGGCAAGTGATGCAATCCTATACTTAACGCGCCATTCAACTGGGTGCCGGTAAAGCTCAAAACGCGATCTAATGCATTCTATGAAGAAACATTGCACCGTATAAAAGGATTTTGGAGTACCTAAAGCATTTAGATTCTTTTAGGATATTCCTTTCAACACGCATAATTAGAAACCACGTCGATTGTTGGGCTCGCCTTCTGAGCAGATTCCTCGTCTTAACGCAGATCGTGAGGGATTGTTCCTGACATGCATGAACGGTTGCTATTGCTGATTTCGCGTTTTGGAGTTTTTCTTCGTTTCGGCGATGGATTCCGAGCGCCTTGATGATTTTTCTTCCCGTATATTATCATCTTGGCGTAGACGGCTGCATGCGGCTTCTTGATGTGAGGTCAAGTCTCGTTTAGGCGGATCTGTAAGCTTACTATGCCGTATGCAGCTGGATAATTTTCGTCTCTGAGGAAGAGGGCGATGCAAGTCTCCTGATGTTGCCGTCAGTCACCGGTGGCCCCTCGATCGAATCGACCGGCAGGTGACGTCTGACAGTCCGTGGCAACTTTCAAATTCATAGGACGCACCAGTTTTCGGACCCGGGAACTAAGTTAAAATACAAACATCTTATTAGCACGCCACTGGTTGTAAGTGACATCGTCGCTCCTAAAGTCAATAGTAGAGTGGTAAAATAAGGTATCCTATCGCTATAGTTATCTTTCTAGCTTACTATCGCTGCACCTAGCAAGGACCGAGGAAGTAGAATGGCATTGATTGTAAGGCCATTAAACCAAGACAAAATGTGAAGGTAGACTTTCAGTTCAGTACAACTGAGAGCCAGAGTTTATTGATTTGCAAAGAAAGACGGGTAAATGAATGGAAACGAATTTGCCATATTTTATTTTTTTTGCCGTTCACGACTATTGTTAGGTCGGCTTATTAAATGTTAACACTCTTGCTTGAGGAACAAATAGAGCTTGACAGGTGCGATTCCATACCTTTAGCCCATCTAAGTCGACTCAGCCTCCCACTCCCTAGGGGCAGCTGTAAAACGTCGCGAAAGTTTGACCTAATACAAAAAATCATACTAATTTTATGACGATGCTTTTCTTTCAGTTCCGACTACAACTCCACCAATCACTACAGGTAACTGTAATATAAGTAAACAAATTCGGCAGCGTCGGTGTCTGATCAAAATGGCTTTAACCGATGGCGCACTTTAGTTAGCTTTGGAGAGCACAACATAACTTATCATATTTCACTTAGCCTGTCTTCGTTTGCAGCGCTATTTTCAGACGTGTGATAAAACTTGCTCCCAGCATTTCTGATATCTATTTTGCAAAAGGAGCCATAATTAGCACAGCTACATGTAAATCACAAGAAAAATAAGGGCCACACTTCACTTGACTTTCGCAATGGTCTTCCTTACTAGCCTCTTGTAAGGCCTTCTGGATCGGTCACTGACCAGGAAAACCCTCTCCGATTCAGTTCTCAAGTATATTGACCTTGATGCAAAGATTTACGGTAGGCATGTCTTTATTTTAGAGCCATATGTAAATTATTTCAAATGTAGACCTACACTAAGTTAAAGGGGCCTACACTTAATAGTCAACAGAAACGCTGAGCTACTTAAGAATTTCCCTTCTTGACACTGGCTGGAAACAAGAAAGCCTATACCGTAGTATACAGCCTGTTTAACAAAACAGTTTGCTAAGTTATTTATCAGTTTGTTGTTTTTATTTTCAGTTACGACACCAGTTGTCACCAAGCATGATTGTATGTTTCATCTTTGCTACAAGCTTAATTTCGAAATGTGAACATATGCATTGCCTTTGCAGTATGTGCCAAGTATATTCAAAAAGTCTGCACATTGGGTTTCGCTTCTGTAGATAGCGCAAATCAATATGGATCTCGTAGAACTGAGGCATAAATTCGTCAAATATTCAAGAAAAGATTCGTGCATTGACTCACTGCGTAAATATGGCTGAGAGCACATATCAGTACTCCTGAAAAGAAAATCACAATTCCCCCAACTTTTACCCATACATTATTGAATATATCAGTTTTCCATGGTTGCTGCAGTCAGTCTTCATTCGAACTGCATATAAAGTTAGATTTAATCAACTGCTATGGCATTGTATCGTATTTGACTAACATAATCGCTTAATGCTTATGTTTAGTATTAGAAAACAGGATGTCTCTAAATGGTAATCGTGGATTAAGAGTGTTCGATTTACTGACATGGTGCTACATTATTTGCTGATTTTATGCAGAACTTTAATTGTTACCTTGGTTTTGCATTGCTTTGAGCTAAAGTTTACAGTAACTCACATACTTAGTTTTGCATGTAGATAGTTGATAACTCCAATTTTACCAACCTTCGTATGCTTCGCTTTCAAGACTGAGAATTTTGGACTAGGTGGCTCATGTTTACCGCCTGTTTTTGATGTATTGCATGCGATCTAACGCTAGCTGCTTTTCATGTCTATTTTCAGGTTATTGTCCAATGAAAACGTACATACCATACGGTATATTGGCTTGGGTAGAAATAGATGGTATGCATGGTCCAACAGGAAACGACACAATTGTCACTTCAGCAACTGTACTGAAACCACACGTCAAAGTTCAGATAGGCGAATGCAAAGAATGGTAAATACGTCATTTGTTTCTTGTTAGAACCTCAAGTAATCTAAAATTTATTGAAAGCAAAGTAATACGACTTTTGAGCGATAAGCTTAAATAGATTTATTGATGAAATGAGTTTATCAAATGCTTTTATGTGCGTTGTGTCCTTGCTTTACGTGTTCCGTTTCTGATATCAAGACAGGGTATATAGATAACAAACATGTTGTCTTTGCATTATGCAATTTGTAATCTGGCCCATTTGACTAACATTTTGTATTTGTTTAACGTGTTTCGTCTCTTATATAATGACAGGGTACGTAAATATAGAAACTTGAATTCGGGATTAACGAATCTTTATATTTTTCAGCATATGTGAAACAAACGGAGCGCTGAACTGCTACGTGAGTATACATCAAACACCGGATTCTATTTTTTAGTTACTGCACTGATCCAATAGAGAGGTCGTTGTCTGAAGCAGTTATAGATAGTGAAATTCTTGGAAACAAAGCGACTGGACATCAGAATAAACAAGGAACATTAGGGCAGAAATTCTACAGCGCAATAGTTGTAGATTTGTCAAATGGTTTGGGTGAAAGTACTGTATCAGTGGACACTATCATAGTGCTCAAGACGAAGCTAGTACGGATAAGCTATTAAGCATTCCAGGTTGCCCTACCGTTGCTGTAACACATTATGCGTCTCACAAATCAAATAAAACCATATGCAAATGCATGCGTGTATTGAATAAAAAGTTAATAAAACATTGGTCTGTCTGATTGCAGAATATTTTGAGCAGCAGAATAGATGATGATAACAAGTGCATCCGCTACACTTGCTCAGAAGGCTCACTTCTAACAGTCGACATATCTAGCAGTTGCACCTGTCCTGCGGTATGTGAAGTTTTCCATTTCTTGTCTATAGACTATCAATATGTTTCACTCCAGCCTATAAATGTTACTTTTCTAAATAGCAGATGGTGTAGAGATTCTGAGAAATCCGCCTGTTCCTGTCGATTCTACTTTTAAGAGGCCATTAGGTTGCACTGGTCTTTCCTTGAGCAGGCGTTTGAAAACCATTCTTTTCGATCGTGGTTTGGATTGTCAGGTCGGGAGCGCCTCTGAGGAGTATTTCTTGAAGTGGCGCTATATAAATTTACGATTACGATTACGATTACTGTACCGCATATAAGGTACTCCAGGATTTATGAAAAGCACTGTTGAGATACTGCGAGCTTGTCATCACTTTATGTCGCCTATAAATTCAGAATTTGTCCGTGTCGGGTCCCAGTTTTGAATTACGATGCCCCTCAAGTCCTTCATTCAATGTCTTTAACGCTATTCGTGTTTGTGCTAAGCGTTAAGCAACTTCAATGCACAGTTTAGCGTCGTCACAGTAGCGCCAATATGTCGTGCATACCTAAAGTCAGGAATTGCAATGATCAAAATACATGGACCTGGATGCGGTCTCAGCGAATAGCAGGACCTGCCGGTTGCTTCTCACCCCACGCATTTAGATAAATTACACAGTTGATAATTAGCAGCTGCTTTCTTTAAAGTGTATAATTCACTCGCTGTCAATAAAATTGGTGAATTCTTGTGTGTATCATTCACTCGCTGTCAATAAAACTGGCGAATATTTGTTTCTGTTCCACAGGGCTACATAATGGATGTTAGTCCTGAATCCGATTGCTGTTACTGTAAATTAGGTCAGCTTTGCAGTTAATTATTTCTTTTATTGCTAAAGTATCCTAATTTCATCACTGTGAGAGCAATCATTTTGCAATTAGAAATTACAAGTATCTGGCATAAAATGCAGAACACAAGACAACAGAAATATTATCTATATGTTGTATATTAAAGCTTGGCGGACAAAAAGTTGTCTTAGTACGTAGTAAATTGACTTAGTACCATTTTAAATAATCTTCGTTACCACAAGAAGGTAAGGCTAAAGATTCAGAATTTCCCCCCAATTTTATGCACTTTTTAGAGGAACACAGGATGCTGTTAGTAATTGGGCCGATTTGGCGATAAATTGCAAAATTGGAGATGTTTCTATCCGATTAGCTGATTACAGAATTTAGATTCAATATAATTATCACGTCACGTAATTAAGGTTACAGCTCATTGAGCCTGAGATGATAATCATCGTCATTATTATATTCGTTTATTGATAACAAAGACCGATAGACACACCGCTATCAATTACGCTGTGATCATCATCATCAGCACCTGACGCCAGACATCTGGCGGCGATGGGTACGAATAAATAATCTCCATTGTCCTCGGCCATTCGTCAAGTCCATCGCTCCTCTTAGTCCACGTGACGACTGTATGTCCTCATTATTTTATGTTGTCTGTTCAACGCAGTCTTGATCAGTCTTTGTTTTTCTTTTTCCTTCGAATCTTGCATGTCGTGCATTCAGTGCATTGTGTGGGAATCGGTCAACTGATATTCTTTCTACAAATCTGATATACAGATGTGTCAATAAAATCTCTCCACGTGCTTAAAATGCCTGAGCGAATAGAACACAAAAGCCTATCACTTACCTGCAACACACTCCAATCCTCCCAGTTCCTTACCTTCGTCCTTTTTCGCAATCCAACCACTTGCTCAACGCGCTCCTCGTTTACCTTAACATTTTTCCGCCCTGCGTCACCCCATCACAATAATTTGCAAGCCATTCCATAGCCACAGCTGTCCCGCCCGCCTCTATGGAATAACTCCTGCCAGGATTGTGGAAAGTATCTGATTCATATTTCGAACTCACCGAAAACCTCGCCTCTTGACCCCAAATCCCACTGGGATGGGCGCTGTTTCGGCTGCCAGACGTATGTTGTACACGATTAATATTTTCTAAAATTCCGGCGTTTTTAACAATGTTCGGATTATGGATAAACTGTAAAACTTTCTTCAGTACATTCCAGGAAATCTTTTCTTATTTTCAACTGGTTCGACCATTGGATTTACCACAAGAGTTTTCACACCTGTGTGTTTACGATCTGCCAGGTGAAGCATGACGCCCTGCACAGGTGGTCCTAGTGTTGCGTTCAGACGTTATTCTATACAACAGTTATACTCGATGCGTCGTGATGGGTTAAGGCTGATCACCGGCCTAGAACGCAAGAATATATTGACTGAACTCTCGGCTGCGAATATCCTGAGATACAGAGGAGCTCGGGGTGGCACTAGAAGACGACGTGAAATCAAGGTGCTTGACTCGGTCGGTTCCAAGCGCCGGGTGCGATTTACCTGTCGACAGCGTCATGCCCCGAGCACACTCATCAAGGTTAAAATGTTACCTTCCAGCCGGCGCGCAGTTTCGAGGGATGTACAGGATGATGTGGACTTGCCTGGCATATACATCGTAAACGCCCGTTCCCTTGCAAAGCCAAACGCTTTTGATCAATTGCATGCTGAGATGATTGGATACGGGCTCAGGCTGGCGATCGTGTCTGAAACCCACCTTAAAAAGCATCACACTGGGACCATGTGCCGGCTGGATGGATTCCATCTCATCAGGAGAGATCGGGTTGGCCGAAGAGCTGGTGGAGTTGCTATACTTGCGACCGAAGAGCTTGATGCGAGGGAGTATGCGATCACGGGAGACTCCCCCTCCCTGGAGTTGCTTTGGGTTAGGATTCAACTTGGGAACAGAGCACTATTTATTGGTGCTCTCTGTCACCCTCCTAAACCTATTTATGATCTGGAAACACTACTTACAAGACTTGAACATTCTGTGGAGGAAATTGTGCTTGCGGATCCTGGGGCGCTGATTGTACTTGCTGGGGATTTTAACAAGTTGGATGAAGATGAGGTTGTCGAGCGCACGTACAGGAATGATCCCCTTGATAAAGAGCCCGACTAGGGGAACTAATACCCTCGATCGATTATTCATATCGGAGCCAGGATGCTATACCACAGTAAAGATCATTGACTCCACCATAAAGACCGACGATAAGGCAATTGTGGCTCTGCCTCATGGAACAGTGCGCTCCAGAAGCAAGACTCTTAACAAGGCTCAATTCCGTCGCCGTTCACCTAATCAGAATGCCAATCTACTACGTAGCCTTGTGGAGGTGGACCTTTCTGAGCTCTTTTCCACCTCCGACCCGCAACAAGCCTGGGATATATTCTATGGAGATGCATTGGGTTGACTTGACAACATCTACCCATTGCGTACGATCACAATGTCATCTGCTGATCCCTACTTCCTCAATCCCGAAGCTAAATATCTGCTCCGGAAAAAGAACAGGCTGATGCGGGCTGGAAGAGTTGAGGAGGCTCTTCCCTGGCCCGACGCGTGGGTATCCTCATTGAGCGAGTTACTAAGCGTCACCTAGCTGATGTCGATCATAGCAGGGGACCTGAGGAGCTTTGGCGTCGAGTGGGTCAAATAACTCGAGGGCGACCAGCATCCACAACCAGTCAGCTTACGGCTGACTGCCTAAATGACCACTATGCTGCTGTTTCCACAGATACCTGCTACGAACAGCCTCTCCTCCGTCAAACTGCGGCCACCAACCTGCCATTCATCACTGAGATGAGGATGTTCCACCTGCTAGATTATCTGAGTCACACAGCCGATGGAGCTGATCGTCTTCCAGTCTGGTACCTGCGTCTTGCAGCACCCTTCTACTCTGGAGCCATTGCCCATTTGGTCAACCTTTCACTGGGTGTCTCCCACGTTCCCATTCAGTGGAAAATCGCGGTAATCCATCCAGTAGCCAAAGTGCCTGCACCATCAGCCCCAGCCGATTACCGTCCGATTTCAGTTACCCCAGTCCTCTCAAGGCTGGTGGAACGAGAGTTGGTGCAGCGATACATATATCCAGCGCTGGAAGAACAACCGATGGCTGGCCTTCTTGACGACCAGTATGCCTTCAGACCAACTGGTTCAACAACTTCCGCCGTAATTTCCATTCTGCACCATGTCACTTCACTTCTCAAGAACAATAACCATGTCTCAATCATATCGTTGGATTTCTCTAAAGCTTTTGACACGGTCCGTCATTCAACCCTAGCGTGCAAGCTTTCAAGTCTGGACATACCTGATACAATATACAATTGGATTCTCAACTTTTTCAAGGACAGAGGGCACGTTACGCGATTCCAGGGGAGGCTGTCCTCAGTCAGGTCCATCAACGCAAGTATCGTCCAGGGATCGGGGATTGGACCATCCAATTACATCGTCAACGCCTCTGACCTAAAAGCACAAAATCCCGAGAACCGCATCGTAAAGTACGCTGATGATACTTACTTATTAATCGGGGCGTCGATGCGTGACACAATCGGAGAAGAGCTACAAGCCGTCACACGCTGGGCCACCCTGAACAACCTTCGACTGAACAGTGACAAGACAAAAGAAATGATAGTCCTGCGTCGAGACGGTGGACCTATCCCGGAGCCAGTTGATGGACTGACTCGAGTCTCGACGCTGAAGATTCTTGGAGTCACCCTTCGGTCAGACCTTCGTGTCACATCTCATGTGGATGAGATCTTGGCTGCCAGCTCAGGATCGCTTCATGCATTGCGCATCCTGAGATCACATGGATTGCCGCTAATGGCCCTGCAAGAGGTGACTCGCGCCACCACAGTGGCTAGAATAATGTATGCTGCTCCTTCCTGGTGGGGTTTCACTTCGGCAGATGATCGAGCTAGAGTTGAAAGATTTCTGAGAAGATTACGATGAACGGGGTACCTTAAGGATGATTCTCCTACGGCAGAGGATATTGCCAAACAGGCTGACGAACGTCTCTTGGCTGCCGTCATCAGATGTGACCACCACGTTCTTCGAGGACTATTTCCTCCTGTTGTTACCATCAAATATCATCTACGACCCCGTCCACATAACTACACATTGCCTCCGAAAGACGATAGACAGTTTATCCCCAGAGCCCTATATAGAAGCTCTCTTGGTGATATAGGCTAATCTGACATTGTATGACTAAAAACACCATACTCATTTTAAACTTTTCTATTAGGCTACTATTATGTATCAGATAGCGGTGTGTCTACCTGTTTCTTTCCAATAAACGAATATATTATATAAACCGATTCGACTCTGCATGCCTAGCGATTTTGTTTTGTGTCTGATCGCCTATGAATAAGCTGGTTCCCGCGGTTTCCCTTTTTGAAGCTCTGTAAAAATGTGAGATTATCATCAGAATATATCTCCGCGACTGTTCATTGTTGTTGAAGCAAGAATCATTTTACCCTATTATTGGCGTTGAGTACCATTCTATTTCCAGTTTTAAACTATCAGTATTTAAAGTATTTTAGAGCATTACTTTCAACCATTGAGATTTGTGGTTGTTGTTCCAGTCGAAACAGAAACAACGACTGCTCGTCAATACATTACGCCAAGTATGTTGAATACAGTAGTTCCTAATAATTGTTTAAAACGAGACTTCGTTTTCCCAAATTTTCTGTAAAGTTAGTTTTTAGACTATTAAGAAACAATAAACCTTTTTTGTTGTCACTATGTTGTCCTGTCGTTGCCGTTGTGGTTGTGTTGTCGTTTGGAAATATGGGTGTTTGTCTCGTACTAGCAAAAATTACTTATAACTATCTATCAATTTTTGTCATCTTTATTACACGTTGCATTTTATAAACGCTTTAACATTTGTTTCCGGATTGACGTAACTGCAGATTTTTACCTCTAGAGTCTACAGGGAAATCGGATCACAGCGACCCAAACTGATTTGAAATCAGATCAAGATAAGATAAACAGGACAAAGGCAGTGACACGCAAAGGGTTAGAACTGTGAACACTTGAAAGGGCAGGCACGGTGACGTTTATCAAGGATGGAATTGTGATAATAAGCGATGACGCATGCATTGGACACCTACGGGTCTTTCCGCCATGGAAATACGATGACTATGATGATGTGTCACTTTTGCTTTCAGCTGTCTGTGACACGACTAAGGAGATACCATACGACGTATCGGCTTGGCTAGAACTTGACGATTTGCCTGGTCTGACAGGGGACGATGAGCCTGTATATCCAGGAGACAAGTTGAATCCTGGTGACAGAGTTCGGATAGGCAACTGTCGAGAATGGTAAACTGATCAATAATTTCCACAATTTCTGCCTATGTTGTTTAAACATTAAATACTGAGAGATCCAAACATTAAAAAACTTATTATCACTTGAATCCGATTGGTTTGAACCAAAAATATTTAACAGTCCGCGTCGACTTCTGGCCAGGAACTATAATATTATAAGCACCTTCATTGAACGTTTGAAACTGTTGTTTCTTGCTGGAGCTCGGTTTATACCTGCCTATAATTGAAGCCTGTCTGTCCCCTGTGAAACCCATAAGAAATTAGTGATGGCATGAAATCATCTTCAAATTATATTGGCTGAAGATGTGCTATCGACTGTTCTGAATAAATGAATAAACGAAGACGCATTGGGATCGCGCCGGAATTAATAGGAAAATCAGTAACACACTGAGTCTAGTTCGCACCATTTTCCAAACTGCGTTAATCTTAAAGTCACTTTTGACACAGAACACCACAACCAGAACGCAGCATAATATTATTCCTACTGTAGTTTCCTCTTCAGCAACTTCCACGCGTACTACTTTTACTAGCAATTTTACATGACCTATTAAAATAAACGATATGGCCCATATTCACAAACGGCGTAACCCTAAATATACATGTACATACATCACCATTTTATTATGTCTTCGGATTCTGGTCTGGTACATAAACTGACTCTGGCTCTTGTGGACTCGATTTGATATGATGTCGGTTGATAAGCTGGTCTCTATGAAGCAGCTTTCATGCAACGAATAGACATTTCGGAGATTTGCCTCTGTAATTAGTAGTAGTTACATATAGCAATTCTACATCTATAGATATTATTGCATATTTTTCTGCAGCATGTGTCAGAGGAACGGAGCACTCGCTTGCTACGTAAGTCGTACTCGAAACTCGCCGCATTGAATAACAATCCTGCGTTTCGCTTTTCTAATGAAACTCGATAGCTTTAAATATTACTACGCTCAAAGTTTAGTCAGAGAATAAATCTTAAATTTGTAGGCGTACCATCAACATCACAGTTTCAGATCTAGTTAATCGGCAATGTGTAGGCGTCTGTTCACAATGCTTTAGATGACTCAGCCGCGTTTACACAAGTCTATATCAACACTTTATTGCAAAATATCCACCACATTAGTGTAAGAAATCAGTTCAACAGAGGATACACACAAATGTAGTGTACGCTTGTTTTAATTAACAGAGTAACAGAAAAATAGTTAAAATAGTTGGTCGGTTTAGACAACCTCGACGATGAGCATATTGATGAAACTGAAGTATGCCTACTAACAGGCTGAATTGCAACCTGCGACAAGAGCTTCTCTTTCTCTACCTACCATTGTTCTGCTAGCGCTTGAAGACCATTCTCTTAGACTGTGTTTTGCATGTGTTCTCAGGTCGAAAGTAGGCCAACTTCTAAATGCTTGCTTGAAGAGAGAATATAGAGGTACACCTGTTAGTACGATCACATAATAGCTATGCTTTATGACCGTGTAGGCCTACTTGTAAGCCTGTGGTTGGTGCAACCGATGCTCAGCTCCAGTCAACCGAAATGATGCTTTCGATGTTGTTGTAGGATACTGACGCCACTCGGCTAGACGACTACAACCGGTGTATGGAATACACCTGCATTAAAGGAGTTGAAGTTCGAACAAATAAGTCGGCGGCATGCATATGCGGCAAGGTATGTGAGCAAGATCTAATCTAGAACAGAACATTTTTGAATCGGGATGGATTCAAGAATATCCGTTATATGTGATAAGCTGTCCTCCAGATGAGAGGATGATACCTCTTTTCAAATGCATTTGCTTCTTGCATACTGAGTTAATGCATCTTTCTTTATTAATCCCGTAATAAGAAGAGATAAAACTGGCAGCATGAACACGCCATTTTCGTACAGATGGCGGTTTCTGATAGTTGATCCACTCGAATGGGAACAAGAAAGAAGACGTACCAACTTCGTACCATCGAGTTTGTTCAAACAATGAAGGTCGTTAACGACTGTGCGGAAAGGGGAGTTGCACAGGTGCAGAATTTCAATAGTATTCTCACAAAGAATGAGGACCAAAAACAATTCCTACTGCAGTTAGTGGAGCAACATCAGCAACAGTATCCATTTGCACCGAAGCCGACAGCACTAAGAACTCATGACCGTAGCAAATATTAACGAGTTGTAAATCTATCTGTAGACTAGGTTATTGTGTAACATAACAAAATTGTTTATAATTTATTTTGTGTGTAGTCAGTTAGGAGTTTACAGTTTCCTGCTATCATAAATACCTAATTACCTAATACCTATTAAGAACAGTATTTGTTACAAGTTAATGTGACTTTTCTTGCAAAAAAGTTAATCTGGTGAATGTGAATTTTTCAAAAATAGGTCATTCAACAGTTACTTACAACTAGCAGCTTGTGGCACCAGTGGATGACGTTGTTCCTGTGGTGGTTGGTGTGGTTCCAGTGGTTAGTGATGTCGTTGGAGTAGTGAGTGATGTCGTTACTGTGGTAGGTGATGTCGTTGGAGTAGTGATTGATGTCGTTACTGTTTTGGGTGATGTCGTTGGAGTAGTGAGTGATGTCGTTACTGTTTTGGGTGATGTCGTTGGAGTAGTGAGTGATGTCGTTACTGTTTTGGGTGATGTCGTTGGAGTAGTGAGTGATGTCGTTACTGTTTTGGGTGATGTCGTTGGAGTAGTGAGTGATGTCGTTACTGTTTTGGGTGATGTCGTTGGAGTAGTGAGTGATGTCGTTACTGTTTTGGGTGATGTCGTTGGAGTAGTGAGTGATGTCGTTACTGTGGTGGATGTTGTCGTTGGAGTAGTGAGTGGTGTCGTTGTGTTGGTTGTTGGCATACATGGCGTTCCCGTTGTCTCTGTTGCTGAATGAATAATTTGCTCTTCTTGCATTATACATAATACGTACATGATTCTGTGCAAATGTTGAGACTAGTATGATTTAGATCCCAATTCCTAAGTTTGTCAGTCTGATATCTTTTCAATTGCTTTCCCACATAAACGCTGTTTAAAGATCTATTTTGATATTCTGCATTCTCTGTTTGTGTAAATAATAAAAAGTCGTTTAGCAGTAAATTAGTCGACCTTAACTCATCTAATTCACCTAGATTATATTCACATAGACTACCTGGAAGCAGTTACATCTAACCCAACTGGATTGAGAGAAGAAACCACCCATTCTGATTGACTTATTATATAAGATTCGGAAGTCACTCATTACTGTAAATCAAACCCCCACCACTTCGGGCAACACTGTAAATTAATCTCTCCCTTCTGGCAACCGTGGGAGATTGTTATCTCATACCTCCGTTGATAGACGCCACTGCCTGGTAGATAAAGTTTCTCTTTGAAAACGCTGTATTATGAAATATTGATTATATCGTCGCCTTTCTAGTTTATCTAGGCTGCCATTATTAAACAGTAGATAAACCGAACTTACTGGATTGACAGTCACAGCACTTGGGTGCAGAAAGAACAACCATAACGAAGGACTGTAAAGACAAGAACAAGTCAACTTTAAGCTGACTGGATAAAACGTTTGGTTACAGTATTTCGTGTGCTAGGCTTTCGCACGTTTCTCATTCAATCGCAACAATTTCGACAACGTTATTAACCAACTAATATTGATTTAAACGAGCTTTGATTTTGCCTGGTCATTATAATCAGTTCCATACTGGATTCTCAGAGGAAAACGTTTTAAAAACAACATGAAACTATATTTTCGATGTGTGCTTATTATTTGTGATGCATGTTTCTAAGATTATTACATAGTGTCATTTGGCAACCTCTCAACATGAATGTCCAGCGGAAATCGAAATTGTTTGAGCACTTCGTCGTGTCAGCGAGGTTGTGCAATATGTCAGGTATCTAACAGGTTGTGTGACGTATTCCAAATGATAAATTCTAACATGAGAATAGAGTGTAACTTGGGTTCTGTTAGACGGAACAGTTGCATATTCACATAAGACTCTTACAATGAGACAAGTGCTTGCCAGACATAACACGTTTTCATCATTCTGCTGTTAAGAAAAGCCATTGTTTAGACATGAAACAACGAATAGATGTCAATCCCGGGCTTTGCGCCTTGATACAGTGGCGCTCTAGACTGAATAATTATACGTGCATGGCCGGTTCACTGGATTAGATCTTGATCACATACCGTGCCGCATGTGCATGCCGCCGACTTATCTGTTCGAACTTCAACTCCGTTAATGCAGGTGTATTCCAGACACCGGTTGTAGTCGTCTAGCCGAGTGGTGTCAGTATCCTATAACAACATCGAAAGCATCATTTCGGTTGACTAGAGCTGAACGTCGGTTGCACCAACAATACGGTTATAAAGCATAATAGCTGTTATGTAATCGCACTGATAAGTGTACGTCTATTTTGTCTCTTCAAGCAAGTATTTAGAAGTTGGCCTACTTTCCACCTGAAAACACAAGACACGGTCTAAAAGAATGGTCTTCAGCCGCTTGCAAAGCAATAATTATAGGTAGAGAAAGAACAAGAAGCTCTTGTCGCAGGTTGCAATTCAGCCTGTTTTAGAAGTAAGTTAGTCAGTCAGTAGGTAGATTCGCACACTTCAGTTTCATCAATCAGCCTAACGCGTATCGATGAGGTTGTCTAAACCGACCAACTATTTTTGTTACTCGGTTAATAAAACACGAGTTCACTAGTTTTGCATGGATCCTCTGTTTAACTGATTTCTTATGCTACATGTAATGCGGTAGATATTTTGCAACAAAGTGTTGATAATAGATGACTGGATCGCGTTTAGGCAAGTCTATATTATAGACTTGCCTAATCGCGATCCAGTCATCTAAAGAATTGTGCACAGAAGTCTTTACATTGCCGATTAACTAGATCCCAAACTGTAATGTTGATCGTACGCCTACACGTTTAAGATTTATTCTCGGAACTAATCTTTGAGAGGTAATATTATTTTAAGGCCATCGAGTTTCATTAGAAAAGGGAAACGCAGGATTGTTATTCAATACAGGAAGTTTTCAGTACGACTTACGTAGCAAACGAGTGCTCCGTTTCTCTGACACATGCTGCAGAAAAAAAGTAATAATAGGCCTATTAGATATAGAATTGCGATTAGTAATTACTAGGCCTACTAAATACAGAAGCAAATCTCCGAAATGATTATGCGTTGCATGAAGGCTGCTTCAGAGAGACCAGCTTATCAAACCACGTCATATCAAATCGAGTCCACAAGAGCCAGGACTGTTTGGTTAGTTCATAAGTACCAGGCCAGTATCCTGAAATATAGAGTGGTGATGTATATATATTTAAGATTACGCTGTTTGTGAATATGGGCCATATCACTAATTAATTTTATTCTAATAATTATGTCATCATTTATTTTAATATGTATTTGAGAAATTGCTAGTAAAACAAGTTCGCGTGGCAGTTGCTGAAGTACTACAGCTACAGAAGGAATAATATTATGCTGTGTTCTGGTTGTGGTGCTCTGTGTCAACAGTGACTTTAAGATTAACGCAGTTTGGAAAACGGTGTGAACTAGACTCAGCGTGTTACTGATTTATTGTTAATCCCGGCGCGATGCCAATTCGTCTTCGTTTATTCATTTCTTCAGAACAGTCGTATAGCACATCTTCAGCCCATATACTTTGAAACTGATTTCATGCCATCATTAATTTCTTATAGGGCTCACAGGGGACAGACAGATTCCAATACGGACCCGTTATAAGGCACTATGGGTCTGATGAAATGTTCATCGCCATACCGGCTGCAGGAATATAAACCAAGCTCCAGCAACGAAGAACAGTTTCAGGCGTTGAATGAAGGTGTTTATAATTATTATAGTCCATCGCCAGAAGTCGACGCGGACTGTTAAATTTTTCAGTTCAAACCAATCGAGTTCAAGTGAAGAGTCCCGTATTATAATTTTTTAATGCTTGGATTTCTCAGTATTTAATGTTCAAACAACATAGGCAGAAATTCTGGAAATTATTCATCAATTTACCATTCTCGACAGTTGCCTATCCGAACTCTGTCATCAGGATTCAACTTGTCTCCTGGAGATACAGGCACATCGTCACCTGTCATACCAGGCAAATCGTCAAGTTCTAGCCAAGCCGATACGTCGTATGGTATCTCTTTCGTCGTGTCACAGACAGCTGAAAGCAAAATACGCTTCAATAAAGTGGTGCTGATATTTAATAAGGACTGAAGAGAAATAATAAAAGTAATAATACAAATAATAATCGTTTATTCAACTAAAACCGCACTGTGATCACTGATCACATGAAATAGTATCTATAGAAGCCACATGATAATAAATTTAACAAAAGTCGATTTTACAATTTATAGCAGCCTTTTAGTTGCCGATCCGTCATACTGCAGCTCGCTTTACTATCGCCTCTAGGGAGTGGAAGGCTGAGTCAACCTTAAGAGTTAGCGGGTATCGACCTCGCGTCTTTTTGTTTTTTCTTGCCAGTGTATTACCATTCAACCATTACATCGCCATTATAGAAATGCATGGGCGGTCATGCCATCCAATAACAAACCGTGTTCTTCTTAGCTAAACGTCACCGTGCTTGTTCCTTTTTAGTGTTTACCGTTCTAGCCTGTCACTGTCAGTGTCTCTATTTTATCATGATGTGGTTTCAAATCAGTTTGCGTTGTTGTCATGAGATTTTTTCTTTAAACTCTAGATCTAGAGGTAGATCTGCAGTTGCATCAATCTGGAAACGAACTTTTAAGAGTTTAGACAATTCAACGTGTAATAAAAATGATGGAAATAGGTAGATAGCTACAAGTAGTCTTTATTAGTACAGGACAATCGCCTATAGGTCTATTTCAAAAGCAACTACACAACAACAACAGCAAAACAGGACAACCTAATGGCAGCAAAACTGATTCAATGGTTTTTAACAGTCTAATAACTAACAATAGTCTAAAAACTAACTTCATAATGCAATTCGGGAGAAACTAAGTCTCGTTACAACAGTAATAGGAAGTAGTGTAGTCAACCTACGAGGCAAACTGAATTTTCGAACAGTCGTTGATGCTGGTGTTGTAGTCTCTGTTTCAGCGGTAAAAGCAATCACAAAGAACACTGGTTGAAGCTAATGCTCTAAGAAAAATGTTTTAAATTCTTGATGCTATGCTTCTAGTCGAACGATGTACTGTTCGAAAGAAAACTAACACCAGTTTCGTAAAACAATAATATAGGAACTAGTGTTTTAAATATATATGCGCATTAGTGTCGTCGAAAAAGTCGTGGTCTCAGCCGCTATAATTTCGGTAGATTAAAATGAAAGATTGCCCACAAAACACAATGGTGGATGTCAGAGTTTACAAAATGTTTTAATTATTGGCTCTTACGCCTGTTGCAAAAAACTGTAGTTCGAGATAAAAATAACACTGGTTAACTTTATTTCAACAACTATAGGAAGTAGTGTATAAAACATACGTGTAGTAGGGGTGGTGTCAGGTATAGTCGTGAATTCAGCTGCAAAATACATCCAAGACACAATGGCCGAGAATAAAACAGAGTCTGAATGATTCTAAATTCATATCGTATGTGCAAACTTGTAACCAAACTTCTAAATCTATGGTTACTTGGCTTCACATTAATATGTCGAAGATTGATGTATCTTGGTTATCGTCATTTCGAAAGTCATTATAAATTTTAAAAGGTATAAATGGAAATCACATGCAGTTGTTGTCTGCTTTAGTTGTCTGCAGAAACTAGAAACTCAAGTGTAGGCCTATGTGATAATCCTCAACAGAAGCGTTATTAGTGTGCAGGTGTCAGAAGCACGAATTGTGTTAACGTATGAAAACATAGCTGCTTCTACTCACCGACACATGCACAGCATATGGGTGGCAGTTCTATCTCCAGCATATATCCCTACAAAATAATTTTAAATGTTATCTATGATGTTTTCCTATAGTACTTATATAAATAAGTATATATACTCATATATAATATATATAATGTAATCTTAATCTCGCTCGTTGCGCTCTGCAGATCGGCTTGATTTCTTTGTTCTTAGGGCTATAGGACTGCTCTGACCAAACACCGGGCGTTTGCTGCGGTGGGTTCATCCATTTGGAATGGCCTTTCCCCTCGATAAGGGTTAAGCTAATGTCTGGTTTTCCCCATCGGTCTTTTGCTCATCAAAGGCGTTTCTTTTGCCCGAGAGGATTCCGTGCTGAGAGTGCCTCCGAATAGTTATTCTGCGAGAGGCGTTATATAAATTAAAATATACGATACGAATTATTAGATACGATAAGTAATGCAGTATTGATCTATAGAAGTGAGTGACACGCATGTTTAACAAGTGACCCTTATACCTAAAACAAAAGTGACCATAACCCATGAAATGATCCTAGCTTTATGGGTTGGCCAAAGACAGTCAGCACCAATGCCTGGTTTGGGGATTTTCTTATACCTGTACTTACGTTAGCGGTCGTCGGAAACCAGTCTACTGTGCTGTGTTGTAGGCCTCTGGATTTTATCGAGAAACTTACTATAGCTCATTTTTTATACACCATAAGCTCTAAACATCAATTGATTTAAAATTGCATAGGCCTACCTCTCCACAGGTGCAAGAATATCTCCTGTCGTACTCAACTGCCTCTCCTTCTACACAAACGTAATTCAGACACCCGTCCACGTCATCCGCCCAACTATTTTGAATATCCTGCAACAGAATTGAGTTATAATATCATCAGACCAACTATATTGTGTCGAAAGCCTTGCCTTCAATGAATATTAAAGATAGCATACATATAATTATATATAATCACAGCCATATTTTTCATTGCTTTGAGTATAATGAACATAACATTTACAAACAGAATGTTCTTAACTGAACAGAAAGCAAAGGGATAAAAACCCTTAAGAGACCATTGTCCCGCTGTCAGGGTTATACAAGCACGTGGAAGAAACAGCAACAGGTTATGTAATAGGATTCTAAAAATCACAGATCTTAACTAGTTAACTAACACTCAAAAATGTGCACACATAATTGTTAAAATGATCGCATCAATGAGGAAGGCAGAGGTTAGTATGGCCAGGGTAAGGGTTCAACGGCTAACAGGGAGATGCAGGAGAATTCCGAATGAAAAGGCGAAGATTTTCCAGGTCTTTTAATCGAGAATTTCCAGAATTTACTTAGATGAAGAAGAGCAGTCTCTTAAGCTAGCCATGAGGCAGCCATCGGTATGAAGTGTTAGCGATTTCATTTTCTTAGCCTCGGCATATGAGGGCCGGTGGCCAGTCCTCTCCCTCGCCGTCTCATCTTCCCACCTTCAGTATACGGTAGATGTACTCATTATTGAGTTGGCTAGGGTGCAGGTAGAGCAGAAATCTCTAACCAAATGTCTGCTTATACATATAATTGCTATCGTTTTAAAAACCGGTATTGTTATCACTATCACCACCATCATCATCATCAGTGGCATTATTAGGCCTACTATGCACGCGAATCTGTACATCTTTTCAGCGTCTTTAACGTACCCCAAAGGAATTATTGGAATAATTATTTTCTCGCATATTAATGGTCTCACTGAAAAGATTTATTGAGAAAAAGATATATATCAACAGCGCAGATGTTTTGATCAACAGAGAATGAGATGGTGCGAAGACTCTGAAAGTCGATACTATAATCTAAAAGCTAGAAATACTACGTGATTATTTTATGCTTACATAGCAGATGAGTCCTCCGTAAACATCGCACATGCTGTTCAAACAAATGCAGTCAATAACGTTAATCTTTAAATATACGTTAGCAACGGTCATAGTATATTATTAGTCTTATTTTACAAAGCCTTTGAGTGGTATTCTACAGCGCCTTATTAGTTTAAGTGGATTCCGATTTCCGACAACGCCTTTCAAGTGGTTTTAGACAACACCGTTTGTGGCCTGCAACGTCTTTCAAGTAGTATTCTTGCAGTGTTAACAGAAAATTGATTGTGGAATGTTGAAGAGAAATGTTCAGAACACCGGCGGTTGAGGGCTATCCCTGGGGAAAATAAGATTGACAACAGTGTGGATTACAAGAGGAATAGAGGTTTGTATGTACGCTATTCCACTATTCCCTGCGTTCCAGACCGCATGACCGCATTGTCCCACGGGCTGACAACTTAATGAGAAAACGTTTTTAACAAGAATGCTTTATAATGCTCAATTTTAAGTAAACCAAAGTGCGGCTATGCAGTTGGATATATAAAGAAAATACTTTCATTCATGCATGCATCTGTGTATGGCATGTATGCATAGCCTATGCATAGGTCAATGTTTGTGTTTGCATATGTATGTAAGCAACTAAGCATGTTTGCATGTATGTTTATTTGTGATCATGTACGACTGTACGTATGTATGTATGTAGGTAGGACTGGTAGGTAGATCTGTTACCTGTATTATAATCCATGCATACATGACTCTGTACATCTATATGTATATGTACTATGTAGGCTATATATTTATGCCTGCTTGCACGTATATTTCTTTGTATATAAGCATGCTCGTACTTGTGTAACTGAACATTTCTATAGAACCTTTGAAATGACATTCTGACAAATTTGAGGGGAAATTCATTGTAGGATGTTGAATAGAAATGCTGAGATGACCAACGATTCAGATTTTCATTTCTCGGTAATCGATAAAAACGATGAAAAATATTAAGTTTATCGGTCATAAAAATACTACGCTGGCCGACTCAAGAGAATCAAAATAGTTTACCATTCCTGGCAGTTGCCTAGCTGAACTTTGGCGTCTAAACTGATTTGGGATCCAACATCCACAACTGAATCTCCGCTGGTCAGACCAGGTACGTTGTCCGTTTCTATCCAAGCCGTTAAGTTTCCTTTGATTTCCGCTCGCATATAACAGTACACTAAAGTATAAAAATAAATTAAACTGATATATTTACTTTTCATTCGATGACACTATTGTCTACACCGATATTTGATTGCACGCTGTGGGAGAATAATGAAGATAATTATGCTCTTAATGAAAGATGGTTTATGTAGACCACCTATGCTGTGATGTGCTAATAGAAATAGAGCGAAATTTTGGATCGTATTTATCAGTTTTACTTTTAACACTGAATGTTTAGTCCCACCTCTGTGACAATTCCCTGTTCTATCATTGCACGTATAGTCCCACTCCACCTGTGTGACGCCTGCCTGTTTGGTCATTGCATGTTTAGTCCCATCTGTCTGAAATCGCAAGCTTTATCATTGGATATTTTCAGTCTCACCTGTGTGACCAGCGCCTGTTTTACACACAGATTATGAGTCCTGTGGAATGAATATTCACCGTTCAAGGAATTACGTGGGCTTGCGCTGCGTGATAACCAGTTGCGGCCATGCACCAGGGCAAGCCAGGCAAATGCCCTGGTAAAAAGGCTTTGCCCTGGTCGTTGCCCTGCAAGATTACATGGTCACCATAATGTGCATGGTCACAATATAAGCTCGTGCTACCGCGATCGCGGCTCCCAATAAATCATCCTCTGCCCTGGCTACTTGTATGACTGAACTGGCTATGCTCTGGTGACAAAAAAATGTATGGCGCCCCCACTGGTGATAACTACCAGTTATGTATAATTAATTACCTTACCACTTTAAATATAAAATGGATAAAGTTTACAAAACTTACGTGGTTCGCATGAACAACATTCAGGATAAGAACTTTCGACCAAACCATAGTGCTGCAAACAGAAAGTTGCCACTTTAGTTTTATTAAAGCGCCATTGACAAGTAATTGAAAGTTATGGACTTTGTACTAAACGATTTTATGATTTTTTATTAATACGATTTTATAATATTTTCCGATGACGAAAGAATCGAGATCTTCTTAATGTGCGGTATGCTGCTGCACAGAGAGTAGCCGGATGAACTTGTCGTAGTGTAAGAATGACAGTCGCTTACCTCCGGACATATACAAGACATAGCTTTGTTGTCTGTTTGCACTTCGCCATTTGAGCAATAATGCGTCAAGCATTGGTTGTCAGCATCGGTCCAAGTTTCTGAAACGTCCTGCATCAACAATTCATTAATCAATCAGTTTATGACTTTATGGTAAATCGATCAAGCAATGAAGAAATTTTAGTTTATGGCTGATCATGATCATGATCATGATCATATTTTGATCTGGCCAATGGGTCTGGTTTATACGTTCAACTCAAGAGAGGTCTACATATGCATGAAAGTAAAAATATAAACCTATATTGACTTTAACAACTAAACATATCTGGTTGATCTTAACTCAGTTCACCAGTCAACATACATGTGATTTAAATCCAGACTGGACATTCTTTGACATTCAGAAACATTTGGCCTAGCATGGTCCTCAATACAATTCAGAAAGCTACGTTTGCAACAATGTAAACCAATTCTGACTGTGTGTGACATTTAAACTTTGTGAGTTATTGCTGACAGGAACATAGAAAAATACTAAACTAAAAAACAGGACGAGTACTGAAAAACAGAGATCTAACAAGTAAGTGTGATAAAGTTGTCATAAACAACATGGATATGATGTGGTATGCATTAGAATGGCTGTTTTAATTACTCATCCGAAAGTAGACGGACGAGAATCGCTTTCTAAAGCCGTTATTATCAGTTGCTTTTAAAAAAGCTTTGTTCTTCTACACTGTATTCCATTTTAGTTGCACTTACAGAACAGAGGAGTTGTCCGATTGGTTGGCATACACTAAGAAAAACAAAAGATATGAAATTATCAAGACACAATATCGAAATTACAGGACGTGTTCAGATCCGCAAGAAATCTTCCAGCTGAACATTGTTTATATATAGCTAGAAGCACAAATCTGAACGAACGCATAATTAATTCTATGTTCTGTATATGTTTCCCCGTATCTTGCCTTGCACCTAAATTTTGTAATTAGACTTAGGCCTACATGTTGGAACTCTTTCCCTGAATCTGTCCGTTCGGCTCAATATCTCTCTTCCTGTATCAGTCTCTTCTGTTCAGTCGCATGAGCCATTTCGTTATCAACTTATTATAAGACGTACCTCTTTCAAATTGCTCATCCTCCATAGGCTGCCTCTCTGGCTTAATTAACTGACCTTCTGGATATTGGATTAATTACGATAAGGCTTTCGCTGAGGCGTTGTGCATTAGACACGGCGCGATAGAAGTTTTAAATTTATAAATTGAATGTTATCTGAAATTAATTGACATTTAAACGACGTAACTGGAGTAGCCTCACTTACCATATACGACAGGTGCTTAGATGAACTGTGTCGTAAACATTCAAGTGATCTCCTGTATGAACAGTCGTATCTCCGTCTGTCTCACCAGGTATTCCATCGTTGTCTATATAAGCCGTTGCTCCTGGTTCTACATACGCATCTATAGTGCAGAACGCTAAAGTGAAAAAATAAAAAGTGTATTATATCGCACGTAAGACATCGACTTCATTCATTACCATATACATTATTGATGTTTCCCGTTGCCCGAGTTCAATATGCACTCTGTAACAGAGCAGTATTAATTTTAACCTAGGTTCCTATATTTTGCTCTGATATAAATAAAGTTCAATTAAAAATCTTTGAACACTGTCAATATATTCAGAATATACATTTTTATCACCATGGGACAAGGTAACCGGTGAAGTCAGGGATACGCTACTGTGCGAGGATTGAAAAGAATAGAGGCACCGTCACAGAATGAGAGATGGTTTTAGTGTACCTTAGTGCTCATAGATTTTTTTGGAAAAAGTCTGAGTTCTTTGCGTGTGGAGTGTCTTATTATTTGCTCACATCGGATTCTCCTCGATGACTTTCATTCCTTTGGAATTTAAATATGACCTAGTAAGTGTTCTCTTGCAGTCATTTATCTGTTTCGTCGTTGTTTCTGAGTGTCTTTGGTGAAATTTGTTTGTTTTCGAAGAAACAATGAACTCGTCCATTCTCAGGGGTTTCAGGTTACTAACCGGACAGCGTCTAGTCCTTGCATTGGAGCCAATCGTTCTACAGCACTGTGACGCCACAGCCCATTGGCACCTGCTAATAATGACGTCCTTAACAAACGCGGTGGCAGAGAGACTCCTGGACTGATACCATCTGCAAGGGACAGTAAGTGTGTTGCGAGCCTCGTTGCCTGTCTTCGTACCTTTTCATCTTTGACACACATTCCAATAAACATCCTGATTTGGCGTCTGTCAACAGCTCTGGACGGGTATCAGTCAAGTGGATTCTGAATGATTGTCTACGGGAACTCGCCAATGGTAACGTTTCTAGTTATTTGGAAATTGGTCGCTAAATTATTAACTTTTTGTTATTAATGACTTAGACATGAACTGGACTCGCGAAGGCAGCGCTTTTAGAAATACCTAAAAGGCATTATTACAGTGATCGTCTATAAACACATACATACACATTACACACACACGTATACACATACACACGTATACACATACACACGTATACACATACACACGTATACACATACACACGTATACACATACACACGTGCACGCGTCCATACATACATGCCCACCTACATACATACATATTTATAAAGCGCCTCTGTATTTGTAGTTTTCAAGCAACGGACCGAAGTGGATATCCACCTGTCAAAATCGAATTTGTGGGGAAGATTATTCCACAAAGGTACGCGGCTTTATACATCTATGCTCGTCTGGTCTTCTCTGCGGCGCCACGGTATACTCTTTCGCCATCTGTGCGTGCCACTATGCTGCATGTGGTTACAGGTAAAGACGCACTTTTTTAGCTGTTTGATGGCTAGGTGTTGAGCTGTGAGACTGGCGCTATAAATGTCTTGTTACATTACATTAACATAACATAACATAACATAACATTTTATTCGGTAACCAACTTAATACAAGTCGCAATTACATCATGTTTATTCAATTATTGTTGGTTTACCCAGGAGACAAAAGGGGCCGAAGGTCCCGCCAGCCAGGGCCACCTGAGAGGTTAGAAAGATGCTTCACCACCTTGTGCTGTTCCTGGAACTCTAGCGACCTTCATGATCCCTCTCCATTTCCTTCTGTCCGCCGTCGCAATTCTGCCAAATTCATTCCAGGTTTCATGGTCCATCCACTTTTTCCTTGGTCGTCCTTGTTTTCTCCTTCCCTCTCCATATGCTAACATCATTTCGCTTTTTCCATCTGACATGACATGCAAGGCACTGTTTGTTGTAGTCTCTTCATTCTCAATTCCGATACTCATGCGCACCCAATCGTTGGTCCTTTTCTCTTTCCAATATTCTCTGACACGCGTTAATCTTTTTTTTCATTTTCTCATTGATGTCTCACTGCCGTATGTTACTGTTGGTATGATCTCATGCTCATGTTTGTCCTTCCATATTTTTTCCAGACCATTCATTGCAGTTTTTCCTATCGCTACTCTACGATTTATTTCCATATCACACTTTCCCTCTTTTTCTATTACTGATCCCAAAAACGTGAAGCTAGTTACCGTTTCTATTTCCTCTCCATCTACGGATCTGGAATACTCACTTTCACTCTTGAGCCTTCTTATTAGTTCTACCAAATCGGTTTTTTACCCGCCAATAGTGTTGTATGTCCACTCAGAATTGTTCTTGCTATCTTTATTCCTTCCATAGCCTCATCCATTCCCGCCTGCCTCATTATCCTTTCAGCATACATAGGAAAGGAGACAGAATGCATCCTTGCCGCACTCCCTCTAATCCTGAAAGTATCTCCATATTCAGTCCTTATCACCGCATCTGATCTTTCAGTTGTATCAAGTGTTTTTTTGGCCATCTGAGTGGTGTAAAAAAAAGAACTGAAACAGTAAATGCTTAACTAACATAAAAAAATTATACATAAACGTGGAAGGAGCTAGGAAAACAAGTACATACAGTGCAACGACAAGTGGCGTAAATATAAATGTCAATTGTTACATAATAATTACACACTCCCAGGTTAGGATGCTGTAGTGGTATTTCATAGGGGTGTTATGTTTGACTATAAGCAAGTCGTTTTGGAGAGATGGCAGAGAGCAAAAACTAAGGTTCTTGGTGCACATTTTATTGATGTAAGTCTATATTTCGTTATTACATTACATGCAGACGCTTGTGGAAATAGTAAGCAAGTCTTCGCAAAAACTAATGAAAAATTATATTTCGCTTTCATTATGGAAAACAATTTCTTAAAACTCACCTGCTTCGCAACCACAGCATTCTGGCGCAGGACGGCTAACCAATATAGAATCCTGTGAAGCAGATAGAAACTATATCATCATTTAATTTCTTAAATCGATTATTTAGTGACGAAAAGTGATTACTTGGTTATTAAAACCACAACGATGACGTACGAACTGTTATGTTATTAAATAAATTGAATGGTCTAACGATGCCAGAGCTTCATCTGATGCTTTAAAAATCAAGTTAAAATAACACCACGTTAACGAATGCGACTCTACTTGTCCGTCTAAATTATTAATTTGAGTGATGTAAGCGTGAGTTGGCTTGCAGTGCACGAGGCCGGGGCAATGTATGCGTAGAGAGTTGGCGCGTGCATGCTGGCGACACACTGGAGAGCATTCGACTTATGGCAGTGAGAGAGTACAGCTGTTTATTTTTGGTCAAAAGTGGGTTGGTTTTAGGTCAAGTCTACGTGACAAAGATCGATGTTTGTGCATTGTGTCGGCTTAAGTCTTTGTGAAATGGACCTGTGTGAGCTTTGTCAGTCGTGTTAGTGTTTCGATATTTATGATAACCATTAACCAACTTAGAACTGCTTCATTCAACTTTCCTTTTCATATAACATTATATACACAAATTTATAGACTGTGTGCCTTGTTTAAGTTGCGCCCCTCGATTGAAACATAATCTACGGTGCGAATCTGGATTGTTCAAGAACTTTGAGTAAAGTCGAGTGACAAAGCAGAACAGGCATCTCTATTGTAGAGAATCATTCTAAAATTTTGGGCTAAGGATCAATACCTAACGTTGAAGTCAAATTCATCTGCAATTTGTAAACTTCTCTGCAACAATTTTTGTAAATGAGGCTGCTATCTACGCTGCTACGTGTGGAAACTTTGTTACAAAACATCCACTTAATTCTGCATGCCATCGGCTCGACAAAAATGTAGACAAAGTAGACCACACCTTTTTGGAGAGTGGGCCAAGTCACGATGAATACAGATAAAAAATATGGGTCTGCTTGCATCTTAAAAAGATACCGTCAATAGAGGTGAAACTGAGTTTCATCAAGTCATGAAAACTAAGAAGTAATTACTGCCGATAAGTCAGCCTATTAATTTGTCCATAAGCAAGATGTTATGCTTTTTGTTGATAGACTCATACTTGACAAATGCAGGACTCAGTTTTGTTCTGTGTTGCGACTGCACCATCCACACAAACGTGACGCAGACACCCATCGCTTTCATCGACCCAACTGTTCGAAACCATCTGCAGAAAGATATAAATATCAACATATTACTCTAAGCACAAGATTGTCCGAATGTCAAATTACATATGAATTAAAGTCACATTTGTTGGTGTGCCAGGCTTCGCCGTCAAATTATGGACTGTGGTTTGACTTCAAGCGACCATCGACTGCTGCGTTACGTACAATAATAACGGCGCTATTGAAGTTATTAGATTATGTAGAGCATGTTTAAAACTTTGTGTACGAGAAAAGAGATACGAGCCGCCAAAGTACCGTGCAAAGGAGATTTCACTGATCTTTCAATTAACTGGAAATGAGAACCGTATGAAGCACCCAATTTCGAGCGCCACATGGTAATCTCAATGCAGGACAACTAGAAAGTACCGGCTTAATTAGAATAAGTTTTCGCTATACAATCTTGTTTCAAAGTAGGTTGTTTTATGTCTCATACTTACATAGCAGTTGATACCTCCGTTTGACTGGCATACACTGCAGAAAACAAATATAATGCGATGCGTCAGTGGTATCGTGGTATTGTTTACCTGACTTTTACCCTTCCCTCAGTAACTATACTCCTCATAGGTTCTGTAACCGACCCATACGCCGCTCTTCACCTCGACTCTGAAACGATCTCCGTCATGCATTCTGTAAATTATACTTTCCTCCACTTCTTCTGTTGTTCATCAACCATCATCAGTTTAACCATCCATGGATCATTCCTCAGCTTTTGGTTTGAAACTATAGTCCCAACTTCTTTAGAAATCCAGCCCTCATCCATCCATTCGGCGCCTTTTCATTTCTCTCATCTCCAACACAGCACATCGTAACGTGCTATCTGTAGACTACCTCTCTGATTTGATGCAAATGTCGTTAGTAAGCCTGTACATGAGCGCATCTTTGAGTGGAGCTTTAAACGTTCGTCCTTATGTGTTTGATTGACTGTTGAACACTCTAACCACGAGCTGCATTGGTTTCCTGGCGTTTTTTTATACTACATTCTCGCTGTTAAAGTGTTAGCAAATGTGAAAGGGGTCATACATTATTCCCAAAGAACGACTACTCTTGTCGATTACACTGGCAACCCCTTGCTAGAAATCTCAATGAAAAAATCTCGTTAATGGAAACTATGTTCCTTGTAATTTGTCTTTTGAATAGTTCAGTTACCCAACCAAGATTTTGCTCTTCAGAGAAAGAGAGAGATCTTCGTCTATTTTAGTAACCGGTCTTCCACGCTGTTTCCTAACGCAACTTTTACAATTAATCAAACAGCAAAAATCAAAGAGATATCTTAATAAAAGGCCTACCATTCCACACAGTCGCCTAACTGAACTATTTCATTTGGATTCAACTGGTCTTCTGGATTGACAACCGTATCGCCATCTGTCAGACCACGTACGCCGTCCAACTCTATCCAAGTCGGTAAACCAGATGATATGTCGGTGGTCATGAAACAGTAAGCTGTAAAGAGAGACAGACAAGTAATCATTAAGCCGAAAGTGTAGGTGAGTCCCTTAAGCATGTACAGTTGTTCGAATTTTTACCGTATTGAAAGCGATACATTTTGAAATAGTGGAAAATTTAAGCATTTTCATAAGATGTCAACCTTTCACCGCTGTTATTTAATAAACCTGCGAAATCTGTGCGAACGTAGGCTTTTCTTAAAACATTGCAGCATTCAGATCAGTAATGTACACTGTCTTTTTTATCGACGGCAGTGTCTGTAGAGAGTTAGCAAGCAAGTCAACATTACAGTATATCGATGTCTAGCCTAAAACAAAATGATTTGAAGTCGTAACGTACGTGACGGCGTTGATTGTACTGGTTCTGGTTGCATATCTGAAAACCAAGCAATAGTTTCAAACGGTATAGAAGTATTTCATTTACCGTTCACTCATATGCAACACACACATGTAAGTTTCCTAGTAAGCAACATTTTGATTGTCTGTTTTAAACTGCCATCTTGATATTCTTTGGTTCGTTTTAGAACGTGGCAAAAACCGATGTTAATTAACACATTGTGTACTCTCACGGAAATGTTTGTCACGAGTTAGAAGTACGCCAGCACTATTGAATTGCAGTAGGCCTAAACGAAATTGTTAATCTAAAATAATATTATTTAAGTCGTAACATACATTGCGTTGTTGTTGCTTCCCTTGTTGGCCCTGAAAACCAAGCATTACTTTTAAGACGGGATCGGAACATTTCATCAAGCGCACCCTCACTTAGAAACTTCACAGTAAATAAACAATGGACTTGGCGGAGGAGTTACCCTTCTGAGCTTATAATAACGGTTGACTTTAATATATAGCCTACACCTCTAGATACTCTGATATATATGTATATATATATATATATATAATTTCATTTCGCACAAGGCAGAACATATTACACGAATACTAAAAATCGAAAAAAATATACAAAAAACTCAAATAGCAGAACCAAAGGAAAACTCATACCACTGGAGTCGTAAGCGCTATATACACGCAATCTAACCTGACAGAATTAGGAAATATCCCAGACCGTAGCCAAACATTTTAGACAGTGTTGACAAGGTATTGACACAGATATGACAATGTTCACTAAGAAGAAAATGTGGTGGAACAACTGAAAAGGTTAAAAACCGACAAGAGTCCAGACATAGATAAACTCGATCCAAAATTGAAGAAATTGGAGAGGCATTAGCCCAGATCTTCAACAAAACAAAGCAGACTGGAGAAGTACTGGAGAGATAATACAATACAATTCAACTGATCTTTGATATCGCCCTTCTTACTAAGATTGCCCCAAGCTCAGATACGCCGGGGCAGAAGCAATTATACTGCAGAGCAATTGTGCGCGATGGACTTGCTCAAGGTCCCTACGCGGACAGCTTGAGGTGGATTCGAACCGGCAACCCTCCGGCTGCAAGGCACCGAACATACTCTTACACCACCGCCAGCACTATTGAATTGCAGTAGGCCTAAACGAAATTGTTAAATTATTAAAATATTTAAGTCGTAACATACATTGCCACGTTGTTGTTTCCGTTGTTGGCCCTGAAAACCAAGCATTACTTTTAAAACGGGATCGGAGCATTTCATCACATAGAAACTTCACAGTAAATAAACAATGGACTTGGCGGAGGAGTTACCCTTCTGAGCTTATAATAACGGTTGACTTTAATATATACACTTCTTTGCTAAACACTCGGCCTCACCAGCTTGCTCTTTCCCAATCTATCGAATCTCTTTCTGCTGATCTCAATTGTTGGATGTCCTCTAATCGTCTTTCACTCAACTCTTCCAAGACTCAATTAATCTGGCTTGGCACTCGCCAACAGCTAATTAAACTTGATTACGATTTGCTTGCCAAGCAGTTCCCTCAGTTTACTTTCTCGACAAATGTCCGTAACCTGGGTGTTACTCTTGACAGTACTCTTTCTTTCTCTGCACATATCTCTAATCTCTCTCGGTCCAGTTTTTTATCACTTGCGGCGTCTACGTGCCATTCGACGATCTGTCCCCTCGCCGATTTTTTCTTCCATGGTTCATGCTTTTGTCTCTTCACGTATTGACTACTGTAACAGTGTAACTCATTGCTTATGGACCAAAACTCCATCTGGCTCCACTCCAATCAGTACATAATGCTGCTGCTCGTTTGATTGCCCGCCTTCCTCGTTTCTCCCATATTTCGACTTTCATGACTGAAGACCTTCATTGGCTTCCTCTAACTGCTCGGATTCAGTTTAAAATTCTCTTTCTTACTTGTAAAACGTTTTTAGGTCAAGCTCCACGCTACCTCTGTGATCTTATGAGACGGCCTATCTCAGCTACCTCTGGACGTCCTCTCCGCTCTTTTGACCATCATGACCTACTAGTTCCTCGGTCCCGAATGGCCACAGCACAGCATCGTGCCTATGCCTCTGTTGGACCTTTGCTTTGGAATGACCTTCCTGCTTTAACTCGTGCGGTGATGTTATCTGGGGCGCCACTGTTTCTGCTCGTTCTCTTAAGACTTTTCTTGTTTCGAGGGCCCTTCGCACTGGAAGCGCCTCTGGTTAGGTTGTACTGCAAGAGGCGCTTTATAAGTGTGTAAATTGAATAGACTAGAAATAGATACTCTGATATAATTTCGCACAAGGCTGAACATATTACACGAATACTAAAAATTGAAAAATAAACCAAAAACTCAAATAGCAGAACCAAAGCAAGACTCATACCACTGGAGTCGTAAGCGCTATATACACGCAATCTAACATGACAGAATTAGGAAATATCCCAGACCCTAGCCAAACATTTTAGACAGTGTTGACAAGGGATTGACACAGATATGACAATGTTCACTAAGAAGAAAATGTGGTGGAACAACTGAAAAGGTTAAAAACCGACAAGAGTCCAGACATAGATAAACTCGATCCAAAATTGAAGAAATTGGAGAGGCATTAGCCCAGATCTTCAACAAACCAAAGCAGACTGGAGAAGTACTGGAGAGATAATACAATACAATACAACTGATATTGATATCGCCCTTCTTACTAAGGTTGCCCCAAGCTCAGATGTGCCATACGCCGGGGCAGAAGCAATTATATTGCAGAGCAATTGTGCGCGAAGGTCCCTACGCGGACGGCTTGAGGTGGATTCGAACCTGCAACCCTCTGGCTGCAAGGCACCGAACATACCCCTACACCACCGGGCCCCCACATTGATGCACCACTCATAGTGTCAATGTTTAAAAGGGGAATTAGAAGTGGACCAGGTGACTATAGATCAGTCAGTGTAACCAGTGTGGTGTGTAGGGTCATGGATAGAATTATTAAGGATAACATAGTGGAACATTTGAATGAGCATGACATTATAAAGGGCAGTCAACTTGGCTTTACCAAAGGCCGTTCGTGTATGATAAATCTGTTGGAGTTCTTTGAGGAGGTCTAACAAGGGAAAACACGTAGGTGTAATCAACCTGGATTTTGCCAAGGCATTGAACAAAGTACTTCGAGTAAGGCTGGCCAAAAGTTGCCAGCAGGTGGGATTAGAGGGCAGGTACTAACATGGATAGAAAGGTGGTTATCGGGAAGAAGACAAACGTTTGCCATAGGTGATAAACATTCAAGCTGGACGACAGTGCTAAGTGGAGTGCCACAAGGAGCAGTGTCTGGGCCATTGCTATTCAAACTTTTATTAAGGACATAGACGATGGAACTTTATCGAAAATTTCTAAGTTTGCGGATGATCCACAACTATACAGAGCAGTTGGGGATAAAGAGAAAGCATAGATACTGCGGGGATATCTAAGAAGAATGTTCAGATGGTCACAGGACAGGCAGATGCTCTTTAATTTGAAAAAGTGCTCAGCGGTGCATATAGGGAAGAGAAACTACGAGCTTTCATATAAAATGAGGTATGATAGATATTCGTTTTATTTTCTGACAGGTTGACAGACCGCAACCAGTTACAATAGAAATATGTTAAATAATGAAATCAAAAACAACAACAAAAACCAGACAGGTGTGCAGTCAGGAGACTTAGGGCAAGCGTTTGTAAAGTACACAATGGTATTGAAAGTGAGTGAGAAAGAAAGAGACTTGGGAGAGATTAGGCACAAGAGTGCAAAACCTTCAAGGCAATGTGCTGAAGCATCAAAAGGCTACCTTAACTTCAGGCATGATCAGAAAAACAGTAGACGCCAGAGACAAACTATGATACAAATCTGATGTCGTGCAAATCACTGGTTAGTTCACAGTTGTAATTATACATCCAGGCATGGAGTCCATAACTGAAACTGCCATGGAAAACTGCCATGGAAAAACTAAATAAAGTGCAAAGAGGAGTTACAAACATGATTTTGGGCTGCAAGGATTTGAGCTATGAAGAAAGGTTGAAAAGGTTTGGACTAACGACGGGAAAGAAAAGATCTATTCGAAACTTGCCAGACTATCACTGAAAAGAAAGCTAGTGGGAAAGGTTTTTTAAATTAGCACCACACAAGGCTACTCGGGGACAAATGTATAAATTATTTAAGAGCCGAAAGGAACATTAGGGCAGAAATTCTTCAGTGCAAGAGTTATAGATTCGTGGAATGGCTTGAATGGACACTGTTACGGCTTTTTAGAGGGAGCTAGGGAAAATGGGCTATTAAACGTTCCAGGCAAATTTTCATTGGTTTTGACACAGAATTAGGATAACATAACCATTGTTTTAAGTGGTTCAGAAGATATATGTCTTCTGAACCACTTAAAACCCTTGATCTGTTATCTCAATTCTCACATTTTGCTACCTTCAAGACAATATCTGTCGAGGTTCAGCACGTATGCCAACAATATTGCTATGCAATAAACGAAATGATAAATGCTTAATCCAATTTGTCTTGTAGTCGTAACATACTTTGTTTCTCTGTGGTTTCTGTCGATATTTCTGGCCCTGAAAATCAAGCATTGATACTGGGTCATTCCATCTAGCGCACGCTCAAATGCAACTCAGATGTACACTTCCGAATAAGCAACATTCTATTGTCTATTGTAAATTGCAATCTTCATTCTCCTGCTCAAATGGGCATGCAACACAAACTGATCATAATTGACAAAAGATTGAATCCTTATTGAGCTCATTAATCTAATCCAAATTTATAAGATAGCCTACATTTGCAATTTTATGTAAAGCCAAGTAGTACTTGTGATTTTAAAGGTAGTTTTTGAGCCTGAAGATATACTCATATTATTCAAATATGCTAATTTCTATTTAGGATACAGTTCAGATTAGCAATCGTTGCCCAGCAGCAATGACCTAATCAAATTCTTCGTAGTTAAGACATTTCAAATAATTAATTAATTGATTTTCAATTTGGATGGATCACTGCGCGTTAGAAATCTCTATATTAAAAATACTAACAGTTATATAGTCAATGAAGGAACGTGCAAGTTTCTATAATTACTCAATTACAATGCAAGATTAACATCTACATAGTCAAATTGACGGTGTAGGTTTTCATCTCCCACAAACAGAAATACAAAATCCTTATGAGCAACACTAATTCAAATGAGCGAATACGGTGGCGTTCTTCATGCATATTTGCTCCTCTATGCTTTTAAATCCATGCGTTTACTCAGTGAGGAACTTCAACAGTAGAACAGAGAAGCTTCGCATTCGTCATTCAGGAACGGGTTCCTAACTTTTTACTTTTATTCTCTTGATGGTTGAAACCATCTATTTCAATTTTACTTTTGAGTTGATTCGTCTCAAGCAAATCCAAGCAAATTCGCTTCAGAAGGCGGAATATAAACATGCATTCATGAACGCAGTGACAAGCTACACAACATCGGAGACCGATTGATTAGCTTGTAATACATTTTTTACATTGCATTCTGCCTGTTTAACCCAAAATATTACATCTTTATAAACAAGCCTAACTGATCTAATGATACTCTAGTAACTTGAACTTAATTAAATATCCGTTATTCCATTCGGAAATAAGTCAGATACAGATAAGTACTTTGCTACAATAACCTATGAATAGTAAACGATGATATGAGATTTGGCTTCATAAAGGGAAGAAAATGTTCATAAAATTTACCATAGTACTCGCAATAGCAACACGAGGTCGCCCCAACGCCGGACTCCATATCCGTCTTCCCAGACACGACAACATATGGCTGCAAAGTAAAATGCATTCTGAAGTTACATCGCGTCAAATGGTGCTTGACCAATTATGTGTTCTTGGAGTCGTTATGCAATTCTCAATGTCACATGGATTTCAATGTTTTTCTTTCAGATCCTGATTTTCAGACATACTACGCATCCATTTTATATCTAAACCTATACATGTTTTATAATATAAAACCTATAGTTACAGTATAGGTTTTATATTATAAAACATGTATCGGTTTAGATATAAAATGGCTCATATTATGAGCTTGATGTTGGTTGCATTGACGTGCGTCGTGTTTGCTGGAGTTTACAACGAATTAATTTATTAATTACTCAACTGGTGCCTTGACTGGATAATGTCTTAACTGACCCATTTGTCTCATGATGCTGGTGTGACACAAATCTTCAGGTTAGATTAGGGGCTAACACATTGCCTTCTAGACACTGTATCTAGAAGACAATGACTTACATCATATTAGATGTTAAATATGCTACGGCAACTCCGTTCGAAATAAACACGACAATTTTCCTCCTCGAATAAATCATGGCCACACTACATGAGTGTCATTTTACATGATCAACGATCCTGCTATTCTCTCCTATTGTCGATTCTAATTTCTCTTCTATTTTCAATTATATTTCCTATATTTTCAATTATATTTCCTATATTTTCAATTATATTTCCTATATTTTCAATTATATTTCCTACATTTTCAATTATATTTCCTATAATATCTTCAATTATATTTCCTTTTCTATTCTTTGTAATTTATTTAATTCTCCTGTAATATCTTTTATGTCGTTAGTATAATTATTACGGGTTTGTTATGCTCTACTATCTAATGACTCAGCATAAATTGATGGCGCTGAGCAATTATGAATGACGGACTTGCTCAAGGTCACCACACAGTAACCGTCTCAGAGAGGTAACTCGAACCAGTGCTCTGTGAATTACAAGATGAGCGCTCGACTACCGTGTCCAACATCACTCTATAATAATGCATAACGAGCATTCACTAACCCAATAGCATGTACATTCCTCAGTTAGATCTCTCGTTTCAACTACACCATAAACGCACACATGTTGCAGACAAGCGTCTTGTTCGTCTATCCAACTGTTTTCAACATTCTACAAAAGCATTGAACAGCAGTTTAAAATAAATGAAGACCTGAGACCTACAATATATATTATATGATCTACATTCTTGCATAAATAAAGCAATCTGTAACCGATCGATCGTTTAGTCTATGGGAGGGAAACTGGTTCAAAATTGTAACGTAGGCCTATAACGATGAAAAAAGTAGAGTAGAATTATTATTATTCCATAATTAAGGGCGCTTTATAAGTTGACTTCGATGAGTTTAAAAAGACATATGAATGACCCTTACGTAGCAGATGAATCCTCCATTCGGCTGACAATCGCTGTAGGAAAACACAATAATATTGAAACCATCAATGGGCGATAGGTAAACACTCTTCCTTTGATGGAAATACAATGGAAGCCTTCAACGGCCGATAAGAAAACAAGCTTCCGTAAGTTGATATTATATGCATCTCTAGTAACTATACAGTGATGGCTAATTATATGTTTTCAATACAAAGAGATGTCTGATAGAGTTTACTCACTAGACCTGTATAACACTGCAAAGGCATTTTATTGCGAATTTTTTAACTGTTCTTAAATTCCGAGCATATAAATTTTCGGATGTGCACCAATTTCATTAGGAAATATGAGGAGGATATTTCCAGTTGCTTTCGTCCCACATGAGACCAGCCTTAACAAAACTTTGCTGATTATATCCTCCCGAAATCTCTTAAAATTTATGTGTGTCTTCAGCTGTCAATTTCTTAAACTGTTTTGCCTGTCTTGCTATTGCTTTCTGCATGCAACAATGTACGTGTAAACAGCAGACCTTCTGCTGAGTCCAACTGTTGGACGGATCAAGCGATAGAACGTTTGAAGAGATGGGGGAAGAAGTCACCCAAATGTGGACAAATGCAGCCAAGGTGGTTATGCCTAATGCGGAAGACCTCATACAAATGTTGTACGGTTATTTCATTATAGAGTAGGTCTTTGATTAGTGTTGCGTTTGTTCTAATCTTTAACTGGACGATGCTGTATGAAAGTACCTAACCCGCAGTAAAATTAGCTCTGTAAGATCAACTGGCTAACCTGATACAGTAGGACTTAGCACTCTGTTGGAGAGCGAACGAATGTAACGGATTATGAGAAGGGTTAGTCCAAATGCGAAGAGGAGGGAGGGGTCTGAAGTTGGTCATTTTGGGGCGTCCTTTATAAAAAATCCAACAATCAGGAACGTAGCAAGGAAACAATTTCGTGGGTCCTTAGTTTTTGGAGGGCTTCCATTGGACATGGTTCTATTTTTCTACATTTTTAGTCTTTTTTTTAATAACAGACAGTAATGCATTTATTTCTGTGGTTTTGAACCCGTAAAACCACCTGTTAAATACGCCCATGGCGACAATAGAGTTGTTAGTTTTGAGTAGAAGAATCAGAGTACATAATTTTGAAAGAACGAAATTGGTCGTAAGTACATGGTTTGAATACAATAAAAAGCGAGTAAAACTTATCAGTGTAAGGCAGAGAGATAGGACGAATAAACTGTTTACCATTCTTGGCAGTCGCCTATCTGAACCGTCTCGTTTGTACCGATCTTGTCTCCTACGTAAACAGTCGTATCGCCATCTGTCAGGCCACGTATGTCGTCATTCTCGATCCAGAGCGTTGCATCCAATGCTATGTCCGATGTCATGTTGCAATACACTGAAAAAAGAGTCAGGTTTACAGAGAATTAGAGTGGACAGAGCAGCTGTAAAGGTGATTGTCGTTTAGGTCGAGAATCGGAAGGTGAGTCAGGGTAAGGAGTTCTTGAAGAGGTGAGACTTTAGTTTCGAGTGGACAGCTCAAGGGGTGATAGAAAAGCCCGAGATAGATGATGGTTTGTGATTGACAAGGATGGTGGATGAACCGAAAATATTCGGAATCCAGGAGGTTCTATTTAAGGGAGGTATAACAGGTAGATTACTTACGACAAATAAAGTTGTTTTTAATGGTAAGTTCTAGACCTAGTTCTTATTTAGTATAAAATTTAAAAAGCATACTTGTGCAAAAGTTAAAACCTTATGCAAATGCCAGTGCCAATCACCTATCTTTGTATTGCGTTATGAGATTTGTCAAGTTAGAAAATGAAAGTATTTGCGAAACTTACTTGGCTCACAAGCACAGCACTCTGGGGCAGGACGCTCAACCAGTAAGTAATCCTACAATGAAACATCAATGCCTCTTGTTTTACCGTCAAGAAGCAAGTGCTTTATAATTTCACAAAGGTAAGACTAAGGTAGTATACGAATATCTGAGGTTTATGGCTTGCACGTCTTAGGCTTCATAGCACGTCGGCGCTTTACCAAGCAAAAGTCTTTCTATGACGTTAATGTATTACAGGAATAGCCACAAAAAATATATAGAAATCAAGATAGTCTTTCAAAGTCTAATTTAGCTAACCTTTATGCATCTGCAGGTTGCGTGACTAAATTTTATCGACACCTTTCGACGTGCCTACCTATCATACTTTCTCATCTCTTAGAGATTCCCTGCTGGAATAAATCTTCCAAGTAGGCCTATTGCTGTCCAGTAGAGAGTGACATGGGGAGACAATCTCGTCCCCATCCCCACCCCGCACCAAGTTAGTCGTCCCCATCCCCACCCCATCCCCGCAGGGTTTGAAAAGAGAAGCAGAGAATCCACCCCAAAATGGCAGGTTCGCTCCCCATCCCCACCCCATCCCTGCAGGGCATCACATTCCCGTGAAAAAGTTTACACAAATTCAAATTTAAATATAACAGTTTTTAGCTTACAAAACTATTTGTATTGTTGACTGCATTAGTCTGTTATTATCTTATGGACCTTTATTAACCAAGTCCTGACTATTTCTGACTAGTAGGCTTCAGAAACTAAATCTCCTTATCAGTTCTCAACACCTTTCGATTGCCGGCTCATTCCCCATTACCGCGGTATTACCGCATAAACCCCACTACCGCGGTGCCTCAATTTTTGTCCCCTACCGCGGTATTACCGCAATTGTTTCCCCGCGGGAACCGCGGTTACCGCGGTTTCCCCCGCGGGGAAATTCCCCATGTCACTCTCTACTGTCCAGGTCAGTGAGACATCCATTACTACAACGCGTTTAAGCGGTACCAAATTCACTAGAGTTAGTGTCTTGCTGCATGAATAAATACACGCATGAATATTAGTATTAGTATTATTTAAAGAAATATAAATCACAAGCTGATATAACTCAATACACCGCAGTGAGCATGCATACACACATGTATACAATGTACATACAGATACACACAGACGCGTGCACGTACATGAATGCATACCTACCTATATACATACGTACGTACGTTCGTACATCTGTCCTCTTATGAATGATACGTATACAACTATACATGTACGTACATGCACACAATCATGTGCTATATGTACCACATGTGATAGTTGCTTCTACTTGATTGAGAATTAACGATTGCTAGGAAGGCAAATTATATCCCGCATTCACGTACATTCTGGCAAGTACAAGAAGTCGCTTTATTGCGTGTTACGACGACACCTTCGAGGCACGTGTACTCAATACACTGGTTGTCAACGTCTGTCCAGCTGTTTGCGACATTCTACAAGAACATTTGACATAAGAAACTGTAACGTGTGCTGAGAAAGCTATCGTTTATGGTCGTTGCACACTATCGACGTCGCTTGTTTCAGATATTTCGAACATGATGCCATCTGTCAACTAAGGATGTGAGTTCGTTGGATGGGTTCCACGTGTGTGAGTGGGCACGCCATTGATGACTACTCTGGTTTCTGTGCATCGTTTTACTTGCTAATGACATTATTGTGTTTCAATTACATTTACTATCACATAGATTGGCGCAGGCAGCGCTTTGTGACGTAGGCCCTATTTAGAACGCGTTATAGGATGCCTAAATGTCCATATGCATACATACATACATACAGTGAGAGGATGGTGAACATCATAATGAGGGTCTTTGCAGCTTGTGGGACTCCGGGCTGTGAATGATCACCGGCCAAAGATATGTTCAAAGAACAGCTTCTACTGATACTTACATAACAGCTGAGTCCTTTTTCTGCGTCACACGTGCTACAGAAACAAATGCAGGAAAATTTGTTATCACAGGCTACACGATCATGCAGAAGAGTTTACAGCTAACTGCTTAAGTATAATGATGCAATGTATTTTCACACACTTGTTAGGTGTCTGCCTCTTAAAGAATGGTAATTGAAATTTGATGTGGCGCAGCTGACAAGTAGCTACGACTTGCATATAATACGGTACATATTCACATTTTAACAGGTTTTATTTGTATGGTGTCAGAATTCAAGCACATTCATACACTACAAAATATTTCACTTTTAATAACAAAAACAGGTGCGGGTGTAAATGATGAAGGTAAAGCTCAAAACAAGGAGCCATGCTTTGGTAAAAAAATAGTCTACCATTCTATAGATGAGTTCGTTCTACTTAAGTTCACTGCACCTGCCCACATTGCGCAAGAAAATCTCTTGAAACCACCCCCAGTAGAAACTAATTATGGCTTGTGCATGTTTCTCGCATTTGAGGTGTCAATGCTTCAGCACACTGAACCTTTGAACTGTTAAAACAAACTGTTAAACTATAAGAAAACAAAATGAAAAAGTGTTGTACCATTCCTGGCAGTAGCCTAACTGAACTTTGTCGTTTACGTTCAGACTGTCTCCTGGAAGGATTTTGGTATCGCCTTCAGTCGGACCATGTTCTCCGTCACTTTCTATCCAAGCCTCTACATCGACTGGCAGTTCCGTTAACATTTTACAGTGATCTGTAGCAAGTATTACAATTGAACGTAAGTCATTGATAAATAAATGTAGTTCAAACAATACAGATATCTAAAAATGTATAGGCCTACTAAGCATTTCAATGTCAATATCAGTGTCAGCTGCTTATTTTCAATGTTGTGCGTACGAAAAAATAATTTCGAATTCTTCTCTGTGTTCTGCCATGAGGCTGTTCCAGGAATCTAACGACACCTTCTGTTCTGTTCTATATTTCTCTCCTCTATGCCATTTGCTTAACTTCGTTGTAGCTCTGTATCATGATGCCTCATCCATCACTAGTGATAGTAGAGTTCATATCCCAAATATGATTATGAATTGAGTGCCTATTTCCGATGAATGCAAGTTGCCGCAAATGAAGCCGGTTCGTATTTAATTTCACGTGTTGTGCCTCGTGTTTTCTCAATGGCTGGTCTGAAAAATCAGAAGTATTGAAAAAATTGCAAACCATCTCTTTCCGCTCTGCTAATAATTCTCAGTTTCGTGCATATATGGACTCAGCGCTCATCTCAACTTCTATATTGATCTAATTTCTTGTAGTTCTAACCTTTCCGATGTCAGCCAAAATTGTCCACACCTTCTGGATACAAACCTTCATTCAGAAGTGATCTTTGATCGCTTTTATGCGTGTTTCGATAACGACGTCGTATAAGATTTGTTTAAGTTTAATTAAATGTGAAATACGTGAATTAGTTTTTGTCCTTAGTTTTGATAGGTCTACTGTTAGCTTAATCGTTATCTGTATTTCAGTGTGAAGATATTATCAATCGACGTGTGTACGAAATAAAAGCTAGAGTTAGGCCTATATAAAATTAAATTAAAACAGAATAGCTTCAGTGATCAGATGTAGGCCTAATTGTTTTCGGTTTCTTTATAAAACAGAAGTGGATCTTAAATTACTTCGTTGGCAACCACAGCAATTTGGTGGCGGACCACGAACCACTTCATAGTCCTGTAAAACAAAAATCGATTTCCATAAGTCGCATTTCCAAATAAGACATGTGTATAATTATTTACGCACGTATTATGAATAATTATAACCAGAAAATAGCTTATCAGTACCCTACCCTACCCAAGGTTAATATGCAAAGGCTTCGTTCAGGTTGTCATCTACTAACACGGACAAGGACTCATATCTTATTGAAACGGTTTCCTTAATCGAATGAAAGCAAATTTTAAAAGACAAGTAATGACTATACTTATAACAAGATTTATAAGATCCAGCTACCGTGAAAACGCCGTGAATTAGGTTTTCCTTCGGTCTACTTACCTCCTCGCAATAACACGCTTTCTCGATCCTTGTAGCAACGCCGTTGACGCAAACATACACCGCACACGGAAAATCTGCCTCTACCCACGTGTCTATGATATTCTACAAGAAAACAATTTATGGACGCCCGTAATTAGGGAAGTGATAGGAAAGCTCGTCCAATTTACCCATACAATTAACGATAATTTCTAGCAGTGTACAAGATGTGTACAGCATTCTTTAAGCATGATAATACAGATAGAAACAATAGAAAGCAAGGCAAGAGGTAAATGCAGACAGAATACACTTGTTTAAAAGTCTCTACAGAAACTTGTCAGAAAAGTTACCCAGAATGGGAACAATATGACCAAACTGCGTTTCAATGTAGAAGTTACTACTGTATAAATTTCTGGCAGTGCCCGATATGTGAGTGGTCTATTAGGGAACAATTTAAATGGATCTATATTTATAGCCAACACATGAAGAGGCAAGAAATTGAACGCAGGAGATGGAAAAGGAACGGAAGGAGGAAGAATGAGAACAGCGGGTATGAAAAACGAGAAAGATTAACTGACTTCAGTTAAGTAACTGGTTTAAGTATTATTACTACTATTATTATTAAACTGGCTATTATTAGTAGTAGTATTATCGTCATCATCGTCGTCGTCGTCATTATCATAATTTTTACTAACTACCGTGTAACTCATTTGCTCTGGTATTTGTTGTTAAACAGTTCACCTGTAGGCCTAATCATTCATAGCCTAGTTGTGACTTTATAATGAAACACTTAATCTTTCTTAAAATTATAATGATTATTTATTAATCTAGTCTAATCATTAAAAGTGTTTACGTACTTGGCAGGTGAGTCCTCCTGGCTGACATACGCTGCAAAAAGAAATGCAAAGAAACTTGTGTATGAACATTCTAAAAATCAAGGCTTGTAACAACAATGTTTGCTGCAGTTTACATTTGTAAAGTGTATAATGGATTAACAAAATATTTACCATTCCTGGCAGTAACCTAGGTGAATTGTTTCGTTCACTTCAATCTCTGCTCCTGCTTCGATAAGCCTATCGCCGTCTGTGGGACCACGTTCACCATCCACTTCTACCCATGCAGTCAAGTTCAGTAAGATGTCTGTGTTCATGTAGCATTTCCCTGAAGCATAAAAAATGTTACACAGTTCTAGATTGAATATTAAATTCGGTAAAAGATACTATGAGGGGTGATTAATTTTTAAATATTGAAATTTTACTGCTAACCAACACCACTAATAAGGTAAGCAATTGATACTTTCTTCATCGAGACCTGAAAAATCTGGCAGAATGCGTATATACCAGTTCGTATTCGACGTCGTTCAGATTATCGGAGTAGATCCTGTGTACTCTAGCGATCTTCAACACTCACTGGCCACACACGAACCCTCATCAACATACTCGCCATTAATAATTCAGCATTGATCATTGCTTCATCGGAAAAATTCTGGCAGACATTCTAGAATGTAGATGCACTCGTACCAGTTCTAATTAGACGATGATTCTAGAATAATAACTTTGCAGTCTTATGTGTCATCGGAATCGAAACTAAATGGTTCAAGAATCGTTATTCAGTAAATTTGACTACTAAACAGAGACATACCACTAGGTGTTGGTGTTGGTGTACCTGAAAAGCAAAGGCAGTTTTAAATAAGTCTAGGATTTCACAAATCAATAATCTGAAGCGTCAAACTAACTGTTAAAGGACTAACTGGTACCAAAATATATGGCACAAAGTTCTCTTGAGTGTTGAAGAATTTTCAAAACATTGGAAATAGAAATTGTACCCAACGCCATTATGAATGCAATATTCATTCTTGTTACATCAACATCTGCAAATTAATTTTGAGAGATATATTCCAAGATGCATATGTGATGGTGCCTGTTTTGTTCGAAGTTGATTTTAGAAAGACGTTTCAAAATGAATAGACATATGATTGTGTCGTTCCGAAACAAAATTGAAAGATTCATAAATCGAAATTGGTTTTTATTAAATTTGGTAGCTAAAAAGACACATACCAGGATATCCAGGCCTTGTTGAAACTGAAAAGCAAGTAAACATTGAAACGGTAAGTATATGTTTTAAAAAAATTAAATTGAAGCATGAAATGAAGTGCTAAATGAAGTAACTCGAACCTAAAGTTTATTAGAACAGTGTGAAACAGTGGATAGTTTTCAAATTTCGAAAATGAATTTTGCAGTCTACGCCATAGATAGGTTAAGGTGAAATTGTTTTTTGTCGTTCATCGATACCTGAAAATTCTGGCAGATAAAATATGAGATGCAGATGCCTTGTTGCGCGTTTTAACTCAACGATGATTCTGGAATTATTTTTGGACAACAGATATAGACATGTATCGTTTCCAACCAAAAGTAAATGTTTCAAGAAAGACAGTCAAGTCAGTCAGTTGTTTTAGTGAATTTTATCACTAAACACAGACATACCACGAGGTGTTGTGGACGTTGATGTATCTGAAAAGCAAAGGACAAATGTGAAATGAAAAGTATATGAACTAGAACTTAAAAATTCTGTAAAAGGTACTGCGAGTGATAATGCTCAATATATTGGAAATAGAAATGATACTCAACGCCACAATTAATGAAATATTGGTTCTCACTTCAACAACGCCAGAATATTTTGACAGATATTGCTTTAGTAAATTTGACTAAAATTTAAGAGCAGCTCAGGCTGTACCAAATCGGTGAATTTATGTACAAGTACAACCGAGGCCTACTACCTCCAGTGTACAAGGGATTCTTTAATCTTGCCTCAGAGGCTCACTCCCACTTAACAAGAAACTCCGTAAATTATAGAAGTGTCTTTGCCCGCTCTAACACTCGTCAGTTCTCAATAAAATCTATTGGTGCCACTACCTGGAATAAAATTCCTCAAGAAATCAGAAAATCTCCCTCACTTACACTGTTTAAGAATAAGCTTCGCACTTATTTAGTTGAAGGTGATTATTAATGCTTTGATGTATTAATCTTTTTATTTCCATGTGTTTAACTGCACTTCCCACTCATTCCTTTTACTTTCGATATTTAGTTTAAATTAGTTAAGGTTAGTTAAGATTTTTATGTTAATCAAGTCAACAACTGTTATACTTAGTAAAGCATCTTTCGGTCGCCACATATTCTATTGAAATTACATAGAGGTGTCCCTACTTAGCGGGATCTTTGATCCCTTCAGGGCCTTCCCTTGTGGCATTCAACAATCCATACTTAAAAGTGCAATCTGATTTGTAATATTATTGTTTATCGTTGTTTGGCTACAAATAAACGATTGATTGATTGATTGATTTATTGACTAAACACAGAGACATACCACCATGTGTTGACAGTGTTGTTGGAACTGAAAAAGTAAGAGGACATTGAAACGGTTAGCATGCGATTTCATGAAACATTCCATTGAATCAAAGCTAAATCTAATCTAATCCGAACGTTTGTAACGCGCTTCTCACAGCAGAGCTATTCAGAAGTGCTCTCAGCATGACAGACCCGTGAAAAGAGAAAGTCTTTAAGCAGCGAAGAGATGTAGGTAAAATCCCTCCAGAATCCTGCTGCAAATTACAGGGGAAGGTCATTCTATAGTGAGGGACCCACAACAGCGAAAACCCGATGCTGGGTTAAAGAGGTTCGTGACCGAGGTACGAAGAGATCAAGCCGGTCAGCAGAATGAAGAGGGCGAGAAGAACGTGCAGAGAGCGGTTTACACATCATGTCACAGAAGTATTTAGGCGCTAAGCCCTGCTGGGGCTTAATAACTAGGAGCATGACCTTGTATCTGACTCGAGCCGAAACCAAGCGCCAGTGAAGATTATTAATCATGTATGTAGAGATGTTTGCGTATCGAGAAAGACGTGAAAAAACGTCTGGCAAAAGCGTTTAAGACAGATTGCACAGAGAACAGGAGAACCTTAGGAAGCCCAATTAGTACGGAGTTACAATAGTCAATGTGTGCGGAGACAAAGGCACCGATCTCCTAATGGATCTATGTCGCCTCAGTTGGTAATAACAAGAGCGGGTCAGGAGAAATAGGCGTTCAGTAAACGACAAAGGACTGTCAAGAGTGACACCCAGGTCACAAACACTGGAGTAAAAAGTAAAGTCAGGAAATAATTAGGTCAACAATTAGATAGCAAGCTTTTGTAACAACTGTATCAAAATATTGGAAATTCAAATTCTAGAATCATTAACACTTCAATATTCTGACAGTAATTTACAGGTTCACTAGGACCCGTCTTTAAACATTGATTCTAAGAAATAACTTTGCACAATATATTGGCCTCTGTTTTGTTCAAACCGAAATTATTTGTTGGTTCAAGGACCGATAGCCTATATTTAGAAAATCTGACTCTTCAGAGAAAGACCCTCCTACCTTTGGTGGACGTCGAAGAAGTCTCAACTGAAATACAAGCATTTGAGTGCTATGTGAGCGAACTCGTTTATGTGTTATTTCATTTCAAGCACACAAGTTCAGTCAGTAATAGCGTTCAAGCAAAATTATTTATGTTTGTTCAGGTAATGCAATAAAGTTCAAGATTATAAATATGATTTTTCCTTTACTTTTCGCTCTCGAATTTCCGTAAAATAGGGTATAATTAATTAAATATTCAACAAGATGCCTTGAGAGACAACTTTCCAATGGTATGCGATTGAAACAGCCTTGAGTAGATATCTTGAAGGGGCGCTATATTAAGTTTCATTGATTGATTGATTGATTGATTGATTGTTATGTATATGTTTAACGCATACGTCTCTATAAACTTAGTTTATTCAATGGGTTTACAATTTTTAAAACATATAGTCCTACTTGCATAAGTCAACATGAAATATGCTTCTTAAAAATTCTTTCATTTCGTGAAGAGTGTTATAACAGATTCGGCCATGAGAACAAGTGTTTCACTGCAGAGATAGTTTTAAATTTCCAAACATACGCTAAAATGTAATACCTGCACTGTGTTTCCTAACAACATACTTTTAAATAAGAAGCATTGCCACCAGCTTACAATAGGCGACTTTGGGTGAAGACCATTTGCCATAAAAGGTTATGCTTAAATTGGCCTTTACCCTTTATCCTCTACGCATGACCCGATTGTTGATTTTGCTTCTGATTCACACATCTGTATCTCAGGCTCACGGTGCTATAACCCTAATTACGCATGTTATATTGAAACAGTTTATTTTTTTGCAATTTCTCTCGACATAGGCCTAATAAAAATCGCATCATGTGTTTCTTTGAAAATTGTGTAAAATTGGCACAAAGTCCTGAATTTGTATCCTGACTTTCTTTGGTTAATTAAGATTAGGCTTATTTAAAATGGTACTAAGTCAATTTACAAGTACTCCTTTTTATCCGCCAAGATCTCATACTGTATGAAATAATAATTAGAAGGGAGAAGGGGCGTGTTGATTTGCCAGCGGCTGTCCAAGGAACAATAAGAATGAGTAACTTGAGCAGTGGTGCTGAGACCATTAGTTTTGAGCAGCATATAGCAAGATTATGCAGTAAGGCCAAACAATCGTCACTTGCTTTGTGCATCATAACACCCCATGGCCTTTTTGGCTCAATGCTCTATGACGTGGTGCGAGCAACTACGGTTGCCAGACTGCTTTACTCGGCACCGGCGTGGTGGGGTTAACTGGGCAACAGTACAGGAACAAGCTCCAATCGGTAATAAATAAACTGATCCGCCTGCTATACCTTCCCAGCGACAATCCGACTTGTAAGCAAATTTGCTACCAAGCCGACATACGACTTTTGTCTGCTGTCCTGGGAAACCCTGGACATATTCTGTAAGTTACTTATGGGTTACTGCCACCAAAAAAGAAAACACTCAGACCGAGAGCGCATGACTGAGTATTGCCCATAGTTAATAACCTTATGAGGAAGACTTTTTGAGATACGATGCTTATCTGCGTTAATTGTTATATTACAGAATGCGTCATTGTCAGCTGGTTAAGTAAAGAATATACTTACCGGTACTTACTTACTTATATAGATAATGTTTTGTTTTCTTGTTTTCTGCATTTTATACAAAATATTGTAATTCCTAACTGCAAAATGATTGCGCTCACAGTGAACAACAAAGGCTACTCTAGCAATAAAAGAAATATTCAAGTGCAAAGCTCACTTAATTCGCAGTTACAACAGTCGGATTCTGGACTGACATCCATTCTGTAGCCCTGTGGAACAAAAGCATGTATACATCAATTTTATTGACAACGAGTGAATGACACAGTGGAGTCCACTTTAAACCAAAATGCAGCTGCATTCATGATTTATATGCATGGATGGTAGGTCCTGCTATGCACAGATACCGACCAGGTCCTTGCATTTTCACCATTGACATGCCTGAGTTTAGATAATGAATGACATCTTGACGCTGCTGTGACGACGCTGAAAGGTGCATTGAAGTTGCTTAATGCTGAACGTTAGACAACTGGAATGGAGGACTCGAGTGGAAATCGCAATTCAAAATTGGGAGCCGACACGGACAAATTCTGAATTTATAGGCGCAATAAAGTGATGATAAGCTCGCAATATTTCTACAGTGCTTTTTATAGATCCTCGATTATGGTACGCTGTATGCAGTACAGTGCAACCTAATGGCCTTTTAAAAGTGGAGTCGACAGGAACAGGAGGATTATTCGAAATGTTTTCACCATCTGCTATTTAGAATAGCAAACGTTAGAGGCTGAGGTTAAATAATTTTTACGTAAGTGTATGCTAACATGTAGATAATTTATTAGCCAAGAAATGGAAAACAGTCACTTGCCGCAGGACATGTGCAACTGCTAGATATGTCGACTGTTAGAAGTGAGCCTTCTGAGCAAACGTAGCGGATGCACTTGTTATCAATATCTGTTCTGCTGCTCGAAATATTCTACAACCAGACACACCTATGCTTTATTCAACTTTATATCCACTGCATGCGTATACAACTGTACATACATACAGGTAGCAAAACGTAGCATCACATTACATACCAGAGGGTTTAAAATATTCATAAGACGCATAATTGGAACAACTGCAATGCAGCCAGGAATGCTTGATAGCTTATTCGTCGTAGTTTCGTCTTGAGTACTACAAAGTACTGTCACCCTCACTATTTCGCAAATCTACAACTCTTGCACTGAAGAATTTTTGCCCTAATGTTCTTTTCGATTTCTTAAATAATTTATATCTGTGATATCTGCTGTTTGGAGAATCTAACTCACTACCCAATGAAATTCTAACAAACTTCAGTTAGGATCAAAACAGGCCAGTGAAGTAGGCATTCACTCCGATATTATTAGTAATACTTTAAAGAAAACCGGAATGTGGTTTGAACTATTTTAAACTCTGCCTGCACTGACCACAAGGAATCTTCTAAAGGGAAGTGGAAATTTTACTGCGACTCTCATACACCTTAAGACTCTGAACATCCATTCTACCTTTAGCTGCCGACGGTAAACCGCTGGTTGGTTCCTCGTGTGTGCGTGGGCTTGTTGACTCTTTCAGCTTATACTGTGCACTGTTTTGCTAACTGATGCAATATATTCGTTCGTAATGACATTTTAACATCACAAAGGTTAGCTCAGAGAGCGAATCTGATTAGATATCTCAAAGGGGTGCTATATAAATGATCAGTTACATTAAGCCAAAATCTGACAGAACAGTATTGTTGCTCAACATTATTTATATAATTATTCGAATATTTAATTCTTTATCTTATTATTTGCCTCTAATCTTTAATGAATGTATAAATTAATTTTTTTATTTCCAAAGTTTATTGCGTTTTATGCTTCCTTCATTTATTTAAACACTCTTTTAACTAGAGGAGAAGAACTAATGCAAATAAGACCTTATGCTTGATCTCGCGAAATCGCCAAATGTATTTAGCTGTTTCCGTCACAGCGCCTTTAATCGCAACAAGTCGTTACGTAACTACTAACCTTTCTCAAATCAAATAAGACGTACAAAAAATAAATTTCTCTGACAGCATAGATCTACATCTCAAGCGTTCTCGTCCCATAAGCCTCAATATTAGTTGGTGATACTACAAATGTTGCCACTTGATTAAGACTAGACGGTTTCGAACAAGATATAGCTCTTGTTAGAGCAAAAACCTCGATTTGTAATTGAAGGTGCAATACCTCTCACTGATTCAGGCAACTACATCTCAGTTGGATCAGTGACGTGACATAAAATTTCAGGTTGCCCACTGCTTATTCAAACGGCCCAATTATAAATCGTATTCTATGTTTCATGTTTACTCACGTAGCAGTTCAGTTCTCCGTTTGTTTGGCATTCGCTGAAAAATATCAAGACATTTTAATAACGAATAAAAGCACATACAAGCACAACACAAAAGTACTTAATAAACGCATAACCTATCTCAGCACATCCCTCAACATTCAAACCGACTATTGTTGCAAACTCCGTCACTGCTCACTTTCTGGCAGTGCCAGGTCCAAACCTGGATAAAGAAGGACAACGCTAATGATCCTTGTTATCACACAGTGTCGTTAAACTGAAACAACAACTACTACAAATGTTGCACTCGTTCAACGACTCTTAACCTTTCTGGCCGTATATAGGACCTTCTATAATTATAGTTATTCGAAGCTTTGGAAGGACATGGCCTATTATTTCAATTAGCTATACTTTTTAACACTTCACTGTTGGCGGGGGAAAAGGAAGTACTGAAAGACAACATCAGGAAACTAGAGCTTGAAAGTGAGAAAGCAGGATTGTACTTTAACATAAAAAAGACTAAAATTATGACCACAGAGAGCTGGAGAAGCTTCGAAGTAGATGGAGAAGAGATTGAGGTGGTATCGAGCTTCTGTTTCCTGGGAGCTACAATAGATAGGGAGGGGGGATGCGAGAGAGAGATACGCCGAAGAATTACTCTGGGAAAAGGAGCAATGCAGGGATTGGAAAAGATATGGAAGGATAAAGCGGTGAGCCTGGAAACGAAAACAAGAATTGTTAAAGCAATGATAATACCAGTGGTGCTGTACGGGTGCGAGGCATGGACAAAAACCAAAGCACTAGAGAAGAAAATCGAAGCATGCGAAATGTGGATTTGGAGGAAAATGCTGAGGGTCCCCTGGACTGAGAAGAGAACAAATGAACATATACTGGAAGAGATAGGACACTTAAGAGGAGAGATGACATTGAGACAAAGAGCGGCCAGACAAAAAGGGATGTATTTTGGCCATGTGATGCGGGCAGACGGCATGGAAAAGGAGATGATGCTGGCGTGTGGGGAGGGAAGACGAGGAAGAGGACGACCAAGAAAGAGATGGATGGAGGAGCTACACGAGACGATGATGATGAACATTCCGGAGCTGAGAGAGGCGACGAGAGATCGGAACACATGGAGAAGGCTGACTATGACGGTCGCTAGGATTAAGCGAATAGACGGCACAAGGTGACGAGGTGATACTTTTTAAAATTGTTACAATCTTTTGTTACTACGCTTTCACCTAGCGCAAACACTGACTAATATTTTGTTGATTTTGATAAGAAACTATTAAAGTCACTAGATTAGCCTGGATTTGATCAGACCAGTTTAGAACGTATTAGATGGAATTAAGATGTATAATCATGCGTGTTTCCTATTTCTTTGCTTCGAATAATGTTAGCATACCTGAAGTTTTAGTAAGAAACAAATGAAGTATTTACCATTCTTGGCATTCGCCTATATGGACTTTGACGTATGGATCCAGTATAGTTTCTGAAGTAACAATCGTGTCGATTCCTGTATGACCAGGGTTTCCGTCTAATTCCACCCAAGCATCTACACCGTATGGTATGTGGTTTTTCATTGGACAGTAACCTGAAAATAGACATGATGGCAGCTTACGTTACATCGCATGCAACACATTAAAACCAGGCGGAATATCTGAACCACTCAGTCCAAAAGGCTTCTTTAAAACGGCGGAGAATACAACGGTGTGTAAAATTAGAGTAATCAATTATCAAACACTATACACTCACTATACGTGAGTAATTGCATAATTTAAAGCGGAACAATTGAAGAACAATACAAAAAAGACTGCATAACAACAGAAAATAAGGAAGCACGGTGTTGGTAAATCGTGAACTCCAAATTTACTGCCACTGATGATTTTGTTCTTCAATTGTGGCTTTATTTATGTCAAGGTACAATGGCACGTGCAATTTCTAATCTTGGGCATAAGCATAAGCATTAAGTGCGTCAGTAAAATATGACGTGAAAGGTTTAATAAATCTAAAACTATTATAATATTATTCGAACGAAAACTGATGGACGTATTATAGCCACCGCAGAACTATTGTTTTCAACAACTTATTGGAACTAGTGAGCAAATGATGAACTTTCTTTGCGAGAGAAAAATAATTATAATTATGTAGAGTATTCTTTTCGCTATGTTCATAGCGATTCGATGCATGACTTTTGTTAACGTTTAATGAATGTTTGTCTGCGTGCTACTAGATCCAAATTGATTTGCATTATCCTTGGATTTGCAGGTTTAACAAAAGCATTCGTAGAACGTGCCACATGCGGCAAAGGTAACGCATATGTTTTCGTTTTTAAGTAAATTTTGTAGGAGAGATAAAACATACATGTAATGTTGGGTTCCTTTGTTGTCGAGACTGAAAATATAACCACAACTTAAATAGATCAGCATTTCAGACAACCACAAAATAAATAACTTAGCCTAGTAGACTCTTTCGTTAAACAGGTTCCACATTTGTTTCCGGCTAGTGTTAAAAAACGGGAGGGCTTAAATAGATCAGCATTTCAGACGACAATTAAATGTGCTACATTTATTATATATTATGTGAAAGTTACATTTAGTTCGTGAAGAAAGGGTCTACATATCTCGTAAAGTCTGTATCAAGTTGAAAATACTTTAGAACTCAATCAGAGACGGCATTTTGCCTATTCCTTGACCATCCAGAAGTGCTCTTAAGGGGTAGTAAGTAAGTAAGGCCATATTATAATTGAGGAACTATGTTAGTCAACACGACTTTGACACCTCTTTCTGCCGTCAAAAAATCGATCAAATTTCTTCAAATTATTAGGATCCTTGTGTGGTCAAAATTTCTTATGTCTTTTGAGACTAAAATTTAAATGAGCCTGTTTGACTACAAAGCCTTCAGCACCAGCATAACTCCATATCGTCAACCAATATTATAATACCCAGCATCGCTCCTCGTTCAATACCATCATCAGGCACGGGTCTTTTAGCTGAGCCACGCTGCAGAACACATATGGGTTCGCATGCATTTCCTTTGCTCCCACGGAATGGAATCGACTGTCACTCTCTCTCTCTCTCTCTCTCTCTCTCTCTCTCTCTCTTTCATAGTTTAAATTCCCTTTTTTTCCTTCAAAAAGCAACTCAAAACTTACTGTTTTCTCATTGGCTTTCGAGCATTTGGATATCTAACTGCACCTTTTCATGGCGCTGACTATCCGTGCGTCATATTCACATTTCGGTGTGACCGTGAGCGCCTCACAAATTTAATTATTGTCATCATAGCCATCATCATACTCGTCTTTGTCGTCGTTGTGAAAGTTGTCGTCGTCTTTGTCTGTTCCTGGAGCCATCCTATTGACCGCTGTAGGCCTATTTGTGAATGATCGAAACGACTATTCTTAAGATCCAATGATTTTCATTATTTCGTCCCAAACTCATTATCCACTCATTTTACAGCGCTGACTTACACTTGTTAAGTTTTTTCTTTGCGCTGACGATATACGAACCATATTTCTTATCTTATATATTATACAGTATCACCATCCGTTTGTACACCCTGTCACAGCTGTTTCCGAGCGGTCGAACTGAAGTGGTCATTCAAATAGGGAAAACACAATGTCAGACCGCACTGTATCTACCGCTGCGATCGACATGGTTTGGACGTTGTAAATACCATCATTGACTACGATCTGAGCGGTCTCACTGTTGATACCTGAATCGTGGTATCTATGCTTCTCAGATGACCCACGATATCGTGCACCGTGGCTGAGTTACAGGTTCTGCGATCTGCTTCTTGCGACATATGTTCACCAATTAATTTCGACTCAAGCCCACGACGATGTCGTGTCGACCTGTCATGGCTAATAGCTCCCTTTAGGCTAAAGGTCACCCTTTTATATGAGGTTTCAGAGATTGCTCATGGTCTCAAATAAAAGACTGACCTTTAGCCTAAAGGGGGCGATTAGCCAGGCCAGGTCCTCTGCCACTGCTCGTACTTTGGCAGTTCCAGTCCCAAGCCTGCATGGATGATGGTTAGACCTCTACAGTAGACTTCTCTTTTCTAGTTGCCTTTATTTGTTCTCCCAATTTCCTTTTATTACCACAATTATTTCTAAAACGTTGTATGCAAAGCGCCGTGCGCTTGCTTGCTTTTAATAAAACACACACTTACTTACTTACTTACTTAATATATATATATATATATATATATAATATATATATATATATATATAATATATGAACCTCAGAAATGACGGATTTTATATATATAAAGGCGTTAGTACCAAAATCACGCGTGCAAGAATGTATTCATACCCACGTGCACATACATGTACATACATTTAAACCATTTAAGCCTCTATGCCTACATACAGACACTCGCCTACGTACGAATTCTTATAAATGAATGCATGCTTGACACAAACGTACATTATAAGTGCATATGTACGTAATTATATACGTAGACGCATGCATTCATAAATAAATACATACATATGTAAATATATACAAGCATGCTTTTTGAAACAATTCATTCTGAAGACACGTCTGAATTTTACTGCATAAATCACTATAATATAATACAAATATCTACAAACAAGCATGAATGCATGAAATTCGTTCAGTTCCAATTACTGCGGGATGCATAGCCTACACTCGTGTATTCATGCATACGCATAATCAATGTTTGCACACATTCGTAGTTTCGTAGATACGTGCATGAATACTTGGAAGCATACATACCTGTTGGTGTTGGAGTTGGAGTTGGAGGAATTGTTGTTGGAGGAGTTGTTGTTGGAGTTGTTGTTGGAGGAATTGTTGTTGGAGGAGTTGTTGTTGGAGAAACTGTCATCAATAACAACATTTTAAGCATCAACATCACCGTCATCGTCGTCGTCATCATAATATCATCATCATCATTGTGAAAGTATTCGTCGTCGTTGTCTGTTCCTGTAGCCACCCATTTTACCGCAATATTTATGAATTAGAGAACAATTTCCACGAATATTCGTCATATCCAATAATTTTCATTATTTCTTCCCGATCTCATTATCTATTCATTTTGCAGCGCTGACTTAAACATCGTTTCTTTTTCTGCGAGCTACTAACATGTGAACCATGTTTCCTATCTCATCTCCCACCATCCGCTTGGACACACCGTCGCAGCTGCTAGCGAGCGATCGACCTCGAGCGGTCGTTCACGCAGGAAAAACAAAATGTCTGTCCGTGCTCTAACTAAAGCCGCGACCGACATGACCTGGACGTTGTAAAAACCATCGTTTTCATAAAAGGTGCTTCTCTGGCAGAGGGTGATTTAGATACAACACTCCGAATGTGATCGTGCTTCTTAAACATCGTTGTACGTCTCTGCTTCCAAACGGCGCTCCATACAAACTTCAATCACGACACGCACTAGTTTTCGAGTAAAAAGACTGACTATATCCGTCGTTCTACGCAACAGATTTCTCTTTAAACAATAAATTGGAGTCGATATCCTCACGAGTCTTGCGCTTTGCTAATAGAGTTACCATTCAAGACCTGGACACTCTGTCACCATTTCCTGCCAAGGAATTTGTCAGTCTTTACTCCATTATGTAATTCTGCATAGGCTATCTAAAACGGGCTTTTGTGTGGCTGCGTCTTGCCTTGGTCTTGGTGTAACTGATATGGCCAGCAATCGACAAGTTCAGAACTCTTAAGTAATGTCTAATTGTCTATGCGTAATTGCCTTGCAGATTGAGCTCTATTTTATCTTAGGCAACTCTGCGAGTTGGTCTCTTCCATCCCTTGACGCATATACCTTCGCTATGAATCGAAGTGTTGATGTGTTCAGCCCACATTTCTTTAATACTCCGCCCTGCAACCTGTGACTTGAGTTTCTTGCCTTTATTTTTCCTCACACCCGTAAGCGTTTGAAAAACATTCGATCGTGGTGTTGTGTCCTCAGATCCGGAGATCCCATGGATTGTTTCTCTTGAAGTGGCGCAATATAAATTTGCGAATACGATAGCAATCACAAAGTTACAACATGTCAATAATGTAATCGGATAACTCGAACAATACTTTTGTTACTAAATTAAATGTAATCGGTTAATTATAACAAATAAGAATAAAAGTCACTGGATTAGATTAGTGGCTTCGGGAAGGCACTTGTTCTGTGATTTGGGACGCCAGCACCATCCAATGTCTTCACGTCCTATTCGAAGTGAGCCGTGACATCAACCATCGTCAGATGTTGCACTACGCAGAATCGCATCCATAGATTACCACAGATGCGTCACGCCCAATTCTGATGTGCATACCTCACTTTTAGTGGCTTCGGGAGGGCAGTCTTCATTGTGCAGATCTGTTACTATACAATAATGCTCATTTGCGTCGTGGTCTCGGTGTTATTGACCTGGCTAGTTAATTATCGACCCATTTCCAAGTTATGCATAATGCTCATTCGTAAATGTCATCAGGACTGTGCTTCCTCTTATTTTTAGGCAGCGTTGCGTCTTGGTTTCTCCACCCCTGGCCTCATCATTTATTTGCTATACTGGGCACGGTGACCTGGTTGTTCCGCCTACCCGAACTTCACAAAGTTTGCTGTCGACGACCCAACTTTCTGGAATATGCCACAACGTAAACTGCGACTTCATCTTCTTGGCTTTTCTTTGCCGTTGACAAATATTAGACTAGATCGTGATTTTCTGTGGTCAGTTACGGATAGCATTTGAATCATATCTCACTATATAAATTTTCGATTACGATAGTAATAAAAAAATTATAACATGTTAATCATCTATTCTGTTAATTATAATATTGTATTATTACGATTCATTGGGTATTAATCTTATAGACTTATCTGAATTTTAACTGCTAAGTTAGGGTTTATAGTTCTTAGCATATCTTCCAAATTAGATAACCGTATTTTCTACAGATCTAAGCAATGTCTTTAAGAGAGTTTCTGTATCATACAAAAATAGTAATCATTTTCTTACGGCACGTGCAGCATTTCGGATACTCCAGTTCAACATTGGTTTCACCCTTGAAATAACATGGACACATTTAATACACAGTGAATATCCAGGAATGTTATCGATAATATTAGTCGTTCTGAAATGAGTAAGTAGTTGAGAAAATGACATAAGAAAGTTATAAACACTTGGAAACGTCTTGACTAAATATTGTTTCTAGATCACTAAAGTAAAACATAGTTGATTGCTTCGTGAATTATAATTAAAAGATGCCATAGTATAAGCTATTCAGCGTGAAAGCCTTGAGGTAATCAGAGTCTTCAAGCAGAGGGCAGTTGAGACAGACGAGCGTAACCCTTGAATCCTGCGTAGCTACCGTGACCTGACTTCTGGTTTCTTTATTCGCGGATTCTTTGCGATTTACTAGAAGCTACGTCCACTGATGTGCTGGCCATTAAGAAAACGGGATCATGTGGCTCATGACATTGAATTTGATTAGACACATACATGTATGTATGTATCTATTCTAGGTGTGTATATGCAAATACGTGTGAATGTGTGTACGCCTGTTAAAACTTTTATATTAACACCGCCAGTGTGTTCGTTTCTTGAGAATACTCGACACTGAGGTGGATAGATTTTAAAGTGGAATCAAATTAAACTAATCATCTATTTACCTCTGCACAACCACAATTGTGTCCGGAACCTACAGACTGAATTAGGCCGCTAATGCAGGAGTATTGCATACACATGTCTTTGGGATATCTCCACGAGTATCCAATATCCTGTAACAGTTCAGACAACATAATCGCTTCTAAATATCACATGCAATCGCAAGAATACATTCAGAGATTGAATTATTGCATTATCGTATAACGAATGTATTGTGCTGACAACATAGAACTTATAACAAGGAGTGCACCTAAAGATATAACTATTCGAGAACTATTACATCTACAACTAAACTAAATTATTTACAAATGGCATAAAGAAAACGGAACGTATAAATAGGTTGTCGCGTAAATGTAAAATCTTCACTGAAAACACAAAAGCCCACAAGTCTACTTTACTCCAATAGTAAATAATTACCTCTGGATACGGTGTTAACTAATTAGCTGAAGGTGTTAATTGATGAAACGATGAATTATATTCGCTGATCGTTTACAGGTCGACCTGATTGTTCCCCAACAAGAACTTCCACAGTGCAGCACAGGTCGGTCCAACTTCCTGAAATAGGTTACCTAGCATCCTACGACATGAGCTCCTTGTTCTATCTTTACCACTGTTTCGTAAGCGCAAAAATATGCTTTATCTATCCCGGTTTTCCGTCGTCAGATTCGTAGCGCCTTTGATGATGTTTTCTTGAAGAGGCGCAATACAAATTGGCGATAACGATAGCGATTACTGCCATCTGCCGTGCATACTCTAGATGACTGATGTGCACAAGAGAAAGCTTCTAAAAATACTAACATCACAGACGAGCCGGCCAGGTAATTCACAGGAACTGCAATAAAATATTTTGGGTTAAAAGGTGACAGGTGAAATTGGTGAAATTAATGCGGACACTGTAATAACAGCATTAACACCGCTCATAGAATATGAAACCCATACAAAAAGAACAGATCTCGTCAACGTTGACTATCACCTCCCTCACTTATAACGTCTTTGAATCCAGTATGCTCTTACGTTTTAACTCACTGCATATCTTCACTCATTCCTTTCTCCCGTTTGGCTTGATTACTTGAAAAACGCACAAAGAGTATTTCATTAAAGAAAGAACGAGGCTTAAATGATACCCATTACCCACCAACAATTTAGATATGTCGCAATGACATACGCATAAGGATCGACTCAACTAATGCTTTCAACTATCGTTGAAGGATGTTCTATGAAATTCGAAAACTCTGGGCTCAACATTAGGTTATGTGATTGTAGTGTTAAGTGTGTAACAGTGCCCATCAGAGACCCGAAACATGTCCTCCGACGGCTATGCTCGATTAGGCAGGAGAGTAAATACAATGCTCTAGACCCCATCCATTCGCCCTTCCAGCAAAAGACGATAGGAACTTTTTGTCTCGTATGATGTTTAAAAACATTTATTAGTTATAACACACAGCTGTCGTACCTGGGTAAAATCTGTTTTATAACTGCTACATCTAGAACAATTATTGTAACTTGTTGCGTTCTGACAACAAACTTTGATTAAATAAACGAAAATACATACATACATACATTTATTTTCTCACATGTCATAATGTTAAATGGTATCTTACCAAACTCTGCATTCGCCCATGATAACAACGGTGCCGAAAGGCACACTGTCTCCTATTTTCAATCGCGTATCTCCATCCGTAAGTCCTGGTATGTTGTCTACCTCGATATAAAGTATTGGGTCTGGTTCCGCTCTTGAACGCTCTTTTCTGTCGAGATGAATCACGAGCTGTGAGGTGTGTATCTCCGTTTTCCTCCTCATACGTCATGATACAGAAACCTGTGCATTACCAAAATCATCTAAAGTAAAGGTTCATGCAAAAGTTGAAGAAATGATTGGAGTAAAAGTGATGCTCGTTGGAAAGACTTTGATAACGTTCGAAAATAACACTTCCCTGGTTTCAAAGACAAATCATAATAATAATAAAATTAATAATAATAATAATAATAATAATAATAATAATAATAATAATAATAATAATAATAATAATAATAATAATAATAATAACAATAACAATAACAATAACAATAATAATAATAATAATAATAATAATAATAAAAAATTATAATAATAATAATAATAATAATAATAATAATAATAATAATAATAATAATAATAATAAAAATAATCTTCGTTTAATATTTTCAAACTGACATTTACGCAGTATGATTACAAATCAGTATGAAAGGATAATCACTAGTCATTACAGGATTCGAATTTGACTGTATTCGGCAGCCATGCAAGGCGACCAATACGTCCTACATCTCACTTTACAAACGCGCCAATCAGCGAATGATAGGCTGAGTGTACCTTTGAGAGAGGGTACGAGAAGCGATCCCTCTACCGCTACAGTACTGCTCTTCACGCCAGTGATGTTCCTACTGCACTATGGATCCCCAAAGTTTCCGATTGCCCTCTTGGCCATTCTATTTCAAGCTCATATATTATTCTTGTCTCATTCTCCATTTGCTCTCTTCTTTGGCTCATTTCCTCTTGATTTCTCAAAGTTTCCTGTCTTGTTCGAATTTCTGCACAGAATTTGCTAGTCGCAGACATTTTCCTCCGGGGCACAAAACAAACCTAAATCTTCAAAACTGGATTTGAAAGACTTGCTGCTCATACGAATGTATATTTGCATGTATGATTCGGGACTTCGAATGTAGCGCAGTAGGCCTACCTCACGAAAGCGCTATATGAAAACTATGCACTCGTGACCTAATTGTGGAGAAGGCTAGCAAATACTTGTATTAAAAACCTGCAGGTCATCACACCTATAATAGACTAGAGTGAAGATGTCAAAATGATTTTACATTTTATAACGAAATTACCTGTTATCGTAGGAGTTGGTGTTACTGTTGTCGTTGGAGGTGACGTAGTTGATGTGACGGTTGTTCGTGTTGTCGTTGGAGGTAACGTAGTTGATGTGACGGTTGTTCGTGTTGTCGTTGGAGGTGACGTAGTTGATGTGACGGTTGGAGGTAGCGTAGATGATGTTGTTGTTGTTTTTGTCGAATTGTCGATATCTGTTTTAAATAAACACCATAGTCATCATCGTCGTCGTCGTCGCCGTCGTTGTGAAAGTCTACGTCGTCGTCGTCATTGTCTTTTCTTGGTGTCACTCATTAGACGGCGGTATTTACGGTTAATTAAGAAGTTTTCTCGAACACTCGTCATATTCAAAGTTGTTCAATTCTTTCGTCCTAATCTCATCATGGTCTTAATTTTTCTGGCGCGATCTTGAACTTCTTTCGTTTCTGTTAGCTGTTAATATACGAACCATTTGTCTTATCTCCAACCATTCACCGTTTAAGCTGTTTACATGTGGCCGGCCTTGTCAGTTCGTCCAGTCTAAGCTACGGAAGACACTAATTAGACTGTAGACTGTAGGATATCACAATTGGGGCCGGAATCCACAAGAGTCCAGTGCCAGATGCTAATAGGATTGCCATTCAAGTCGGATGAGTTACCAATTAATTTGAGTGGTTTTAAACTGCTTTTTGTAATTCTGCTTGGGTGAAATGGATTTTGAGTTCCGGTTTCTTCAATCCGTGGCCGCGGATTTCTTTGTTCTGCATCGCAAGGAGAACTGGTCGTCCCCACAAACCGAACCTCCGCGACCCAGCATAGAAGTTTTCCTGCTTATCGACCCGCATAATTATGCTGCAATAAGCTGTCTTGCTACCACCAACCTGAGATTCTTGGTTTTCTGTGCCTCATATCCATTGAAAAGCTTTGTTTGATCTTAGCGTTTTGTGTTCAGATCCAAAGGGCTTTTTGATTGATTCTCGGGAAGCGGGGTATAACACTTATTGATTACAATCACAATTAAATAAATTACGAAAGGAGTCATTAGATTAAACCAAGTCTTATCGCTTAATTCTAATTCTTGATTCCCATTTTTATCACACCGTATTTTCTACGGATCTAAGTGATGCAGTTGCTGGATTTTACTTAGCATGCAATAGAAATAATCACTTCTCTTACGTGTGCAAGTGCAGCATTCCGGAAACGGTAGTTCAACATTCGTTTCACCCTTTAAATAAAACACGTGGACACATTTAATAGGTATTGAATTATTAGCAATTATCGAGGATGATTATGAGTGAAATCCGTAAGTGAAAGCCGTAGTGAAATGAGTAAGTAATTCAGTAAGTCGGAGACTTTAGAAATACTGAGAAAGTTCCTAGATCAAATAAATAGATTTTTCTAATTCATTCAATCGAAACACGTGCAGCAGATCATTGTTGTGCTGTTTATCATTAAACGAGGCAATCGCACTCTGCGACAATCTCAGTTTGAGAGCCATAGAACCATTGAGATTAATAGGAATTTCCAGCAACGAGTGCTTTATGTGTCTGAGGTTTATTGGTCGGAATTTATCACAAATTCAAATCTTTCTTTGTAACCGTTGTAACGTGACGTATTGATGCGGTTGAAGAATTTCTTTATTATATCGCCAGCAGTAATCCCAGACTACCACGCCATATGTAGGACATAATTATGGTGACCATAACTATAATTATAGATTTCTGTATATGCCGCATAATGTTCCACGTGTTGGCAAACGTGCAGAGCATACGAGAACAATGTGAGAATAGTTTCATGTGGTTTTCATATGGCGTTGCTGTTGCATACATGATGTACATAATTTTAACCTTAAAATGTACAATATTTCAATGATTAACAGGTGCTGTCTTAAACTCTATTAGGCCTATATCTTAATGTTCACAAGCTCAGTCATCACGCATTCTTAGCGACCTCTTATGCCATTTCTTCACGTTGTTCAAATGGTCTGCTCGGCTGCACAAATTCGGTTGCAGAGGTTCTAGGTGATTCCTTTGTGTATAGCGACGTCAATATAATGTAGTTTCGAGCGGATATCGGACGCGGAGAAACAGATTAAGGCCGCTCTTCATTCGATTTCTCACGCATCCTCTCGCTCTCTTAAGGCGTTTCTTTTCCCCCGGGTCTTCGGCGCTGAAAGCGCCTCTGAATAGTCTCTACTGCGGTAGGCTCACTACAAATGTTCAGATACGATTCGGCCAGAAAATTTCTCATCGACAGCGATCACTTACGCCGATTATGAAAAATCAGGATGATCGATTCAGACGATCGTATTCATTCATTCATTCATTCATTTCAGATATTTATATAGCGCCCCTTCAAGATTTCTACTCAGAGGCGCTCTCGAGAGTCCCGACTACAGCGCGGACACTGAATCGGAGTTTCACGCCGAAGCGCATGAGCAATTGCGAGTGAAGGACTTGCCCAGGGTCCCTACAAGGTCCCTACAGGGTCCCTATTATATGTACGTATGTATGCATGTATGTCTGCGTGTATTCTTCAATGTAGGCATGTACGCATACAATGTTGTATCCAGCTTGTTATATTAAACCGGATGCTGTGACTTGTACAAGCCGTTGTTCCGGACATTTGCTTTGGAAAATAAATACTATAGAAAGGCTTTGCGTTTGATTCAACGTTAGAATGGGTGTTGGTGTCTGTTCCTGAGAGGCCTTTGTGCTTTTGCCAGTCTGTCGACTAGTTAAAGTTTTTGTCTTCGTTCGAAGATGACTTGCTGTTACCTTTGAAACATGTGACCCAAGGAATCGAAATGAGTCGCATGTCGGAAATTTTAGAATATGAGTATTTTACGTATTCTTAAAGACCACATTTTTTGCTTTAAAATGACACCACAGGTTTGGTTCTACCTCATTTTTTGACGAAGTTACGAATGATTATGTGTTTTTGTTAGAAAAAATATTTTCATTTATTTTAATATATAATCATAAAAAAGAAAAGTATTCTCTATTCAAAATTTTGAAAATACACATTAAAACAATGAATTTCATCAAATGTGAGAAATCAGAAATGTAAAAAAATATTTTTCACTAATTTTTATGAAAATCTGAAAATAAGAAAAAGTGACAGCTGAACATATTTTGCTGTTTTCCTAGGAATGTAAATTGCCGACATCCGACTCATTTCGATCCCTTGATTCACACATATACGTGTTCTGTTAGAATGTTTTGTTGGTTTTGTCGAAAAGAGCACGTTACTGGTTCAAAGCTAGCAAGTCATCCCCAAACGGAGACAAAACTTTGACTTTATTTATAAGAGACTAGCAGAAACAAGAGAAAAAACAAAACAAAAACTAAAAACAAAAACCCGGTTACAGTGTTCGGATGCGAGGCTTATCAAGAGTGCCGCTCACCCGAACCGCGTTGCGTCTGTGGGCTGTCTCGATCCCTGGTCCGATTCATTAGAATTCGCTGCCCAATTCGGTTCGTATACTCTTAATAATTCTTAGATGTTATTTAAGTCTATCTCTTTCACCATGACATGTCTTCTGGTTTCTTTAATCGATCGGCTTCTCCCATGGAGTAGGCCTATATAGGCCTATATATGATTTCAAATTCGATGATTGTTTGCGATTTTACTGGAAGCGAAGTCCACTGATTTCCTGGCCATTATGCTAACGACATCAAAGGAGTAATGAGTTTGCCCAACCAGTAGTAATATATATATATATATGTATGTATGTATTTGGATGCAAGTATGCATGCATACACACAAGCTTGTATGTTCATGTCATGGGAACATTCATTACAGAGGTGGGTGAATTCTAAACTGGAATCAAATTGAACTTACCTCGAGACATGGACACACGTGCGGGGAGGAGTTTCCAGTCTGAGGTTGACCACCATAACAGGAGTATTCCATACACTGGTCATAGGGATTTCTCCACCGGCCTTCAATGTTCTGTAATGGTTCATACCAGACATCGCCCCCAATAATCACACGTAGTCGCAAACATACTTTCAAATATTGATTTATCGCATAACGTATGTATAATTATTGTCCTGACAAAGTCGAAAAAATATAACAAAGAGTGTGCGTAAAAAGACCACTATTCGAGAACCTTTATTTGTACAAGGTAAGTGAAATTTACAAATGGTGGTCAGTCATAAAGAAAGCGGCAACCGTTTATCCATTTTCTTTTATAAATGTGTTGTCGGATATATAATCTGCTCTGAAAACACGAAGCGCCAACAATTGTAGTTAGTCCAGTAGTTAATAGTTACCTGTTAATTAATTAACTTATGGTGTAAATCAATGAATTGATCAATTATATTCGCTTATCGCGCTGGTTGTTCCCCGACAAGAACGTTCACAGTGCAGCACAAGATATTCGCCATCGTCGGTCCAACTTCATGAAGTAGGTTACCTAGCATCCTAAGACGTGAGCTCCTTGGTGTGTCTTTATCACTGTTCCGGAAGCGCTAAAAGGCACAATAAACTGATCCCGGTTTTCCGTCGTCAGATTGGGAGTGCCTCTGATGAGGTTCTCTTGAAGAGGCGCAATACAAACATGCGATTATGATAACGATTACGACTCCACTAATCCTAGAGTCTGAAATGCACAATCATACATGTAGGTCAAATAACTGATGTGAGCAAAAAGAATCTTTCAAAACGATACTAACCGCACACTTCATAGTTCTGGTGTATTCGTCGCAGGAACTGCAATAAAATAATTTTGGTTAAATGGTGACAGTGAAAATTGGTGAAATTGGTGCAGACACTGTAATAAAGAATCGTCAACATCGCTCATTAAATATGAAACCGGCACAATAAGTAGGTTAAAGACATGGTCAACGCAGACTATCACTTAGTTTTCAAATAACAAACGCTGTCATTACTTTCTGCCTTACATGTATTGCGTGATTACTTGAAAAATAACGAAAGAGTAATTTTGCTAAAGAAAGACGGGAATCATAAGTACTTCGAAAAGGAAGATCCGTCATCATGGTTCAATTAAAATTTTGATAGTGCCTCATTTCACTAGCGATGATCATCACAATAATACAATTTCAAACCAGAATTTCCAAAGCTCCATCGAGAGCTCCTACAGCGCCCAAGAACATTAATGGCGGCGCACGTTTCAATCTTAAAGCTGCTAAAATTGGAAGGATATGATCATCATTCTAACTCGCAAGGTTAAAGGAAGTTACTGTGAAATTCGTACTAATCTGGGCTGAACAATAAAGTTATGTGACTGTAGTGTCAAGAGTGTCACAGTGTACATTCATTATCTCAATGTCATAATGTTAATTGGTATCTTACCAAGTTCTGCATTCGCCGATCATAACAACGACGCCGATAGGCACACTGTCTCCTATATTCACTCGTGTATCTCCATATGTGAATCCTTTTATACCATCTACCTCGATATACATTATTGTTTCTGGTTCCACTCCGTCGTCTCCAGATAAATCATCTTCATGCACATCGACATACGTGAGGTAACAGTTCACTGTGCCAAAAGCAGAAAAAGCATGTTAACTACTGGTTCATGGAGAATTTAAAAAAACATTGGAGCCAAGATGTGCACGTTGGAAAGACTCTGACAACGTAGAAGAAGAAATTTTTCAGGTTCCAAGGACAAATCACCAAAGTATTATAATAGTAATTAGAAAATTTGATGGAAAGACTTTCCACTCGTACGTATATGTATTTTTGCATCAGGACATTGAATAGTGCACATTTTAAGTACCTCATGAAAGCGCTATATGAAATCTATGCACTCGTGAGCTAATATTAAGAAGATGAATAACAAATAGTTGTATTAAACAGCATGATGGTCATAAATCCTGAAAATGTCAAAATTATTTTACATTTTATAACGAAATTACCTGTTATCGTAGGAGTTGGTGTTACTGTTGTCGTTGGAGGTGACGTAGTTGATGTGACGGTTGTTCGTGTTGTCGTTGGAGGTAACGTAGTTGATGTGACGGTTGTTCGTGTTGTCGTTGGAGGTGACGTAGTTGATGTGACGGTTGGAGGTAGCGTAGATGATGTTGTTGTTGTTTTTGTCGAATTGTCGATATCTGTTTTAAATAAACACCATAGTCATCATCGTCGTCGTCGTCGCCGTCGTTGTGAAAGTCTACGTCGTCGTCGTCATTGTCTTTTCTTGGTGTCACTCATTAGACGGCGGTATTTACGGTTAATTAAGAAGTTTTCTCGAACACTCGTCATATTCAAAGTTGTTCAATTCTTTCGTCCTAATCTCATCATGGTCTTAATTTTTCTGGCGCGATCTTGAACTTCTTTCGTTTCTGTTAGCTGTTAATATACGAACCATTTGTCTTATCTCCAACCATTCACCGTTTAAGCTGTTTACATGTGGCCGGCCTTGTCAGTTCGTCCAGTCTAAGCTACGGAAGACACTAATTAGACTGTAGACTGTAGGATATCACAATTGGGGCCGGAATCCACAAGAGTCCAGTGCCAGATGCTAATAGGATTGCCATTCAAGTCGGATGAGTTACCAATTAATTTGAGTGGTTTTAAACTGCTTTTTGTAATTCTGCTTCATAAGCGATTATGAAGTAGATCCCAGCGTTGATCCTAGAGTTCAGGGTCGCGCAAAACTAATAATAACAATAATAGTGATGATAGTAACTGATCAACAAAATAGTCAATCACTAGGCTAAGTTGGAAAGTCTCTTTCCGTAAACAGCAATACCTCTTATACTAGGGCAAGAGCATTGCAATAATCAATTAGCTTGACTTTTAAAGCATTTTCTCGATTGATAGAAACACTGGATAAGCTTAACATTGACGGAAGTTTGATACTTTAAGGAAAACCCAAATGAGCTATGTAGGTCTTGGCGTTAATTTAGATCAGTAAAATATTTCAGCGGAACTTGTCTTCACTTCCTCTTGTGTAACTGGTGTCTTCGTTATTAATTAAGGAGTATTACAGCTATCAATAATAATTATTATTTGTTCTGCATTCTTTGCCAGAATTCTCCGAAGAGAGAAGCTTGGGGTCGAGAGCAATGCAAGATCATAACTGAGGGCAGTGTCTTCGCAGAATGTCGCTTGGCAGTGTCGAATGCTGAAACTTTCTACCAAGACTGTGTTTACGACTCATGCGGGTACGATTTTTTTTTATTTTTTTTGTATTTGAACACTTGTTATAGCGCACCTACCAGATTTCCCATTCAGAGGCGCTCCCGACTACTGCGCAGTTTCACAGAGTTTCACGCAGAAGCGCATGAGCAATTGCGAGTGAAGTACTTGCCCAGGGTCCCTACGCGGCGACTTTGAGGTGGATTCGAACCCGCAACCCTCCAGCTTCAAGGCACCGAACATACCCCCAAACCACCGCGCACCAGTTGTATTGTGATGTGTTGTATTGTATTGTACTCCACGTTTATATTGCGACCGAGCCACCGGCAGTAAAGATCCGAGAAATTAATCTCTGACAAACCGACCGACCGGGAAGCGAACCCGGGGCGCCGACGTGGAGAGCGGGCTACCAACCCACTCGGCCACTCACTAACTATTCTTACGTGATTGCAGTGAAAACGGTAGCGCTAACGAGTAAAGAAATATATTACTTCTCGGTACTTACAAGTATCTAATCTAATCCAATCCAATACATTCTGGTCTCTTGTAATCCAATTGTGTCTAGTCTAGTCGATTCTAGTCCGATCTGACCTACTTCAGTTAAATCCAGGCTTATCTAGTCCAATATGATCTGTTCCAGTCTTTCAGACTTGTCATGCGTTCCAACCCATCTTAAAACAATTTCATTCAATTTCATATTTTGGTCTAACCTTTTCAAAAAAGTTTTATGTTGCAAAACAAATAATTATGCTGATGTCCCATGTAGGCTAGAGAGGATTGTACCTAAATTCCTTAGCAGAGGAAGAAAACACACGCAAGTGTGAGCAAACCCGCCCACGTGCCAGCATGGAGCTCATAATTATAAGACTCACATTCTCAGATGGGGTCGGAATAGAGTCAATATGGCCTCATGGCAATGCTGGCAAAGTAGGCTATGTACGAAATATTTAGTAGAGTATGATGACTTTACGTTACTTTACGTTACAGATGTGATTCCGGAGGTGATTGTCAGTGTCTTTGCTCAGCGATTGCTGCCTTTGCTGACGAATGTTCAAGACATGACGCTTGCGTGAACTGGAGGTCACTCGAAGTCTGTCGTAAGTGTCTGATATGACATCTAGGCCTAGCTTTGTGCATTTCTGACCTCCGGTCTTTATATTAATAATTGTAGGTCAACTGTTTTTAACCAATTTATATAGCACATCTCACAGAAAAATTAACTCGGAGGCGTTTCGGCAGGAGAACACACTAGAGCAGTCATTATGTGTTATTGTTATAATTAGATTATGATGATGATGATGATGATGATGATGATGACGATGATTATTATTATTATTATTATTATTATTATTATTATTATTATTATTATTATTATTATTATTATTATTATTATTATTACTACTACTACTACTACTACTACTACTACTACTACTACTACTACTACTACTACTACTACTACTACTACTGCTGCTGCTGCTGCTGCTGCTGCTGCTGCTGCTGCTGCTGCTGCTGCTGCTGCTGCTGCTGCTGCTGCTACTGCTGCTACTACTACTACTACTACTACTACTACTACTATTACTACTGTATTATTATTATTACTATTAGTTATTATTATTAGTATTAAAAACAACGAGCGCAAGGTCACACGGAGATGCACATCTGAATCGCGGTTAATCAATCGTTGTGACTTGTGAGGTCTTTATAGCTTAGAAAAGCCATTTTCAATCTCAATTTGAATTCAACAGGAAGTAATTGCAACTGATCGAGTAGAGTTAATGAGCTTAAATGAAAAATTGAACGCAGAACCACGCAAGCCAGAAAACTTTGTATGCATTGATTTCAAGATCTGATATGCCTGCAAACACGGTGTTGCATAATCTTGCCTTTCATAGCCAGCTAAGCTCGAATTCTATTTGGAGTATATTCTAGGGTGTAAAACCTACCACAGCGAAAACCCTCTACCGTGCTCTTGGTGTTCCAACCCTGGAAATACGCAGATAACCCTCTCTGAAGCCATCGTACTTGTTATTTTCATGTTGACGGAAGATCATGTTGTTTAATGAAGAAACATTGGCGATTGATGCTGCGTGGAGTTAGCCTAATGGCTGTTTGACATGTGCAGAATAGTGCATGGTTAGCTGTCGGGACTCCTTTTGCAGCACATGACAGAACCATGCATTGCAGATTAGTATGCTACTCCACCTTTCAGTTTAATGAATCAAAGTATCTAATAAAAAAACAATCTACCGATGGCGCACCAGGAACAAGCTGTAATCAGGTCATGTATCCAGATGAACGTAGGGCCTACTCCAATAAATCAATAACAAAAAACAAAAGAACAAACGAACAAATGTAAAAAACTGACTTCATTTAAAAGTGCGAAACAGGTCAATTCTTGAATATATTCTTGAGAGTCATTAATGCAATGATTGTCTGTGGGTTTTCAGCCGTTATGTGTGAAGCTCCGAAGGTCTATGTCCCTTGTCACAGTGGATGCAAGGAAACGTGCTGTGGCCATCTGGATCCAGACTGCGATTCGTTGACCGTTGAAGGATGCTACTGTCCCGAGGGAACTGTCGAGAATGGTTAGTTCTCGAATATTTTACTGTGCACTGTTTTTCTATCCGAGGTAGTCTCAAGTAGTTTTAATGACACAGAAATAGGGGCCTAACTCTATATAAGCGTTAGCTTTTGTAGGGCTCCTTTTGTACTTGACTGAGATTATGCTTGTTTTGATTTGATCAGTGGTACAATAAAGAAGAATATATATGACAACTAACATTATATACACTGAAACAAATTAGTTTTAATTGGTCTGATTAGTTTTTCCTTATAGTGGCGCTATATAAATATTCAAGTACTAGTACAAATAGAATAGTGTGCCTCGCTATCTCCGTCTTGACTTTTTATTTATTCGTGTTTTCTTCATTTATTTTCTATACATGAAATACACGATCAATAAGGAACAATAAATTAGCGCATAGAATCTAAGCAATACTAATGTATATTTAGTATTTATTTAAATTGCTGATTTATTTAAATTGCTGGATATCAGATATACCGATATCTGTAAACAACTCTTGAAGATAATTCTTGCATTCATATAGGCTAGGATAAAACAAATAATTATTCTTTTTCACCAATCATGGGTACAATTAGCCATTCCAAACTTTCTACTTTTTTGGGCTCGCTTTTTGTGAATACATTAATATAACTGCTTTTCTTGTAGGCATTGTTTTAGTTGAGTTAAACATTCTCATAATTATTGATAAATTCTTTGGTGGCTGTTTTCTTTAGAAAACGGTCATTGTGTCAAGCGCGAGGAGTGTCCGTGCGTAATTGATGGCAAGACATATCCTGCTGGAACGGTCGTTGAAGTTAACTGTCAAACTTGGTAGGTTTGCTTGGAGATGCACCAGTTCTGTTTAAACTACTGCCTATCGCTTTAGGTAGCGGGGCTAAAGGAAAGTATGTCCTTAGTAGTTATCCCTGACGGCATACCATGCATGTGAAGGCCATAATAGACCCATATTCCTAAAAAGAACCCGTGTAGTGCGCATGCGGGTCTAGTACTGTCACATAGGCATGCTCACAGTGTTTCTTTAACGAGGCTCGGAGCTGCTTAGGCATCTACCTCACAACCCTCGTCAGTGGGAGAATTTCTTGCCTTTACTTACTGCTGCTTTTTATATGCTATCTTCCATTGAAAATACTTCTGCGCTTTAGGTCTACATGTATTTGTTGGCCATGGCAGCCGATTGGTTTGAGCGCCCGGCCTGTAATCCGGGGGTATATCTCAGCAAGGCAAGACAGTGTGTTGCCGTAGAAAGAATATGACCCAGGCCTTTTTTTAACAAAGCCTTTAATAAGTATGTCGATGATACTGTTATTTTGCGCGATGACGTAGTTTGTAGTCTGGAGGACGGTTAACGCAATAATCGTGATTTCAATTACCGTCAGGGTCGAAGAATTTTAACGAGTTCTGCTCGATTGCACTCCTAGAAAACTGTTCTATAAAACGATGACATTGCCGACACACTATCTTTGTTCACAGACTCGCCTTGATATGCCGATACTAAGACGGTGAAGTCGCTAACACTTCAAACCTATGGCTCCCTCTCAAGGCTTGCTTCAGCTGCTGTTTCTCTTCCAATAATAATAATAGTGAAAAAATATTCTTTCCTAAAACAAGACCCGTTTTGAAGAGCAATTTTCAGAGCACCATTGTAGTTGGTCCTCTAAACCAATCAATAATTATTCTGGATTCAATGAGTGCATCTTCTTCCGCGATACACTCGCTAGCCTCCAGCTATCACCCATGAAGTAAACGAGAGGGCACCATTGGACCGATGCGCCGACGTGAAGGAGATGAACGTGGCAGCTGTTCAAACCTTTGCTTTTCACTTTATTGTTCTACAGCACGTGCACGCACGGAAAGTTGGAGTGTGTCGGCAAAAAGTGCCTACCGCTATGTGACGACGGTTATATCATGTGCGATGATGAGACTCGATGCATCAACGCCACTTACAAATGCGATACTATGTCCGACTGTGATGATGGATCCGACGAAAAGAACTGCAGTAAGTTGTCTACTAAAAGCTATATTATTCCAAAGTCATTAAGACCAGGAAATATGGAGCAGGCGCATTTCGTCCATTAGTATGTACTTAAGGCGAAAACTAGCAAAGCAATATCAGAACAATTAACACGAGACTTTTCACTCTTAAAAATCGAAACTTATAAATAATCAGGACTATTATCCTAATTAATGTACAATATAACCAAATTATTTATAGACTGTCATTAATGCAATTTAAATATTTAGGGCTGAACACCGTTTATCAAACATGTATGTCGACCATTAAGCCACGTATAGGTAATGCAAACGACTGATCGTACTCTGTCAGTGCCAGTTCCAAGCCTGGATAAAGGAAAAGGGCGACGCTAATGGTCTTTGTTACTACACAGTGGTCGTTAAACAGTAAATAAGCAAGGAAACAACCAATGTACACTTCCAATTCTTTGAAACAGTCTTCCTCCGAACACGCAGCTTTGGGCAAGATTGGTATATTACTCTAATTTTAAGACACATCTGTTTAGATCCTATTGAAGCAATGTTCACAGTGCTATGAGAAGGCATTGTACAAAAGCTCATAATAATGATTCATATCGGAATGTATGGCGGAGTCTCTGTCGAATTTTGTAGGAACGCTATATCTACGTTTTTTCTATGCATTACTGAAATAGTTGGTTTAACTCGGGTCACTATATTGTTCATATGATTAAATGCTGTGATTGAAATCAGTTTTTGTGTTGATCAGATCACACCTGTCCACATCATCACTTCGAATGTAACGTTATTCACGAATGTGTATCAAAGATCTACGTATGCGATGGCTATCGAGACTGTGAAGATGGATCAGATGAGAATGATTGCCGTAAGTAAAGGAACTTATGATGCATCCTACTATATTTATCCCTACACACTAATGAGATACATTTCAGTATAAGAAGGAACTCCCCGATATGTAAACTCAGATGGAAGAAGTGTTGCGGATAACAGGAGCTGGAGAGCTCCATTGCTCGTTCCTCTTTCCGGACCGTTCTTCCTCTTACTGTTCTCAACTCACCTTTCGAGATTATATTTTAAGCTGAATTTAAAAATTCTATTCTCTTTATTGTGTTCTAAATATTTCTTGTCATCTGACTTTTTAAGGAGAACGCTATTGTTTTGTAGTGTAGGCTAATTATATTATTCTGTGATGTATTTATATTGCTTGTTTATGTATTTATATTGTTTTGGTCGTCTTGGATTCAAAAGATAATGCTTACAAACATGCTGTTTCGTGAATTTTGGTACACTTTTTGTGATCGACGAATGCAGTACAATGCAGTATTTTATTGTATTGTATTGTATCTATCAATTTGTATAGCGCATCTCGCAGTGCACACCAATCAGAGGCGCTCCCAGTGCGAAAGACCCAAAGAAAAAAAAGAAGTCTTGAGACAACGAAAAGAGGCACTTGGCCCACCAGTTAATAAACAGGAACGAGTCAAAGGAGAAAGCTGGTTCCATAGTGCAGGGCCAATGAAGGCAAAGGCTCGCGTTTTAGCCATAGAAGTTCTTGCTCGCAGGACAAAGAGATCATCAGTAGTATGCTTTATACAATACAATACAATATGACACATTGCCATGCAGCACCGTTGACTATAATAGTAAGTGTAGTGTTTGACGTTCGGTGAAGCGCGCACATTGCAATGCAAGACAATCCAACATAGCGCAATAAAATACCATGTAAAGTATTCTACATTAGGTTACAATTAAATGAAACTCGTAATTGATAATATACTATTAATTGTTCAGAGTTCATAAATGCATTTGTGTTGTCTTGTTTTCTGCAGCGCTCTGTCACCATCCGAACTACATACCCTGCCGCAACAAGCGCTGTATTCCGCCGAACTTCCGATGTGATGGGAAAAACGACTGTGGCTATGGCGACAATTCTGATGAAGAAAACTGCACAAGTATGACATGATCATTGATAGAGTCTAGTGTGTATCAGCAGGGCAATTCATGTAGCGCCTTTTAGAGCAAAGGTGAACTTGGAGCTTATTCTGTCCACGCAATTTGTCCAAAGAGCTGTCCAAAACCCACTCCGATGATGGAAAAGTTACGGGCCCTCTTCGACAATGTAATTTCAGGATTTTGAATATTTAGATCAACTTACCTGGAATCGTTCCATCTGAGAACTACGCATCCTTCTTACCAATGGCATCCGATATCTTTTCACTGATACTTGTAAACTTTTCTCTCACCTGGGCTTAGCAGGAAGCACCCTGATTTGATATCTGGAAGAGGCGTCATATACATGTAAATAAATAACTAATTTATTGGGATTAATGAATGAACGAATGACTTAGCAGGCATTGGAGAGTGAATTAACTTTAGGACATTACTTTGTAATAGAGCAACCAACACATATAAGCCGATGAATTCACTCATAGGGTTTATATGTGGAGAATAATATTGCAGTAATAATGCTTATGTATATTATATGCGTATATACGTATATATTCGTATATATTGTATTGTATTTGCTCATTTATAAAGCGCTTCTCATAGCATGCGCCTTTCAGAAGCGCTCCCAGTGCGAGGTAGGGCCTACTCCGAGAGAAAAAGAAGGTTTTATGGTGAGAGAAAGAGGTTGAGGATAGAGAGGATTGTAGAGCGTAGAGAAGGAGGAAGTCTATTCCACAGGGAAGGACCTATGCGGGCAAAGGATCTGGATTGAACCATTGTGGTCCTAACACGGGGAACGAAAAGGTCAAGCCGGTCAAAGGATGTAAGCGTATACAAAAGTTTAAACATAAGTTTCGACATAAAATCCTATTTGGACGCAGCTGGTAGAAACAGAATCTATCGAGAAAGTTGCTCAATTTTCATTAACCTCGTGGATCTGTAACCAGACCCGTTTTAAGGTCCAGCTATCTAAACGATTTGGTAATTAAGTAATTGTTGGATAAGTTAGCTGTGAAGGCGCGTCCACCCCCTACAGACTATCCATCCAAGAATCACCTAAACCTGGGGAAGCTAGCTACACATGAAGTAACTGACAATAATGTTTTATGATCTTCTTATTCATTAAACAAATACATACAATTCATTATTGAACATACATAATCAGTTAAGACAACGTATGGTTTACAATTACAAGTAATTATTAATAATGATTGTAACGAATGACACAACTGACCTTAGATAATAATAATTGACTCCTTAAGATAATAATAATAATAATCACTCCAAAGATAATGATCTACTACTAACCCACCCAGAATAATCATCTACGTAATAATAATAACTATACCTCTGAGCTGAACCGTCAAAGAGCTCTCTCATCTAGAGAGCGCTAGATTTTATACTCAGTTGCCTAAGACGCACATTGGCTCAGGCCAATCCCAGTAGAGATAGCCCTCCAGGAAGGCTGCTCAGGCAGCTGCCCGTAACTCGCTAGAGGCGCTGGTTGAAAATGTAATGGCTAACCAACAACCACTACATTATTATATATTCTTTATTTATAATTTAACTAATTTAACCTGTATTATAATCCCCTTATGACATTCTCCCCCCTCATGGACAACAAAGCCTCCTGGCTTTGCACACATAGGCTACACAGAACAGGAAAGCAACCCGTCCCCAAAAGTGCATTGACAAAATTTCAACCAGCCAAAAAAAATATAAAAATGAACAAAAAACAACGCACGATACCTAACAGCAAAACCACACAAGAAGCAAATAACTGTAAACATATTAAAACATAATTGATAAAGATAACTGAGGAGTCATCTGCACAGATGAAAATTAATCGTGACAAACTATAACTTCAAATTAAGTTTTATATTCACGTTATCGGTATAGTAGAATTTAGATAAACAACATGTATGCATTATCATTATTATCAGATAGATAAATTAAGTCGAGAAAATAATTCGGTCCCGAAAGTAGATGTAATATATTTTGGAAAGAATGCGCGCTCATTCCCCAAAATAAGTTTCAGTGACTGAAAAATCTAAAAAGACAAAATTTCAAAGTGCTCACACTCTATCTTAAAATACTAATTAAACTATTGTCGAAGAAAACTTACAATAAAAATATTATCACAAGATTAATGAATTAAAGGAATGCTTATTATATTATCATTCAATAGATTTGGTAGATATTGCTAATGTGAAATTAAGACTATCGGACAATAAAGCAGTAGAACGCACACGATTATGCAAATAAAGACAATGAAAAATGCAAAATAACATAAAATACGTCAAACAACAAAATCTATTGATTCTGATTAATTATCAACAAGAAACGTTGAACCAATAAAGATTTTACCCTTGCACATAATTCTTAATACAAATACTAAACTTAAAACAACATCTCATGATGGTAAAATAAGAATTGTCACATGCAGTAGTATGAACATGCATAATTATAATCAATCATAAAAGAAAGCATATATTGTATAATCCAACTAAGTGACTTATAAAATAATAGATAAAAACTGTAATAACCCGTAATAGCGGAAAGAAACCTGAAACAGGATTACTTTGCATGCGCTTTCGGCACGACTTAACTACAAACTACAATAATGCTGCGAGGTAAAACCTTCAAATGCGAGCACAAAAATAACTAAGTCACAATAGAAGGATGGATACTCAACACTTAATTAATATAAAATGACTATTATAAACGAACATGATCAACATGCATTAACACGATCCCATGCAACAACCAAGACAAGATTAACACTTATATACCAACAAATAAAACATAGACTTACGAGATAATCTATGATAGCCTACTGCTATAGATATACTGTAGTACGTGAAAAATATGAATAATATGATGTAGGCTAATTATTATTGCTGAAACAAAAATCTGTGATAGATCTTGAAGTAAACTATAAAAGAATCTATAAAACAAGACTTGTACGAAATCATAAAATTCCATAACAAAATTAAGGTGAACTTGGTAATTTGTCAAATGCAATGTGCCATAATACGAAGTTTTACACCCCATGGTGAAAGAAAGCATGTTTTGCACAAACCTGACCCATGTGACTCGTAAATAAAATAGCCTAAAAATAATATGCGTACGCTTATCGGCACGGCTTTAACTAGTAAAAATACGCTTATCGAGGTATGGTATACCTGCTGACGATAGCTCTTGAAATAATATGAGTCACACTGGAAAGATTACATACTCAACGCTAATCAAACACAGGATGAGTGAAAACCTAACATCATGACTCATAACATGCAAGTCGAGAATTAAGTTATAAACCAAAAATTAATTAAATATATAGATGTGCAATATCAGTGACAATAAAATTTTAAATGCAGTCTATGACATATTGATAAAAATAGAGTATATGTAGTCCTTTTAATAAGTAACTAGGCACACATTAATCTCGTATCTTATAAAACACATAGACATCAAAACATTACTAGGCCTATACGATATTAAAAAAATGATGATGATGATATAAAATCTGCGTTAAAACAGGTCGAGGCTTTTACACCAGATGGCCATGAAATGAGTAAAGGGTTTGCCACTTCCTCTTCACAAACAAGTATGGGTGAGCAACTTGCTTAGGGTCGCTATACTATGGCGATAAATAAGTACAAGCTCATTGCCTGACCTACCCACTAAACCACAATATCCCAATAAAAAAATAAACATTACAACCATACGTAAAAAGTGGCAGGGACGCGATGGTCCACAAACTAAACTCAAACGAAGTTTAGTGTCAGAACTACACTTTGTTCTTACTACCACGCTGAACAACGTGTAGACTTACAAAACGACACGGAGCTTGATGAGCTAACGAGCTCGAAGAATGAACTGTAATATGCTAATGATAATAGACATTATGTTCGTTGAACTGATAAAAGGACGGCATAGATCCTTGTTAATAGTAAAAATATGTTCGCTGCTCGAACTAGAGACGTAAGCCCGTTAAAAATATACGCGACGAGAATATGCGTAGCAAAATCTATTCGAGATTCGAACTAGATAACTCAAGATCCGTATAATGATACAATGTCATGTTGTCAATGACTAGTTAATATAGTTAATGTTATAACTTGTATAATAATCTGCGGTACTGTTATTTAAGCCGCTATGTTAGACTTGTATACATAATAATAAGACATGTCACTTGAATACGATATGCTATGCTGATATGATATCAGATAAAAACGTCAACGATTAATAATATGTTGATACTTACACTTACACCTTATGACATTTTTGTCATAAAACACAATGAGTGATAGTCATCACTATCGACTCTACGGTAGAGCGATTAACAGCATCATGACTGATAGCCTATAGACACGACACGAATACTACACAACACAATTTCTTTTGACTGATAGTCAAGAAAACGATTTTGACTAATGGTCAATAACTTCTTATAAGTACGCAGTCAGAAGAATGATACGTGATAATATATACATAAGCCTAGTGTCGGTTAAATGGGGCAATGAAAAACGAGTATAACGACGCCGTCATAAAAGCAGTAAAATAGCACATGAAAACGACAAAAAACACTAGAAACTCATAACACGAATAAAATAATAAAACTTATGACAATAAGTCATTAAATCGTGAGCTTATAAGCTGCTAGTAACACATATATAGGTTACGAACAATGCGATGTATCATGCTCTTGATATAAATTATCGACGTAGAGCAGTGATAAAAATTGTAATCAATATAAAAGAGCTTATGATTAAACTCTAAACTTGCCAACCCAAGCAAGTAAAACTCATGTAGAGAAATTTTGCCAGATAACTATTCAATCAGGAACTAGAGATGTTAATATTTCGTAATTATTTTTGGATCCGTTTTTACAAAATAAGTTCGTTGACAGAACTAGTTGTCTAGACACAAAATGTTTAAGTGGCGACCACTCTACATTAAAATAATATAAAAATGAATAATGAAAAAGTCTCATATAAAAGATAAGAATCGATAACAAAGCATAATCTCGCTTATAAAATCTGACTTGTCTGTCAAAGATGAACACTTAGCATAAAACAAAATCATCAAATAAACAATTAATCAGTGTCAACTCTATGAAAGAGTTCATGTAAAAACGTAAAGTAGACATATATCTTTATTTTCATGTGTGTCATAAAAAGACAACCACATTGTAAATACATTAGTGAAGGCATAAAAACACAACAGCTCTCCACAGCAAACCTAGAAGTTCCGGACATGGTATTCACTCTGTGAAAACAATGTTGTATACATCGTCATTCGCTGGAGGACTGAAGAGATACGACGATGCATTGGCGGCGATATGGAGACGAGGGAGGGCGAGGCATCCAGTAAGGTACACTTCAGACTGCGAATGTGGAAAGATCGAAGCCTCGAAGGTGACCGTCGGTAGTGATGGAAGAAACTGCGTCGCGCCTGTAACGATGAGCGAGTGCCAACTTTATAACGAGCACTCGAGGTAAGTAAGTGTCTCGTCTTAAACTGGCTTACAGGGATGACACAACGACGAAGGAATCATGCAGAACGCGTATGTGATGCTAGGGTTTACTGTCACTGTCAGAACGCGCAGAACATCGAAGACAGCGTTTGTTCGGAAGCCGGTACGGCGATGGATGGTACCGCTCTTTTGATGAGGGCAGTACTGAGAATGACGTGTGACAGAATGATGGATCACGTACATGTGAAGGCGTATGGGCGACGAAGCCGTAGACAACAGCGTCGTTCGACGTCCTCAACCTATTGCTCGAGTCATTAACGATTAACCACTCGATATACGTCGAACGCTAATGACGATACATCATGGAGGAAAACGAGGAGCGACGATAATTGTTACCAGAGATTAGCTGCACGCTGATCTGACTGTCTGTGGAGAGTGTGTCAGGCTCATCTGACGACGTAGGTGTAGCTGTGAAGGATATGCCTGTGAAAGGCCGTCTATGTGATTGCCTAAAAACCACGCACTTAAAGAGAAGCGTCTGTTTAGGTGCAACTCACACAGCACACACTAACGAACAACTTTAATCTAGGCAACTAAGATCAGCTCATGAAACGTGTAGAACTGTGGAGCCACTAAAGCATTGTCTTGTACCACAGCCATAAACCATAGCTTAATTGAGATTAAGTGAGACGTGCAAAAATAGTGAAATGCAACGTGAAAAACCTGTCATCTCAAGAAATCTGGTCAACTTATACACATAAAGCTGACTTCTGTACTTAGACAAAGCTCACAATAAAAAGTTGAAAATTAAGAAAAATAATATGTGCATTATGTAGATGAACTTTGATTAAAAACGATGATAAAATAACTGCAAAACACTAACACACTGAAAACACGAAGAGGATAATCTTATCCACTAATGTGACAATGTAATGATTTAACTATGCCAAAGAATAAACGACGACATATTTGGCCTTGGCAATCGCCAGCTGGAGCGTCCGTAAATGACCTGTTAGTCAATGTTCATTATAGTGGATGAATGCTGAGATTGCCCAGTTGGATAAGTGGAAGCGGCAAGTTATCAAGACTATACACTAACATGTTAATTATAGAGTGACGATCAAAGGCTAACACAAAAATATATATAAAACGACGAAGCTATAACCATTGCTGAAAAATGATAAGATGTAGAGTTTAAAGTATCGCATCCTACGATAGATCAAAATGCCTGTAAGCCGAAAAACAAGACAAAACTTGGCCTTGAAAAGTTGGCTAAAAATAAAAACTCTAAAATACCCATAATCAGCTGAAGTGTAATAAAATCACACACATAAAATTGTTTTAACATAAAATCAACTGAAAATATAATGCATTACCTGAAAAGAAAACATAGTAAGCTATCTGGAAACATGTAACTGATAAGCATAATTATGCTACCCTGAAGCAAAAACTGAAATGATAAGTATACATATAGAAACTATATAAGCTTTATATATTGCTCAGTGTTAAAACAAAACACTAGTGATATGAGATAAAATAGTTACAGTATAGACAACAATAATTGTTTACCCTATAGACATCAATAAAAATGAAATACGAACTCAGAAGTTTCAAGAAGAAAGTAATTCTGAGTATAGTAATCGACTAGAGACCACGAATAATAAATAGTTGACATATAGACCAACATTTCTATCTCGTCAAGCTAAAAAGCTATGAAACGTGCATATAATAATATCTACATGTATATACAAGGCAAATAATAGTACCAGTCATAGTGAAAACCTAATAATGCAAAAGCGCACTGCATGAATAATGCAAGATGGAACTGATCTGTGATAATCAGTCATCGTGAACTAACAATGAATAATAGCATATATAGTCGATGAGACGAATGAGTTACGTAACTATAGATCAGTGTACGACACAATGAAATCTTGAGTCAATATACAATAGTAGCCTACTCATCCTACAAAACATAACCTAAGTATACTAGCGGATACCAATGAATTAATAAGACCTTTAAATAAGGTCGAAAAATTAACTCACAAAAGATCGCTAAACACTTGAAGTTAGACAAACAAGAAACCTTCATCTGTTTCAAACAATAGTCTGCACCTGTATGTACACATATTTCTGTTTTTGTGAATAACATCATTTTCTTTATTGATTTTCTTCGTTTTAGTAGTTTTTAAAATATTTCATGCATAGTGAAGCGCTATATCTACGACACTTGAACTGCGTATAAGAACACTTCGCATTAAAGCACAATCCTAATAAACTGGAAAAACTCAGTATGTATCTGTGGAAATATGCATGCTAAAAATAAAATCCTGCTAACTTAGTAAATTGATGTAGTATACACAATAGTTGAGTATAAAGACCCATGTGCCATCATGAGTCAAGCCTATAAATACATAGTTACAAAAGAAACAAGAGAATGATCCATGCATTGAGGAAACTATAAGTATTGAGATAGGTGTATAATCTTATAAAAACGTTATTATAAACAGGCATCAGTTCCAACAAAATAAAGCAACCGATAATGTAGGAATAATTGAATGATGAATAACATGCACCTGGACTATATACCATGCAAGATTGAATTTCTCTACACGCAGATAGGTCTAGGCTACAGATAACGAAATGTAAGTTGACACAGCATCTGGAAAAATTACCAGCGGTGTAATGCAGGTTAAATAAAATGTTTGACATGAGCCGTAAACGGACAGGATTCATTATTATAAAAACTGTCAGAACAGAAGTCCTAAATTTGTAACACTAGAACGGCGTAAGAGAAGAAAGGTTGAAGAATTATATCTAGGCCTGAAATAAATGATGAATGGCTGTAGGGCACTTCGGTATAATTCTCAGCAGATAGAAATAATTTAAAAACTGGCAGCCGTTAATGCATGAAGGACCTGTTACCCGAATGATTCACGAAACTGATGAACATCTGGAAAGTGTTTTTGAGTTAAGAGACGTGCGAAAGAAGAGACGTTCAGTTATTAGTTTGAAGAAGAAAAAACCCTGGCGTGCTAGACACCCCTCTCCTTTAACCTACAAGCTAGACATCTTAAGATAAAAAAAATTACGAACATCTGGAATAACCTATAATGTGAAATGGAGGTCAAAACTGGCAAGGCACAGTTGTCTTGACAGAAGTAAGGCAACATGGTTAAATTAAATTATAACTACTGGACCGAAATATATATCCGTATAGAAGATCATGGCAGCAAGGTAATAAATCCTGATTAGGAGGAGCCTGGCTGTTATTACAAAAATACCCTGAAGCTAATGGCGACCGCAAAGAGGAGAAATCAGCTATGAAAAGAATGTAGTCGTTGTAACACTCGTTTCATCTTAAAACAGAGACTCATAAGCAGGGTTTAAAGTGGTGTGGGAACTGTGTAGACGCGTTCCCACTGCTCACCCAAACCACTCTATCCACGGCTCACAAGAATGATAATAAAATGAGTAAACAGTGATACAGACTAAAATAATGATAAACCTATAAGGAAATGTAGATTCATACACAAACTTCTCCATAAACGAAGTTGCCTAACGCCTTCTATAATAAAATGTTGATGAAAATAAATGTAGAGGTGTAAATGAAGTAGGCTATAATTGCATGTACATATAAGCCGTACTAATATATGTATGGTGCATGTATGATATAGGTATGTATGTATGAATGTATATTAAGTTAACCTGATCAAGTAACCATAAAATGCGGGGAAAAACTAAAACAATTACGGATAAGTAAAACGAAACGTACCCCACCCATTATCCCACAGAAAATCTAAAAACGCTTTTCTAGAATTGCCTCGCGCAAAAATGGCCAGTAATTAACAGACAGAAAATGATATTACAAACAGACTGTTAAAAAAATAAAGAAACTTCGCTGTAGCCAAAAAGAAAAATTGTAGCTATAGACAGTAATTTAACATGACGCTGATAAATCAAATGAAAAAGGCGCAGACGGAGTCATACAGAGTTTATTTGGTGGGATCAAACAAATGTGCCCACTCCGGTCTAAGCTTAAGACGTGCGCACGCTTTAGCCAGATCATCGGCAATCATAAGAAAGGACGGAGTCGTGGGATGCCTACAAGTCCGTGCAACATACATAGGATACGAAGACCAAGGAACGTACTTTGTGGCTCGTCCAGGGGGAACAGTGAATAGTGGGCGATCCGCATTTCGGAGTCGTCCTACAGACGGAGGCGACGCAGGCCTACGGAAAGACTCGGCACATCCCCGACCTCTAAACAAGCCAGGCGTCCGAACTTGCTCCGGCAACGGAGGCCTACAGAAAGATTCCGCACGTCCTCGACCTCTACACAACCCTGCAGGTGTCCGAACTTGCTCTGGCAACGGAGCAGAGGGAGGGACAGGCAACGCATCAATCCACTCCAACATATAAATGTAACTGGGAGATTGATCGGCCATTACAACTAGAATAAATCGACGATGGATGGAGCAACAACACTAACCTGTACTGTAGTCCACGACTATCAAAGGAATTACAGACCGGTAATAGAAGACGCCCGCAGATAACACCGGCAGCGGTCAGGCTGACGAATCAGAGTCGCTGTAGACTCGCCACGCGGACTGTGAAGAGTACTTAGTGCGCGGCCACTGAATGGTCAGTGGTAAAAAGACGATCAGAAAGTGGACTAATTAAGGGTGGCAGTAAAGAGAAGCCAATAGGAAGACGAGAAAAAGTTGACGATTCTTAATAAAACTAAACTAAATAAATCCCCAAAATGTAACGAAAATAGTAAAGAAAGATAACAATTGATTACATAAAATAAAAAATCGTAAATAAAATATTGCCAAAATATATATACGTAAAAGTGATATAGGTGTAGCCTAATAAGTAATCATTGAAACCGCGGCGTTAGGCGAGAAATCGCCGTTGGCACCTAAGTTACAACGAGAATGATAATAAATTATAGTATAATAAACGATAATTAACTAACAGAGCATTTACGAGATCGAAACCCGTTCTACACCAACTGTAACCAGACCCGTTTTAAGGTCCAGCTATCTAAACGATTTGGTAATTAAGTAATTGTTGGATAAGTTAGCTGTGAAGGCGCGTCCACCCCCTACAGACTATCCATCCAAGAATCACCTAAACCTGGGGAAGCTAGCTACACATGAAGTAACTGACAATAATGTTTTATGATCTTCTTATTCATTAAACAAATACATACAATTCATTATTGAACATACATAATCAGTTAAGACAACGTATGGTTTACAATTACAAGTAATTATTAATAATGATTGTAACGAATGACACAACTGACCTTAGATAATAATAATTGACTCCTTAAGATAATAATAATAATAATCACTCCAAAGATAATGATCTACTACTAACCCACCCAGAATAATCATCTACGTAATAATAATAACTATACCTCTGAGCTGAACCATCAAAGAGCTCTCTCATCTAGAGAGCGCTAGATTTTATACTCAGTTGCCTAAGACGCACATTGGCTCAGGCCAATCCCAGTAGAGATAGCCCTCCAGGAAGGCTGCTCAGGCAGCTGCCCGTAACTCGCTAGAGGCGCTGGTTGAAAATGTAATGGCTAACCAACAACCACTACATTATTATATATTCTTTATTTATAATTTAACTAATTTAACCTGTATTATAATCCCCTTATGACAGATCTATCCTTCGTATTTAATGCATAATTATAATTTATTGAAACTTAAATGCATACTCGTCTATTTGTCCGTTTTGTGTGTGTTGTTTACAGCATCGACAACGAAAACAACAGTCACGCCAACAACTTCAGGTAGGTTAGACATGGGCTTCGTTGTAAGATTAAGTATAATCTCTAAACATTCTATCTTATATAGTTGAAAGAGAATCACGATTTAGTTTTATTTATTGCAATGGTTATGTGCGTAAGGTCAGTGAAAATGACTCAGAGACGATAAGAAAGCATCCAGGATCGTGACTTATACATGGCTAAGGTCCTGCAGGAAGTATAGGGTCATTGCTTTTCTAAATTAAAGTGATTTCTTGATGTCGTAAACTTCGTCACATCATAATTAAAATACTTTTAAGATTAGACATGTATGATACAACGCCTCTTATTAGCGTAACTTTCTAACGTCCTCTCAGATGTCTTCCTTTATAAACCGATTCCACTCCTTCATCCTATTCGCCGTGTCGTCGCGAGTTTTTACGGCTATTGATGTTATCATTGTCAATGACAGTTTCTGCATCTCTGCCTCTCTATATAAGTATTTACATTTTCATTTTACGTTTACGTTTTCCAGCTTCTACCGAGTGAGTTATCGTTCTTTGTGGATCCATTCAATGAACTAATTATAATTAGAATATATAATTTCAATAATAAATAGGCGTTTGAAGCTAAATCCCAACTTTGCGCATCTTGTAATGCATTGTATATCTTGTAATTTATCTACTGAGCGAACGAATTTACTGTGCATGGGCGGCATTGCAATACGTCAAGCTTGCCAGAATGAAAACGTATACGTGGTCATAACAGCGTAAAGAAAAACGTTATCTTAATATTCCAAATGAAGGCAATTAGTAGAAGCAGAATCCGTTCATATATCATTAACCACGTGGCTCCAATCACTAAAATTAATGCCTGTTATTTATTAAAACGTAAATGAATACTCGTCTTAATATTCATCTTTCTCTTGTGTCATTTACAGTTACTCCAACAGAAATACCTGATGGTAAGTTAATAGGCATCGGTTTCTTTGTAAGTTTAGATGTACAAAACTGAAAAACTTCTATGTCTTGCGCCACAGAATAACGATTGAACCAATATTTAGTTATTAGTTCACTGCAATGATTGAATGCGCAAGGTCAGTGAATATCAGCCAGAGACGCTAAAAGGGTCGAACTCATACTTTGGAATACAGACCTAACGAATAGACTCTCGTTCCGCAACTGTGGCAGATTGACGACAAACTGAAACTTACTCTTTTGAACTTTGAACCAATTGAAAGACATCCACGAGTGCAGTAACGTTAAAGAATCGTATGCAGACGACATAGACAAGGTGTGTCAGTAAGTGTGTATGTGTAAAGTAAGTAAGTTATTTGGAGTTGAATATCGTCAGCGTATTGTATGTCTGAGCTTCCACAACAGAGAGGTCAGCCGTGTACAGTAGGCTATTTGGCCTAGAGTAGCAGACCGACCATTGAGCTCTTTGGTGCACCGAACAAAACTGGTGTCCACGCTGTACAGTTTGAGTTCGTGGTCACCGTCATTATTCGCACTTCTGGGCACAACTGAAACCATTGCAGAGGTCGACCTCCGATTTGTATGAGGCGCTCAGAAGCTTTATCTGTAGGCCATGATCGGATAGACCTTGTGAAACACTGCACTTGCACCTGATTGGATGCAACATCAACTGGGTTTAGCCCCAGTCTACCTGCGGGAGCTTTGCTGCCCCTCGGGTATTCAAGGTCGCCGCCCCCTCCGCTCTGCAGAGAAGGGGTGCTCTTAGTCCCATTTGCACGAACTGCAACTATGCAGAATCGAGCCTTTTCCGTGGTGGGCCCAGTGGTCTGGAACGGGCTCCCCCAGGAGATACGCCTGATCCCTGGAACTTTTACTCAAGCTTTCTTTACTAAGCTCAAAACTGTACTTTTTGGCCGTGCTGGAGTCGGCAGCGCCTCTGAGTAGTTCTCTGGAAGGGGCGCTATATAAATTTATGAATGAATTAATTAATGAATCAAGGGCGAGCAATCGTGGTTTAGCTTCATTATTTATGGCTTTACCGATTTCCGAGACAAGGACCGTTTCCGAAAAACTTCTCTCCTGAAACCCAGAAACTTTGGCGACTTGTCCTCAGAACATGGAGAATCTTTTCTCTAACACTGTCAAAGTCTTTCCGTCGTGCAACAACTTGACCATGGTAGACAGTGGCGCAATATTTCTCAACTTCTGGACGATCCAGTTGGGCCAGTACTTAACATAATTATGTAGCGAATGCAATATTAACAACTATCTTCTCTTATATTATTATTATTTATTTAATATTAATTAATGTCGATTTAAGTTTAATTTAGAAAGATATGAAACTGAGTAAATAAAGCGACAAGTAAGCTATAGAATGCCAAGTTTTTACATGCTAGACCTTGTAACATACTATATGTTGATGCATGAGAGGAAGTCATGTTATTATGGTGATGAACGATGCTGCATCCAATCAGGAGTTTTTGAACGAAAAGTTGGACTCAACGGTCAGATGTGAAATGGAAGGACGCTAAAAAAATCGGTTGCAATTGGCATTGGTGTATAACTGTATATCCATATAGATATTTGCTTCTATTTGAAATAGGCTATAACTCGAAAGTAGAGTTCGGTTGGACGAGTTCGATCAAAATTGAGTTTAATTAATGATTCAGTCTGTTCATGAGAATACGAAGGATTAAAAGTTAGAGCCACGGTTTATGGACATTACAAATCGAAACGAACGAAAGTTGTGTGAATTGGAAACTTCATGCAGATTTATCTACGTCCAAGACTTTCTCAATCTCTGCAAACGATGTCCTTATTGTGATGTGAATCTAAGAGTAAGGTTGGCCGAAGGACTCGTACTAGAGAGGACAAAGTATTATTCGATGTCTTGCACTTATAAACCATGAACGGGTAGGCTACCTTGAGAGATCACGCCTGTACCTCAGATAGGATCCTGTAACAATAATATAGAGTAATCCGTCTCGTTTAGGTAGGATTAATCAGAATATACTCTGGAGTTGTGACCATTTTTCAGTGTAATTCAATATATTCCTTAAAATCTAAAAGGCGCCTGATTCCTTTATTTTACGTCTCACCTTATGCAGTCTAATATACATTGTCATGTCCACTGATAAAGAAAAGGCTAACGTATCTAAATGCTTTTGTTTTTGGCACAGATTACTGCTACATGACAGACATCAGGGATAGCGATTTCGACGATAATACAGACGATTCTGATAATTCACCTGGAAAGGCTGGAGTGAAACGAAACAAAACACGACCGTATATCGAGGTCGACGGTGATATAGGACTCACAGCTGGAGATATACAATTACAGAAAAGAGACAGAGTGCCTATTGGTACGATTGTTCACATCGACGAGTGCAACGTTTGGTAAGATATCAACTAACAGTATAACATGTGAGAAAATGAATGCACACTGTTACAAAACTTAACATTACAATCACAGAACATATTGGGCAGCCCAGAGTAGGCCTATTATAAATTTCACAGCAGATATACATGTACGTGCAAGATATTATTTATTATTATATTATACTTTTTTATTAATTTCCAAGTAATCAAGCTGCCAGACGGAAAGTAATGAGTGAAGTTATCCCTTGAGTTGGTAAGAAATAGGACTTGAAGACGTTCATCTAAAGGTCGGCTTATTTTAAGACCGTAATTACAGTTTTAATTAAACGACATAAGTAAGTAAGTAGGCCTAAGTATATCCTACATGCATCTCAAATGTTTCAGGATAAATATGTTGGTTAGGAAATGATAGTCTACGTTGGCGAGAACTTTTGTTAGTGCCGCTGTATCAGATTTAAGTTGGTATGGTAACTTTATGGCCATATATAATTATTTATTTGCAGTGTATGTACCAATTTCATCGATTTTAGTTGCCACCTTTTAACCAAAATCTCTTTTTTCAGCAACTGCACCGCAGCAGGAACTTTCAACTGTCACGTGAGTATTGTTTTGAAAGTTCATTTTGCATGCATCATCTGTTTAGCCAATGTACGGCAGAAACTCTGAGCTCGAAGAAATCACGTATCGTTTATAATTTAATCAATTATAGCAACAGAGCAAACGTCAGCTATTGGAGCAACGTACAATAATATTATTGTTGACGCTTCTGCTCCTTATGGCTATTGCAGATTATTATAACAACAGATTAATTTTTTGCATTACAGTTTCCTTATTTAGTCACCACTTTTCGTATAATTATGTCACTTTCCTTCAAAAGGTTCTTAGTTGTTAGGTAACTGTATCATTGTATCACTGTATCAGTACAACAATATGTAACATGAGTACGTGGCAATTCAATAAAATGTTGCGATTATAAGAGATTATAATACGTCCTATTTCTAATCTCTCCTTTCTCTCTAAGACCCTGGAGCGTCTTGTCTCTCTGCAGCTTCTTCCCTACCTTGAGCAGTCGGGTCTTCGTCCGTCCAGGCAGTCTGGCTTTAGAGCTTATCACTCTACTGAAACTGCTCTCGTATCACTTCTTTCTGACATTTACTCTGCTATTGATAAATCTCATGTCACTCTCTTGGTTACACTCGCACCATATGGGTACCTGTTCAATTTGGGGTGCCACAGGGCTCTGTGCTGGGCCCACTACTATATATTTTGTTTACTGCTGATATTCCTCTTCTTTTTGCTAAACACTCTGCCTCTGGTCATCTCTTTGCTGACGATGTTCAAGCCTTTGTTCATGGTCCTCCTGTCAATCAACTTGTTCTTTCTCAATTCATTGAGTCTCTCTCCTCTGACCTTCATTGCTGGATGTCATCCAACCGCCTTTCTCTCAATTCTGCTAAGACTCAGTTGATCTGGTTCGGCACCCGCCATCAATTCCTTAAATTAGACTTTACCATTCTTGCTCAGCGGTTCCCCTTGTTTACCTTCTCTAATGTTGTTCGCGACCTGGGTGTTACTCTGGATAGTACTCTCTCATTTGCTGCCCACATATCTAACCTTTCTCGTTCTAGCTTCTATCATCTGAGACGTCTTCGAGCGATTAGGCGATCTGTTTCCTCCTCTATTTTCACTACTATGGTTCATGCATTCGTTTGCACACGAATTGACTACTGCAATTCTCTACTTGCTGGTCTTCCGAAATGTCGGTTGTCTCCACTGCAATCAGTGCTTAATGCAGCTGCCCGCTTGATAGCCCGTGTTCCTCGCTTCTCTCACATTTCGACCTTCATGACTGAGCATTTACATTGGCTTCCCCTCATCGCCCGAATTCGGTTCAAAATTCTATTTCTTACATCCAGAGTGCTCTTAGGTCTGGCCCCTCGCTATCTTTGTGATTCAATTCGCCGACCCATTTCGGCTGCTTCTGGTCGCTCACTCCGCTCCTTAGACCGGCATGACCTTCTCGTACCTCGGTCGCGGACTGCTACTGCCCAGCATCGCGCTTATGCATCTGCTGGTCCTATGCTCTGGAATGACCTTCCCTCTACGATTCGATCTGTGATCCTAACTGGGGGTATTTCGGCCTCTTCTCGTTGTCTTAAGAAGTTTCTTTTTCGCAGAGTTCTTCGCACTGGGAGCGCTTCTGATTGGGTATTACTGTGAGAAGCGCTTTATAAATTTCTAAATACAATACAATACAATACAATAATTCGTTTGAACTGTTGCAGAGCATCGAAGGCTCGTGGTCAAATCCAGAGGATAGGTGTGTGCATTACACCTGCTATGATGGCCACGTTTTCCCTGGATCTTTCCCCCACTGGTGTGATTGTCCATACGTAAGTGCATGATCAACTTGATTCCAAATTAGAATTCATCCGTTCTCATCACATGAATAAAAAAGCGCTATGTCAGTGCTCAGACGCATGCATACATAGGCCTACGTGCATATGCATATACACATGCAGACATAGATACATACACGTATACAACTATACATACATACATACATTCATGCTTACATCCATACATATGTATCTTTAAAATTTTGCTCGCTTTGTCGCAAACTTATGCTGTCAAAAAAGAATACGTAACTGGTTCAAAACTAACAACAACTTATCCTCAAACGGATACAGAAGCTTCGGCTAGTCGATAGACTGATGGCCAAAACAAAATGTTTCGCAGAAAAATATTAAAATAATAAAACCCAGCATAACTTTAAATAGCACACAGGGTCTTTTCGTAGGATTTACATTTCTCGTGAAATATGCAGGCAGCATACAACCTGTACACATCGCAGCTCTCATTTCAATGCTGCAGGCTGGCTAAGGCAATGTATTCGTGTATGCTTAGATAAATACATACATGTATACAAACATACACAAGAGTTCGTAGCCTACACACATACCTAAATACATGAATTGGTACACAATCCGGTATATACAGTTCACTGTAAAGACAAAAAGTATGGAAGGTTTGTCTGGTGGTTCGATCGTTGCTGTTGTCAATTTTGTTATTTTTTGTAAACCGCCGCTTAAATAAAGTTCACGCTAACTGCTTCTAGGCAGCCATCGTCGTGTTTTGATTGCAAAAGCGAATAATATTATGCTATCAGTCACTGGATTAGTAACACAAACAAAAATGTCCTTTCAATGATTTGCCAAAAAATACAGCGCAAAATACATGTAGGTATAGATGGTCGTCCGTCGAGGTGACCCGTCAGAACGGCCCAGGACAAATCGGCCTCGAGAAAACGGCCCCGACAAGTGGGCCCGACAAAACGACCCCGACGAAACAGCCCCAGTCAAATCGGCCACCGTCAAATCGGCCCCTGTCATATTCTAATTACTGTTTGCATAAGATCTTCCTCTATAATATTCAACCTTCTTCGTACCTCCTCAATTGTCGCCTTCATCGTTCATTCAGTTATTCCAATAACAATACATTTAGAATGCATTTTATACAACAATATTACACCTGAATTGGATAATGAAGGCTAAAAATTCAGTGTGATAGCATCGTTTAATTATACTTCCAGCAATCTACCATGTTTCGCTTGAATGAGTGAGAAAACCTAATTTATTTGATATAGGAACTTTCTTAAGTATTTCGGAGACTTCCTGAATTACTTACTCATTTCATTCAGAACTGATATTAATGATAACCTTCCTACATAATTGTTATTAATTAAATTTGTTCATGTTGTTCAACAGGGTTATGAAAATGTTGAACTGCCGCATCCGCAATGCTGCTCGTGCAAAGGTAAGAGACGTGATTACTACCACTGTATGATACATCAAATCCCTTAACTGACTCAGTTAGATCCGTTGACAATATGATGATCCAAACTGGAAGAATCTGATGTCCTTAGGACAAAAGCAGCTAACATTACAGTTGGCATTCAGAAATATCTAATGATTTCCATAATGATGATGTTACAGTTAACAGTTTAGGTGATTAAATTGTTGTAATTTCTGTAATTGTCAATGCAACCGCAATTTTATGTAGCGCTACACGAAGAGCTACGAGCGTATGTTCACAAGGATGATGGGGAATGAGATAGCGAACTGAAAAATGTGCTCAGGAATGTAATTGATACACGAGGTCATAATGGAATTAAAACGAAATTATAAGATAACTTTGAATCTGACAATAATTTGTCTCTCATTCACATACATCACAGTCAGTGGATGACTCCATGAGCGGACATAATTATCACACGACTACGATGATTACGATAATGATTATGATGATAATGACGACGAGATGGTGAAGGTGATTATGATAATTATGATAATCACGATGTTGGTGGTTACCATGATGATAATGACCCTAATGATGATAATTACCACGATGATGATGATCATGAAGATGGATGCAGTTGAAATACCAAATCCGTCAGCAGCATACGGATGGTGGCGCGTGTATTATCAGTGCAGCGAAACAAAGGAGTTCAAGACAACGCTGGATAATGAGGAAACAATGGAAGTAGGACGCAAATAACCAAAATATAGGTCACTCGGTCACTAACAAAACAGTCAGATGGATAACACCGCAATCAGACAGAATTGAAGACTATCACTCGACAGTGATGATGGCAACGACGGCGACTACCGCGGTGATGATGATGATGACGACGACGACGCTGCTGCTGCTGCTGCTGATGATGATGATGATGATGATGATGATGATGATGATGATGATGATGATGATGATGATGATGATGATGATGATGATGATGATGATGAGATGATGATGATGATGATGATGATGATGATGATGATAATAATAATTACGATATTCATGATTCAAATGAAACACCGACTTTGTCAACTGTAATGTCAACAGAACCACCAATAACCGACACACCGACTCCAACAACTGCATCGCCAACCCCAACTGTAACGTCAACTCCAACAACTGCAACTCCAACTCAAACGCCAACAGGTACAACCCAGACAGGAACTCCCTCAGCCTCTATATGTATGTATATCTGTGCCTGTGTGTGCTGGCATGTACCGATATATGTATGGGTGTACATATGTATGATTGTGTGCATGCATTGATACATGTAGATAATTATATTCCTGTCTTGAAGTTTGCAGTAGAACTTTATTTATGACATGACTTTACAATGTATGTTTTCGTATGCATTGTTGATGCATTATTTCTATGAATATATATCTATATGTGTACTATGTACGTATCCATGTATGCATGCATAGGCGTGTGTACATATGTATTCTTGCGTGCATATAAAAGTTTTTGGATATTTGTGCATGTGTGACCGTGTGACTATGTAAGTACGTTCGCATGCATGCATTTCTTTAATAACTCAGTGGGGCGTTAGGACCTCACGTTGCAATGGTCTTGCTAATGTAGCCTATTGTATAAGCGTACGAATTAGACTCAGCTAGTTTGCTTGGACAGAATTGCAATTGATTTAGCTTGCCAGGATGACAGCATATGCGAAGGCTACAATGAAGCAACGCTAAATGTGATATAATAATCTCAAAACGATGCTGTGGGTAGAAGAGGACGTGGCCGAGGAAGTTGGTCGCTTTCTCTGAACGGCATGGATCCATCCGTTGTAAATTATATTATAGTGCACATAATTTATTGCAATAAAGACGAATACTAAATATTCACCCGGTTCTTGCTTTACTTACAGCCACAACGGGAACAACAACTGCAGGTAGGTTAGACATGATAGGCCTGTTCTCTTTTGAATGGATGTGCTTAGGCATTCTTGGTATCATTCCCTTTGACGTGCTTCTGTAGCTCGCTTTTTTCTTGATGTCATGACTAGATGCTAAAACTTTGAACCATTCTTCCGGGACAGACGACCAGCATGAAGTTAGAATAGTAACTGACGTTCAACTTGTGCTGTATCATGCGTGTTATTTGTATCATGCCTATATTTACACTCATGCCTGAAAGGTATTATATTTTCGTTTAATCAATCAATGGGAGCAGACAGACCACTGCTGCTTAGGCCACCCCTGCCAGCATGGCCACAAGGAGCCAACATACAGTAGTACCTATGCTCTCATATGAGACCTGTTCAGAGACCATTAGGCATCCATCTAATGCCCACGGAAATCCTGGCAATAGCTATTCTAATTTCATGCTGGTCGTCTGTCCCAAAAGAGAACAGGCCTATCACAAGTGTATCATGCCTAAATTTACACTTATGACTAATAGGTATTTTAATGTATTTTCGTTTAATCCTCCACTTTGGTGACTTGCCCTAGGAACCTGGTAAACTTTTTCTCTAGCATTTTGTCAAAGTCTGTCGAATTTGTGATACTTTGACTGCGGAAGATTGTGGCAAAATGTTTTTTTCACTTCTGCATGCTTCTGCTTTTTGCATAGGAATTTGTTACATTACGTCTACTGAGGTTACCGGTTACGAAGGAAGAGTGTATCTGGAGCAAGACGGTGTAATAGGATTCACATATGGAGATAGAGAATTGCACATAGGAGACACAGTGGATGTCGGCGTGGTTATTAACATCGACGAGTGCAACGCCTGGTAAGATACCAACTACTAACAGTATAACACGTGACGAAATGAATGCACACTGTTGCAATTAAACATTACAGTAAGAGAACATATTTTTCAGTCCAGAATATTATGAGAAATACATGTTTCGTGGTCGAAACTGATGGGTAGGAGATTGATATTCTACTTTGATAAGTGACACCTTTAATGTCCCTGTATCATATTTAAAGAGCGATGCGAATTATGTAACCAAATATTGTATTAAAAATATCTGATTTAACTGATTTCGTCTCTTTTTTCAGTGACTGCAATGCAGGTGGCAATTTCAGCTGTCACGTTAGTATTGTTATGAAGTTGTCTTTGAACACATCATCCATGCACCTAAGTACGGCAGAAACTTAAATTATTGCGGCTTCGACAAGAACCTATCATTATTAATTAACTAATTAACGCCATAAGTAAGCTTTGACTAATGGAGTGATCTACAATACTTGTTGACGCCTTTGTTTTGGAGATGAAAATAACAACAGATTTGTCATTAGTTACTTCCGTTGTGCGGCCTTTAAGGGCGAATCCTTGTTTATGTTATCAGCACATTGCATACGTTATATCGTAATCCAATATCTTAATGTATTTTTGCGATTGTTTTTAAGAGGTGTTGTACCGTTTGAATTGTTACAGAGCATTGAAGATATATGGTGGTCAAATCCCGACGACAGGTGTATGAGTTACTTCTGCTATGATGGCTACATAATCCATGGAGATTTTCCCCACTGGTGTGATTGTATAGAGGTAAGTAGATGATTACTTCAATTTCATTGCAGGTTAGAATTCATCCACCCTTTTTCCGAGTGTTCCAATGACATGAACATACTGAAGGTGCTTACATGAAAGAGCTCAGGCACACATTTATTCACCCATGTATGTATGCATGCTAACATACATGTACATCAAAACATATATATACGTGAAGGGCATATATATAGCTACCTGAATATAGTATAATCTAACTCAGTGTCCTGACTAGTATGATACCGTTATCGAAATGGCCAGGACATCAGTAGGCGTCGTTTTCAGTAAAATCGAAAACAGTCATCGAATTCGAAATCATACTCCATCGGAGAAACCGATCGATTAAAGAAACCAGAAGACAGGTGACGGTGGCTACACAAGATGATTGAGACAAGACTCTTAAGTAACATCTAAGAATTGAGAGTACGGACCGAATTGGGCAGCGAGAGTCGGACCAGGGATCCAGAAAGTCCCAAAATAGAACGTGGTTATGGTGAAGGGCACTCAAAATATGCCTCGCACCCGAACACTTTGCCTATAGCGGTGTGTACAGTTGTGTATTTCGGTCATACTGATGTTCTTATACGGCGAAAGTGTTCGCTTTCGGACGGAACATTCGTCTAAATCGGACTACGTGTTCATGTTTTGTGATAAAAAAGAGTAAATCGATAATGAACCCAAGTTCTAAGTTCCGAGGCTGAGCGCCTACAGTCCTAGAATTTAAGGGGTAGGTGGAATTAATATTTGCCCACATGTGGGGCATATGAAGCCCATTTGGCAATTTTATCTAATTGGCGTCATATGTCCCACTTATGACGTGGCAATTGGGAATCTTACGGCGATATAATACCAACATAATCTCAAATCGTTTCAATACGAGAAGCTGCAACAGTTTGAAAAACGATTGGAATTTGTGGAAATTGGTATTGGAGACTGCTGCTCAAGGGTTCTTTGGTTCTCGTTGATTTAGGAACACGTTTCTAGAAGGGACCTTCAACTGAGCTTGACTCAGAGTGCCATAACATCTTTTAATTATAACACACAAAGCAATCGACTTTCTCTGTTTTAATTTAGTGATCGAAAACATTTATTTATAATCTATGAAGTTACCAAGTGTTTGTAAATTTCTTCCGTGCCTTTCTTAACTCCTTACTCCCGTCAGTAACACTACTATTAGCGATAATCCTCCTAGACAGTTATTCACTATCTATTAAATGTGTTCATATCATTTCAAGGGTGAAAGGAATGTTGAACTGGAGTATCCGTATTGCTGCACTTGCGAACGTAAGAGATATGATTATTACGACTGTATGATACATAAAATCTCTTAACGACATTGCTTAGATCTGTAGAAAATAAACTCGAAGATATACTACGAACTAGAAACACTAACTAAACAGCTATAATTCATATTTAGGATTTAATATCTTACGAGATATATAGTACTATATCAGAATTAACGTACTAGATTATTAACTTGCACTTCAAACAAGGAAGCAAATATTATTAAGAGAAGACGGTCAATGAAGGAGTCGAAGAGGCAGGGCAATAGAAGGCGAGTAGCTTCACTGGGCCGCGGGCAATCGCGTACGAGAGGCAACGTTCTTCGAATGTTTATGAAGGATCAGACAGAATAGTATTATTATTATATATTCGTTTAATATGAAAACCAGTTGACACACCGCAACAGGGAACAGAAAAGGGACTACAATTCAATTGAAAAGTCTTTAGAGCGTCACTTTTGGCTTAAAGATTGTGGACCAGATTTTACTGATTGTCGATATAGGATTCTTGGGATAAAATTGCGGTCGTCCTTAGCTGGCAGATTAAATTCATGAGGCCTCTGGCGAAGGCTGTATTTGTGGCGCGTCATCGGCGGAAACAAGCTGCGCAGGACGTGGGTATCATTCGTCCTTGCTGCACGGAAGAGGCCCTCGTCTGCCTTGGCGGCTCTCTCTTCCACACTGGGTGCCATCTCCGGCAGATATCCCAATCGCTGCGCGCGACGCAGCAGTCGATCCATCCTTGCTCTGTCATCTGCGGTGGACCTTGAACCTGGGAACATGATAGTAATAATCTGCGATACCTACGTGGTTCTGAGCCAAAATACCCTGGTAAAGAACTGTCGCACGCGGCAGATTGAAGAAAGAGTAACCCGGGAACGATTTGGATGACTTTGAGAACGTTATGCCCATGAACTTGTTACCCAGTGACCCCAGACCACATCCTTCGCAGCTTGCAGACTGAACACGATACTAATTTGTTGGAATGGCCACTGGTCTAATCAACAGATGACGAACGAGCAATTCTCTGTGTAGCCGGTCTCAGTATGTCTTGCATACGTTTACTTGGGGCGATTGGACCAGGCCAATCAGACGCAAGTAGCTCCGACGGTCCATACACTTCGATGGTGCGAGCTAATTAAAGAAATGCATTACGTATGGTATATTATTTATCAGTGCACAGAATCAAACGGAGTTCAAGACAACGCTGGATAAAGTATGACGTAATGGAATGTTTATGAGGGAATGATAAGAAAAAGTTAAATATATTAAACAACCAAAAAGATTGGTCACTTATTCACAAACATTGAAGTAAGATGGATAACGGACCACACTCGGACAGTTCGAAGACTACCACACGACAGTTATGATAACGATGATGATGAAGATGACGATGACGATGATGATGATGGCGATGATGATGATGATGATGATGATGATGATGACGATGATGATGATGACGATGATGACGATGATGACGATGATGACGATGATGATGACGATGATGACGATGATGATGATCAAACGATGACACCGACTTTGATGATGATGATGATAACGATGGCGATGATAACGATGACGATGGTGGAACATGATGATGATGACGATGATGACGATGAGGATGATGATGATGATGATGATGATGATGATGATGGTGACGATGATGATGATGATTATGATGATGATAATGATTATTATGATGACGACTATGATGATGATGGTGACTGCATTGTATTCTTCAGATGATGATGATGATGATGATGATGATGATGATGATGATCTTTAGCAGTCATCACAATGATGATGATGATGATGATGACTTCGATGATGATGATGATGATGATGATGATGATGATGATTATGATGATGATGATGATGATGATGATGATGATGATGATGATGATGATGATGATGATGATGATGATGATGATGGTGATGGTGATGGTGATGGTGATGGTGATGGTGATGGTAATGGTGATGATGATGGTGGTGATGGTGATCTTGTCAACAGCAAATACAACCGAAACATCAACTGCATCAACGCCTACGGGAACAACTGGAACAGGAACCTCTTCAACATGTATGTATATTATGTACAGCACTTTATTGAGGTAGGCCTACTTAAAAAGCACTGTGTTAAGTGTCCTGATGCATACATACATAGATATATCTTCATGGAATAATTATGTATGTTTGTGTGCATGTAAGTAGGTATGCATGAATGCATGTTTGAGTGTGCTTGCGTGTTTGCCTCGCATTGAAGCTTTGCGATGGTTCTGCTATCGTATTCCATTAGGGAATGAATTTATTAATTTAGTTTTCTTGGACAGAATTGAAATTGGTCAATACATAGGGTCACAACGGCGAAACGATTAAGTTTTGACATAATATCCCATTTGGACGCTCATTGCAATTAATATGTCTATAATATATTGAAATGCAAATGAATTCTCGTCTGAATACTCGTTCGTTTCGTGTTTGTTATTTACAGTTACGACACCAACTGTAACACCAACAGGTATGTTATAGGCATGTGTTTCGTTTTGAGTTACTTAAATGCACAGAATTTTTGAAACTTTTACATGGGGTATTTCACACAATAACTATTAAGCTTGTATATACACACACATATAATACTGTATTTGTGGATATATATATATAGGCCTATAATTATGTATAAAAAATTACACAAGGTGACCATCATGATATCGTGACCATATATTATATCTATCAAGAAAGAGTGCAAATGTCAATATGATATGAATGAAACTTGGGAAATAACACAAACTACACTTCGATACTTTTAAAGCCTTATGCTGATTGTTTTTATCGCAAAGAGTTTCAATGCATTGGTTGGCATCTAGAACAACTGTGCAGAAATTCGAACACTACAGGAAGCGTCGAGAAATCCACAAAAAGGAGGATTGAAGATGTTTCAGGAATTCCTATTTACATTATTGGAAAAACCATCACAATAAAGGGTCATCAGAAATTTGGTGACTTGTCTTAGAAACCAATGGAATTTTAAAAAATTCGATTCCAATTTTCTTATAATGTGCAGCACCTTGACCACGGTAAAATGTACCCCAACATCTCTCAACTTCTAGATCAGCCAATACTGAACATTTTTTTTGTACAGAATACTGTTACCTCACTGAAGAGCAACTGAGTGTCGGAAACGGAGATGGAGGACTATATGTTGGAATGCGTGTGCGAATCGGCGAGGAAGTTCGCGTAAACGAATGCAGGACATGGTAAGATGTTTAATAGCACATGATATGTGAGAAACTGAATGCACACTGTCACATATTTGGCATAAGACACTCAGTGGAATATATTTTGCGGCGAAGAATGCGAAAAACTAATTGCGAATTTCACAGTAACTTCCTTTTACTTTGTAAATAATATTAATTTTTGTCAATTTTTAATGTTACTGCTGTTGAATTGAAAGGTGCCGCGCGATTCATGATATGGAACACTGCTAAAGCCCAAGATATTTAGCAATTCTGTATTGAAATGCTTTCGCATTATTAAAATAGATAATATCTAAATTAGCAGCAGGTACCTATCGTGTGTTACGATCGTTAAAGTTGCTATCGGCGGATCATTATAGTATTATTTATTATATTTATATTTGGATTTTCAAACTACCTATTAATTTGTATTGATCCGTAGTTGACGAGGTAGCGCAATAGGGAGTAAGTCAGAATGAGCGAACTAGTAAGACAGTGTGTGAAGAGGTATTTCCTATGTGGTGATTTCTTGCTCCCAGTGATAGATCCATGTACAGCTGATTACCGTAATAGTTGGGACAAGTATGAACTGAAAAAGTTTGAGGTCGCAATCTCCGATACCGTCGTTTGCAGCTTGCATTACCCGCGACCGCAGTTAAGCTCGTTCGGCGAAGTTCGAGTAACTCGTGCTTCTTTTCATCGTTGGAACTAATGCAGATCTAAATGCAGGCTTATTGCACGCGTTTATATATAGCGAACGCACTCAACACTGATCATGTTACAACGAACTCAATCAATCAGTCGACATTTTGTATAGCGCCCCTTCGAGATCTAAACTCAGATCTCCAAACCCGAGCCAAGTGGGAAAGAGCAGTCTTAGGGAGCTGATAGAACGGCGAAGGAAGGACGCGCGTGAGGTAATGCACCTCTCACGGAAGCCCATTCCAAATCACAGGGCCGATAAAAGTGAAAGCGCGTTGCTGCATTGTTGCTATACGGGAAAAGAACCCGTCAGGTAGTCGTGTGTGGCAGAGCGAAGCAAAGGGTGTCTGCTGTGAGACTAGACCGAACTCCGGAAAGTACACGGGCGCTTCCCCTACAGACACCTCCAGACCAAGGCAGAGATCCGAAAATAGATGCACTGTGGAAAGGGAAGCCAATGCAGGACCTCCCAGATGTAGTGCGAAACTGGATCGGTCATGGTGAAACCTCCGCCGAGACGCACAGCCGCCGGATTTACCCGCTCAAGCTGGTCAATCCGAACCCTTTGTAAGCCCGCGTAAATGGAAGAGCCTATCTGTGAACTACATAATATTTGCAAGCCGGCTTAGGACAAATGCGTGGATGAGAGTTACTGCAGCATTGATACCAGAGACGAGAGCTGTGCCCAAAGGGCGCCAATCTCAAGCTTAGCCAACTGACGCCTCTTGTCGAGCCAGATAAACTGGTCTAGAAGGTGTTCAGTTCGAGGCGATTATTTTGAGGACATGCATAAGGCAAGCGCAAATTGACTGAATGCCGGTCAGATTATATCTGTGAACTACCTATTTGTAATGACAAGCCACATCCTAACACATCACTTAAATTTATTTGGTGAGATTCTGTCCGTTTGAATCGGTGCCGCTTTATTGAAAGTCTCAAAATACAAATCTTTAAGATTAGCAAGGTCTTTCGAATCGCTTGTATAGTGAACGCTGCGTTGTTTTATTCGACCTAAGATTGCATAAAGATGAATAACTAGCGCATTTAAAAATACACTTAGTAAAGCGTTGCACAGACGAGAGCTATCTATTCCAGAAGAGGAATCTTTGTCATTCAGAAGGATAAAATAATTATCCCTTAATCAAATCTGAGATGAGTTATCAAATGAACGCAGCTGAACTGAGTTTGTGTTTATGAGTTGAATAACTCCGGGAAACTTCGTCAGGTTCGTACAAAAATTGGCTAAAACGATAGCGCGGCAATTGAGCAAGGAAGCCATGCACGATGACTTTAAGAGCAAGATGGCTGTTAATTATAATGGAGAATATTTGGCTCTAGGTTTCCTACATTTCGCCGTCCAACCAGATGCCTTCCCTGTAGCAAACGTTCCAATTCGCTCAACCGTTAATTAAAAAGAGCTTTTCTTTTAAATAGGCATTCTAATTATGAAAGACGCCGTAAGAACTCAGTAACAAAAACCTTTTAGGCCTACTACTCACGGTTTATCAGCTTATAATAAAAGGCAAATGACAATTGTATGTATTCCAGTGAACTATGATCACTGATCTTTCCTTTAGAAGCATTTATATTTGCGATTAGTCTTCAAAACGTTTATTTTTCTACATTTTAAAGTGCTGAAACTACTAAGCTGAAAATAATTCGTTGAGTTGACAAGAAAACAGTACGCTAGGAAAAAACAAGAGTTGCGCTGATGTTCGGCTTATTTAGAGATGGCTGAGCCGATCGAATTTAATTGAAATGCGGGACGAACGTTTCATGTTCAAGACTGATGGCGATGCAAGTATCAGTCTACCCTTTGAAAACTGTTGTGTTACTTTGTTCGTCGTAGCCTATTTGAAGTCGTTGTTAATGTCTTAAATCTGTTGTTTTACAGTCGTTGTCTCGCAACAGGCAATTTCGAATGCACCGTTAGTATTCTTTGAAATTACTTTCGCTCACATCATTCATATCGTTCATGTACCTCAAGAACGACAGAGATGCTAAGTTCTGCGTCAGCGATATGCACATGTCATTTTATCGTTCCATTAATTCACCCATGAGTAAATATAGCATCGTTCACGTTCCCGCAAGGATTGAAGGTTAAAACAACAGCGTATTTGTGCGCTGTCGTTTTCTCTATGAGTCACTACTACGAACAAATTTCACTTGTTAAAGTTCTCGAATTATGATCTTTGTTGGAGCAGTCTTTGTCACAAGATCAATGCTACCAGCCACGATACTTAAATTTGCCATTGCGATCCTAAGAGATCGTAAGAAACAATGTTTCGGTTCAACTATTACAGGACTTTGAAGGGCCGTTTCCAGACGATAACACCTGTTATTTTCGGGGCTGCTATCAAGGCCAAGTTATCATGTCATCACACAACTACGGCTGTCGTTGTCAGGAGGTAGCTGCTTCATTAAGTCAATTTGATTTGATTTTAAATTTCATTCAGCAATGCACCGACTGCTCACATGGCACGGACGTTCTAAAATGCGCTATATCGCTGTTCAGAAACATGCAAGCACACGTACGCATACATGCTCATAAACCTATGCACAGGCATAAAAACATTAATTCTTTAAAACACACACAAGCATACATATAACATTATGTATGCAAGCCCATATCTGGTGGAACACTCAACTGAGTTTAGCTTCGTCAACCAGGCTGCTCTGTTCCCAGTCTTCTATCTATGTCGCTTAATTTAAATGTTGTCAGATTCCTATCCACGACTCAAGTCCAAGTGATACTATGTCAGCCGAGTTTTCATCTCCAGTCCGGCGGGGTTATTTAATACCAGTTAACTGGGATCTATGACGCATGCATACATACATTCATATACTCAGACATGCATATTTCCATTCACACATACAGACATGCATAGTGTATACGTACATTCATATACTCAGACATGCATATTTCCATTCACACATACAGACATGCATAGTGTATACGTACATTCATATACTCAGACATGCATATTTCCATTCACACATACAGACATGCATAGTGTATACGTACATTCATATACTCAGACATGCATATTTCCATTCACACATACAGACATGCATAGTGTATACGTACATTCATATACTCAGACATGCATATTTCCATTCACACATACAGACATGCATAGTGTATACGTACATTCATATACTCAGACATGCATATTTCCATTCACACATACAGACATGCATAGTGTATACGTACATTCATATACTCAGACATGCATATTTCCATTCACACATACAGACATGCATAGTGTATACGTACATTCATATACTCAGACATGCATATTTCCATTCACACATACAGACATGCATAGTGTATACGTACATTCATATACTCAGACATGCATATTTCCATTCACACATACAGACATGCATAGTGTATACGTACATTCATATACTCAGACATGCATATTTCCATTCACACATACAGACATGCATAGTGTATACGTACATTCATATACTCAGACATGCATATTTCCATTCACACATACAGACATGCATAGTGTATACGTACATTCATATACTCAGACATGCATATTTCCATTCACACATACAGACATGCATAGTGTATACGTACATTCATATACTCAGACATGCATATTTCCATTCACACATACAGACATGCATAGTGTATACGTACATTCATATACTCAGACATGCATATTTCCATTCACACATACAGACATGCATAGTGTATACGTACATTCATATACTCAGACATGCATATTTCCATTCACACATACAGACATGCATAGTGTATACGTACATTCATATACTCAGACATGCATATTTCCATTCACACATACAGACATGCATAGTGTATACGTACATTCATATACTCAGACATGCATATTTCCATTCACACATACAGACATGCATAGTGTATACGTACATTCATATACTCAGACATGCATATTTCCATTCACACATACAGACATGCATAGTGTATACGTACATTCATATACTCAGACATGCATATTTCCATTCACACATACAGACATGCATAGTGTATACGTACATTCATATACTCAGACATGCATATTTCCATTCACACATACAGACATGCATAGTGTATACGTACATTCATATACTCAGACATGCATATTTCCATTCACACATACAGACATGCATAGTGTATACGTACATTCATATACTCAGACATGCATATTTCCATTCACACATACAGACATGCATAGTGTATACGTACATTCATATACTCGGACATGCATATTTCCATTCACACATACAGACATGCATACGTGGTTGTTCCAAATCCAAATGGCAGCGGTCCTTATGGTATCACATGCACCTGATGAATCCATTTAAAAATGTGCAGGGCCTTCCTTCATCGACTTCTCCGCAGAACTGCTCCTCGAAGATATTCCACATGGGGCCTTTAAAATGTACAGTAGATTACTGCATGAATAGTTAAATAAAATGCAACATAACTTTAACAATGCGACACCTTTTAACATTTTAAAAGCACACTTGTACTTTGGAAACAAACTACAAACAAAGCTGAGACAGATCGATTGCTTATTGTCGGAAATTGATGTTCATCTCAGAAGTTACTTGGTGCTTTCATTAATTTAAGAACACGTTTTAAATCAAGGGATGCAAACTTAGTTGACTCAAAGTTCAATTGCATCGTTTGATGAAAAAGTCTGTTTATCTCAACTAAAAACCTTTCTTAAGCACTTTTCTGACTTTCTTAATTATATAGGCTACTTAGTTCAGAACGACTCATGTAAGCGATCATATCTCCCCAAATTGCCAATCATTCACCATCAATTAAAATAATGTGTCCATATTCTTTCAAGGGTGAAACCAGGATTGAACGACCGTATCCGGAATGCTGCGTTTGCGAACGTAAGAGATATGATTAATACTATTGTATGATGTATAACATCCCTCAGTACTTTATTACCAGCCATAGAAACTACGAGATGCACATTGGAATATACGCTATAGAGCTATAAAATATACCTTAACCCGTTAGAATACAGAGATAAGATTTAATCTGATCTAGTGGCTTCTGCAATAATTTGTTAGAATGAACCGATTACATAATTAACGTGTTGTTACATTTGTGATTGTTATCGTATTCGCATATTTATATTGGGCCACTTCAAGAAAAACAATCCATGGGATCTCCGGATCTGAAAACACAAAACCACAATTGAGCATAATGTTTTTCAAGCGCTTAGGCCTACGGGTTGAGGCCAAATAATGTCGTCAGTTGCATGGCAGCGTATTCTAGAAAGATGGGCTGAAACAGCAAAACTTCGATGCATGGCGTAGAAATTTGCGTCCCGTTTTGTTCTCAGCACTGTACGTTTGCCTGAATCGTCCCTTAAGTCGTCTGACCTCGCGATGAGGATAATGAAAAGTTCCGTCCAACCATGGAGTGAGAAGCTTCCGACCGATTTTCAAAGACCTAAGAGAGAAGAATTACCATCATCCGAGGACTGATATATTGTGACGAGTTATTCTAAGGAACGGCTTTCCGCGGTCAACAGGTTATTTAAGACCGTTCAAGAGGCCAGCTCGAAAGGTCTCCAGATACAAGTTATTCCAGTCCCGCATAGATCATACGGCACCATCCACAATTCCCTGCAATCAATGTATAGTGGGGTAGACTGAGGTTCCATCTTGAGATCCCAGTCAATGTAATCATCAACAGAAATTGATACATCTAGCAAGTCACTTAAATCGTGTTTCGGCTCCGAGGTGCACTGATCGAACTCACACCGTGGGGTGAGAAGACAGACCACGAGTAATAGCGTACGAGAATCGACGTTCCTCGAAGGTCTTTGGAGATAGAACTTTAGCCTGAAGGGGCGATGATCCAGTTCGACACGATAACCACATGGTTCTGAGCCGAAACCTAATGGTGAAGATCTCTCGCACAAAGCAGGTCGCAGAACGAGTAAATCATCCACACTGCACTGTATCCAGAGTCATCTGAAAAAGCAAAATGCTACGATTCAGGTAGCAACAGCAAGACCGTTCAAATCTTAAATGATGGCATTTCATGTCGGTCGCAGCGGAATAATTATATAATACGGCTAGACACTGTGTTTCTCTACCTGCTGCTCCAGCAATCGACCGCTCGCTTTGCGACCTTGTGTACATACGGATGGTAGGAGATAAGATAGGAAACATGGTTCGTTTAATATTATTAACATCGCGCAGAAAAACAGAAGAAGTTTAAGACATCGCTGCAAAATGAGGGAATAAAGTGATTGGTACGAAAGAATGAAAACAAATTGAATCTGACGAATAGTCGTGGATATTGTTCGCTCATTACGGTCAAATGGGTAACACCAGGAACAGACTACAACGACAAATACTTTCGAAACAATGATGATGATGATGATGATGATGATGATGATGATGATGATGATGATGATGATGATGATGATGATGATGATGATGATGATGATGATGATGATGATGATGATGTTGATGATGATGATGATGACGATGATGACTACGATGATGATGATGATGATGATGATGATGATGATGATGATGATGATGATGATGATGATGATGATGATGATGATGATGATGATGATGATGATGATGATGATGATGATGATGATGATGATGATGATGACGATGATGATGATGACGACGATGGCGATAACGACGACGATAATGTTGACGGTAATAATGATGATTAAAATGGTGTTATTTATGACAATAACAGCGACACCTACAACTCCAACGACTATTCCTCCAACAACAACTCCAACAACAGGTATGTTTGAATCCAAATACGCATGTATTTATGTACGAATATATGAAAGCACTTAAGTATGCATGATGTGTAAATGCATGAATGTTAACATCTATCATTCATGAGGATGAGTAGGTATTTATTTATACAATAAATTTTGGACGACATTTCGCAAGTTTTTGTGCAATAAGGAGCTTAGGAGGCCCCTATATATACGCATGTATTTATTTATGCGTGTATGTGGGACATTACGGGTTGTATTATATGTATTTATTTATGCACGTTTGTATACATACATTTATGTAGGTTAGTATCATGCGTGCATACACGTATAAGAATTCGTACGTAGGCATGTATTTGTCGGTATGTGTGTATCGATGTTTAAATGTATGTTTATATTCGTGTGTGTATTAATACATGTAAATGTGTGCATGCGTGATGTGGGCTCCTACGACGCCTTTGTATATGTATGTATATATGTTTGCATAAATTATGGTAATCATGTTTGTATTTATGTGTGTAAGCATGTGTGTACGTACGCGTGAATGTACGCATGTATATGTGCATCAATATATTTATGTATGTCTGTTATATAATGCATGTGTCTGACAGACATTATATAACACGAATATGCACTGTTACGTACTTAACACTACAATCACAGAATATATTGGTATTTAGTGTTTAAAATTTTTTAATTTTCGTAAATTTTTTATTTACAGTTACAACGGGAACAACACCTCCAGGTAGATTAGAATAACGACCGGCTTTTATTTATCTAGTTATTAATTCCTATTTCAAAGTGATGCAGTTCGACGAGTTCGTCCTATATATTCGAATATAACTGAACCTTTTCTCTTGATTTACGGACATCGTGGACTTTATTTGTCATATAGCGCAGGTAACCATTTGCGCTTAATTCTGCAATGTGTACGAGAAGCTAAGAAGCGTCGACATTCCAGAGACAGCGGTTTTCACGGTGCAATGACTAACAAGCTTGAACTGTGACCTCTTGATGAGACGACAGAATTGGAATTTCGAAATGATGTAAATATTAGGCCATGATAGGAGACTGATGGAGGCTAAATGGCGACTTTGATCGGACTGCTGGTTATAGCAAATAGGAGACAACGACTGTGCATAACCCTATTAGCACGCGCTGGTCCATATCAGTGCGTGCTGGTTCACATCGCTGCTTGCATTGGATTGTCTTGGCTGTTCAATCGAAAAGCACTGCCGATCAGCGACGTTATATTCGAATATATAGGACGAACTGCAACACTTTGAAATGTTGCAGTAGGTAGCGGGATCGCTTCCCAAACCCTCCCAAAGGTCCACTCAACCTATCATTCTCGAGATGGCGCGTTGATAAAATGATATGTAGGACGTGATGGGTGCCTTGCGTGACTGCCGTATACAGTTAAATTCGACTCCTGCAATAACTTGTGATCATCCGATCATACTGAACTGTAATCATACTGAGCAATTGTCAGAATAAAAATTTTAAACGGAGATCATTGTTATTATTATGTTCGAGATAATGAAACTTGGGTGAACAGTCTTTGGAACCTGGGAAATTTGTTTCTCTTAACTTGTCACAGTCTTTCCACGTGCACCATTTTTTTAAACTTTTGCATGAACCAGTACTTTACATGGTTTTGGTTTTGACACAGTTTACTGTATCCTCTCGGAGATCGATGTATACGGTAATACACACGTCGCATCTGGTCAATCGGGTCGAAAAAAGAGAGCGGAACCAGGCACAGTAGAGGTTACAATACCGTATATCGACGATGACGGTCAACCAGGACTTACGGATGGAGATACACGATTGAAGATAGGCGACAGAGTGCCTATGGGCGTCGTTGTTATCACCAGCCAATGCAGAGTTTGGTAAGATACCAATTAACATTATGACATGTGAGAAAACGAATATACGCTGTTACGACTCAACACTACAATCATAGAACATATTGTTCAGCTCAGAATAATAGGAATTTTATAGTAACATCCTTTAACTTTACGCGTTCGGCCGATGATCGTATCCTTCAATTCTAGCAGCTGTAAGATTGAAACGTGAGCCGTGATTCATGTTTTAGACCTTTAAGGTGACACAGAAGCTCTAGACGGAGCTTTGTAAATTCTTGTTCAAAATCATATTCAATATACATTCATTACAAAGATTTATGTAGCACTTCTTCAAGGTTACTATTGAGACGTGCTCCTGACCTAAGCATGTCTAAATTGGACATTAGAGTAGAATGTTGTCTTTCCGGAAACCGAATTAAAACACTGGAAGAAGGTTATTTACCTCTAAGTAAGCAATAAGCTGATTAACAGCAACCTTTTCAATGATTTTAGATAGAAGAGTAGCGTTTGCTTTCGGACGATTGATGAAATGATTAGTTGAGTCGATCCATGAGCGCAATGTAATTGCGACATTGCTAAATTATCGGCGGTTATCATTTAAACCTCGTCAACGTCGCCATCGTGAAAATAATTGTTTCTCGATGGACGGTAGTATTTGAAAGCGCGCCACTTGTATTTTGCCATGCATTTGACTTATAAACATCTAGAAGAGAACTAAAGAGAAGACACCCTAAGAACTCAGTTTAATTAAAGCGACCAAACATGATCAGCGATCTTTCTTTTCGGTTCTATCTTTAACAAAATACTCTTTTCTACTCTTTTCAAGTAATCAAGCTGCAGAGCAGAAAGCAATGAGGAAGTTATCCAGTAAACTGAAAAGTAAGAGACCGCTGGAAACAATAACGATCAGTACTGTTGTAAGCTGTAAGCTTAACCATATATGGCACACGGAATATCCTGGGTGTCATACTTGTACCATGTAGTATTGTAAGATACACTCATGCTAAAAATATTCTAGTTGCAGATTTACGCACACAATTGATTGACATTCGCTAGATGGCGATAGCTCAAAATCGGTTTGTTGCCATCAGTTAACACCGTACAATATCCCATGATATGGTTATGTTGCCCAGGGTTAACAGCGTGCCATAATATAGGGTTTTAAGGTAGCCGTGCAGATCGATTTGAATAAAAATGCTCCTCAAACATTTAATTATCAAAACTTTTGGTGAGAAAGTGCTAGTCTACGTTGACAAGATATTTACTAATTGTCTCTGTTTCATTTTTAATGAGCGATGTTAACGCTGTTTATAACATTGCCTGCACCAATTTCACCTATGTCAATTTTTAAAAAAAATATTTTTTGCAGTTCCTGCGAGAAACCTGAAGAGCTCACCTGTCACGTTAGTATTGTTTAGAAAGTTTCTCTTGCTATCATCTGTCACTTATCGTGATCATGGATTCATTCATTACGAAGATTTATATAGCGCCCCTTCAAGGTTGCTACTCAGGAGCGCTCCCGACTTTAGCACGGCTGAAAATGACAGTTTTGATGTGAGAATAGAAAGTGTCAGAGTGGACCCTGGGAAGCAAGAGCAGCACGAAAGGGAGCACTGAGAAGGCACGATTCTGCTGTGCGGGCAGTACTCCAGATACTCGTAATCGTTATCGTAATCGCAAATTTGTATTGCGCCTCTTCAAGTGAACATCATCAGAGGTGCCCCCAATGAGAGGACGGAAAACCGGGATAGCTGAAACATGTTATTGCGCTTACCATAGTTGTTAAAAACGTTTTTTTCGTTCTTTATTATTTTCAAAAAACCGTCGTTGTTTTCGTTTTTTATTTCTCGTCTCGTTTTTTTCGTTTTTTTTATTTTTTTATGAAACTTTATTTATTTATTTACTGTCTGTTGTTATTTGTTTAATTTTATTCTTGTCTGATATCTTTTACGTTGTCTCCGTCCTTTCAAGGATTCATCTAATTTACGTCACTATTTAGTGTCATCAGTTGAGAAATAAAATAGCACAGAACAGGAAATAAAATTTATAAAAGTTATCTGAATTTCTAAGTTATCCAAAATGCGAAATGTTGTCTTTGTACACAGTAATCTCCGATTGACTGATAAACTGACTGATATTACTCCATAATATATTATTACGTTCTTATATATAAGTCAAATTGTAAGTACAATTTTTGATTACGTACACTCTAGGCCAACAGTTACAAAATTTAGTTTTGAATTGTTTATGCCAGCATAGACTTATGTGGACTTGTGCGTACAATTTAAATTTGAAAAGATTTCAGTATTTTTAATAACTCAATTTCTTATTAAACCAAACTTATGAAAAAGAAAATAATTGTTGTAGATTAACGTTACTTGGTGTTTACTTATAAAGTTATGTTATTTGCTGATTAAAATTAAATTGTGTAAACAAGGTTTTAATTTTATAATGCAGAAAAGATGTAACAAAGTCAAATTATTTTTCCTGTTTTTTTCTCGTTTTTTCCGTTTTTTATTTTTTGGAAAAAAACGACGTTTTATTTCGTTTTTTATTTTGTTTTTACCGTTTTTTTTACAACTATGGCGCTTACGAAACAGTGATAAAGATAGACCAAGGAGCTCATGTCGTAGGACCCTAGGTAACCTATTTCAGGAAGTTTGACCGACCTTTGCTGGACTGTGGAAGTTCTTGTTGGGGAACAATAAGGTCGACCTGTAAACGATCAGCGAATATAATTCATCGTTTCATTAATTAACACCTTCAGCTAATTAGTTAACACCGTATCCATAGGTAATTATCCAGAGGTAATTAACTATTGGAGTAAAGGAGAATTGCGGGCTTTTGTGTTTTCAGTGGAGATTTTACATTTACGCGACAACCTATTTATACGTTCCGTTTTCTTTATGCCATTTGTAAATAATTTAGTTTAGTTGTAGGCCTACATGTAATTATAGTTCTCGAATAGTGATATCTTTAGGCGCACTCCTTGTTATAAGTTCTATGTAATTTAGCCAGCACATACTTACGTTATACGATAATTGAATAATTCAATATCTGAATGTGTTTTTGCGATTACCTGTGACTGTTAGAAGCGATTGTCTTGTCTGAACTGTTACAGGATGTTGGATACTCGTGGAGAGATCCCAAAGACATGTGTCTGCAATACTCCTGCGTTAACGGCGTAATTCAGTCTGTAATAGGTTCCGGCCACATCTGTGATTGTCCAAAGGTAAATAGATGAATAGTTTAATTTTATTCCAATTGATAATTATTCATCCACCTCTGTACCAAGTATTCTCAAGAAACGAACACTTGTTGATATAAAAGGTTTAACAGACGTACACACATTCACACGTATTTGCATATACACATCTAGATACATACGAGTATGTACGTATGTATGCATGCCTACATACAAACATACAAACATACATGCATATAGCTACATACATGTAATGTATTATAATCCAATTCAATCTCAAGAGTCCTATGATGTCGTTTTCTAAATGGCCAGCACATCAGTGAACGTAGCTTCTAGTAAATCGCAAAGAATCCGCTAATCTGACTTCGTTGGAGAAGCCGATCGAATAAAGAAACCAGAAATCAGGTCACGGTAGCTAAGCAGAATTAAAGGGTTACGCTCGTCTGTCTCACCTGCTTGAAGACTTTAATTACCTCAAGGCTTTCACGCTGAATAGCTTATACTTTGGCATCTTTTAATTATAATTCACGAAGCAATCAACTATGTTTTACTTTAGTGATCTAGAAACAGGGCCGGCGCCAGAGTATTTGCCGCCCTAGGCGAACCTGCGGCGCTGCGCCCCCGGTAACTGCGATAACTAATTAATATTAAATAACTAAGTTAATTTAAAAGTTATCCATAAGCTTAATAACAGTAACCGTCTGGAAACTGCATTAGCTATGCTGTATACGATGTAACACGTTTAATTGGAATTTAAAATGTAAATACATGCAGGCCTATTAAATAATGAGACAGTGCACATTTTTCGTTTGAACACATTATAAGAAATCCTACGGCTACGTGTACTAAGTCATAATCCTACCTACGTAGAACTTTCTACGAAGTCTGTGGAAATAATTATAATGTATAGCTTAATTTCAAAATTTATTTTTCGCGCTTTCACATATAGGCCTGATGTAGAAGAGTTCTATCAGTTCAATGTCTCCAGCAAGTGGCCTATCATGTTCAATTGACAATGTAGCTATAGGCCCAGTCCAACAAATCGTTCTTGCAGCATGGACGCAGGCCTACGTAAAATATATTTCTTTTGAGCTTCGAGAAGCTTCTCTCATTATTAGCCACAAAACTGGAAGTGTCAAGAAGACGTCAAATCGAATAAATATGCGGTGTCTTGTAACTATTTAAAACTATATTTTAAATCTAGTATATCAATGCTTGCACACATATTGCGTTATTTATTGACCTCGATCACCCAGACCGTTATCTTTAGTGTCTGGTTTATACTAGCACTGGATTTTCTGTGACTTGAATTATGTTTTAACAAAAATTGATTAAACTTTTAATGAAAACAGGGTTTCAGTAAAACAAGAAAAACCCAAGTGAAAACACAAGGTCTCCAGAAACCCCCAGTTTAGAAGTTCGGATTAAAAACCAAGATCTTAGAGAAACCGAAGGAGTGGTAACATTGCTGATGATCGATCTCAGTTTCATTTCAAATATGTCGCTAGTAAGCAACTTCAAACTTGCGATAGTTAAGGGCATAATAATTAAGCGTGACGTGCCACATGACTGACGTTAAGATTTCGAAATGTCTGTGGTCTGTTTGAAGCCGCTTCTTATTTTCGTATTCATTTATTAATGAATAATGGTGGCAAAACGTCGGCAAAAAACCAATTTCTCATTACTAGCGACCTTTATATCAATATCGAGGAACATGGCTATCTATCTTGAGGACCATTATAGTGTACGTACACACTACACAGTCCACTGTAGCGACCTCATTCAACAATTTGAATTAGCTAAGTTCGCCTAGGAGTCGACATACGATTTGATTGGCTGACTAGATATCGTAATTACAAGTGATGATTGCTTTGACTGGATCTCAAGATGGAACTTCTCCTCCTCTCCGAATACGGTCTACTCCTGTTTGCCTTTCATTATTTGCACGTGTTGGGGGTCTACGCTACCAGACCTAAGCAGCTGGAATAACTTGGACCGGGTGGCCTTTAGAGATGGCCTCTTGAACGGTCCGCAATGCAAGGTCCTGTAGCCCAGGGAAAGTCGTTTCTTAGAAAAGATCCTCACAATCTATAAGTGCTTGATGGTTCCACGAGAATTCTCTCTTAGATCTGTGAAAGTCTTTAGGGTTGGACGGAATATGTCATGATCTTCGTCGCAAGGTCAGGCGTTTTAAGCAGCGAATCAGGCAAAGGTACAATGCCGAGAACCGTGCTTCACTGATCCATAGGAAACGGTTGCTTAAAAAAGAGGTGCCTATTTGAAAGTAAGAGGTCGCTGTTCTCAGACATCCAATGTCGCCTCTACTCCCACAAGACGCTCTATACAAATTTAATTCACGGCCACTGACTGTCTGGAGTGCTCGCATCAAAAGACTAGCTAAAGCCGTCGTTCAAAGCAATAAATGTTCCTTAAACGGACCGTAGCATATCATAATTTAAGCCGATATCTATGCGATGCTGCTCCAACTGCCTATATAGTGGCCATTCAAGTCGCATGAACTGAACACTCTGTCGCCATTTATTAACTGTTTTTATGTAATTCCTCTTGGGTGAAACGAGCTATTGTGTGGCCTTTCTTTTGTGCCGAAATCTTTACGTCACTGGTCGACCTAGCCAATTGTCGACCAAATCGCAGCTTATGTATTCTAGCCATTCAGAATGTGCTCCATGTTATCTGGGTTTCTTCCATCCCTGACCACAGATTTCTTAGCTCTTCACCGCAAGGAGAACTAGTTGTCCCGCCAAACCGAACATCCGCGGCCCAGCAAAGCAGTTTTGTCGGTCCAGATTTCGGCAAGAAGCTGTCTTGCTTCCGCCAACTTCGGTTTTTTGGCTTTTCTTTGCCAAAAATCTGAAAGTGCTTGAAAAGCATTTTCCGATATCAGTTTCTCGTGAACAGATCCCATGAGCCTTGAATGTAATCAGCCAATCTGCATTTTCAGATAAAATACGCTAGAAGTCATTAGATTAAAATAAGTCCTATAGCTGAATTCTTACTGTTCTAACTGTTAGATATCTTACTAGAGCTCTTTGCTCATCTTCCAATTTAGATAATCGTATTTCCGAGGCATCTTACTCATGCAGTTAAGTTATTTCATCGATCATAAAATAGTAGTAATCATATCTCTTACGTTCGCAAGTGCAGCAATACGGATAAGGTAGTTCAACGTTGGTGTCACCCTTGAAATTATATGAACACATTTAATAGATATTGACAATTATCTTTTAGGGTTATCGTTAATATCAGCTGTACTAGAAAGAGTAAGCAATTGAGCAAGTCACAGAAATACTTTCTAAAAATGCTGAGAACGTTTATAGATCAAATAGATTTTTCTATTTTTTGCAGCAGATTGCTACGAGTGTCTTGATAATGTGAAGCAATTTTTTATTATAATTATTGCAGGAAGTAAGCCGGAATTGCTTCATATGTCCCACGTGTGAGCAAAGGTGTAGAATCTACACTGTAGAGCATGTGAAATAAATATCGACATAATTTGGGTCTCATAAGCCTTTCGTTTATGATGTACATTAATTTTAGCAATAAATTGCATAATGTTTCAGTGATCATTTGGCGCTTGCATGAACTCTATAATTATATATGTCGCTGTTCAAACGCTCAATATATCATGCATCTATTTAACGGAATCTGATGGCATTTCTTCCCTTGCTCAACTTTCTGCTCTGCTGAAAAAAATTCAGCTGAAGATGATTCTCTCGTGTAGGCTACATCGACCTACAATGTAGTCCGGGCGTTTTAAAATAGATCTACATCGGCGCGGAGAATCCGATCAAGGCCGCTGCTAATTTCGCCACAAAAAAAGCATGTATGTACATACGTGTGAACGTCTGTACAGTTACTGTACGCATGCGTTATTGTATCCAGCGCGCTGTAGTGAACCGGCTGCTATGATGTGCACATGTTGTAACGCCCGACATGTGGTTTGGAACGTAAATCGTATATAGAGGTCATGGCCTTAATTTAAAGTTAGAATGAGATTCGTGTGCAAGGCACATCCAGGATGCCTCTCACCCGAACCGCGTTGTGTTTCTGGGCTTTCTCGATCTCTGGTCCGACTCTTTAGAATTTGCTGCCCCATTCGTTCCGCACTCTCAATTCTTAGATGTTATTTCAGTCTAAATTTAAGCCTTGTCTCATTCATCTTGCATACCGAGACTTGTCTTCTAGTTTCTTTAATCGATCGGATTATCCGATGGGGTATTATTAAGAATTCGACGATTGTTTGCAATTTTATTGGAAGCGACGTGCACTGATCATAACGGAATCATGATACTCATGAGATTGAATTAGTAACACGCATGTTGCTATATGTATGTACATGTGTTTTCATGTATTTATGCATGCATACGTGCAGGTATGTTTGTATCATAGACTACTTAAATTGCAGGACTATAGGCGCTCATGCTCGGGACTTGGAACTTGGGTCCATTCTCAATTTACACTTTTTATCACAGAAAATGAACGAATAGTCCGATTTGCATGAACTCTTTTTGTTCTATTTGTCTCAACGAGTGCTATATTGGGCGAAAATATTGATGCTAAATTCTGGATAATTCAAGGTCATTTCAAGGTCAGAAACATTGAAATCTAGCAAAAATCAGAGAAAAATGGCCATTTCTCAGCCAATATTTCTTGAAATCAGCTAATTCTTTCTTGCGTTTCTCTTCTACATAAGGGCTATCTGGGATAAGAAACAAGGCTATTAAATGTAAGGCGATCCAAGGTTATTTTAAGGTCAAAAAGGTCAATTTTAGAGGAAAATCAGAGGAAATGTCCATAGCTCATACAAATATTGTTATATTTTAATTATTCTTTTACTAATTTGCTCATGCCGATATGGGCTACATTCGAGAAGACAGTACCTAAAGGTTAAAATAATCCAAGGTCATTTCAAAGTCAGAAGGTCAAAATCGAAAGAAAATGACCATATCTCACCCAAATGTTATTTTATTTGGGTGATTCTGTGTAATGGTCATTGTTCTTTGATTTTAACCTTTCACCTTCAAATGACCTTAAAGTAAGCCAAGGTCGTTTCAAGGTCAAAAGGTACAAATAAATGGACAATTGCCATAACACAGAAGCACCCGAATAAAACAATATTCTGTGTAATGGTCATTGTTCCTTGATTTTGACCTTTGACCTTCAAATGACCTTGGGTTCACCCAAAGTCACTTCAAGGTCAAAAGGTCAGCATAAAGGACCAATGACCATTACACAGAATCAAACAAATAAAACAACATTTGGCTGAGATATGGTCATTTTCTTTTGATTTTGACCTTCTGACCTTGAAATGACCTTGGAATATTTTAACCTTTAGGCACTGTCTTCTCGAATGTAGCCCATATCGGCATGAGCTAATTGGTGTAAGAATAATTAAAATGTAATAATATTTGTCTGAGCTATGGCTATTTTCTCTAATTTTCTTCTAAAATTGACCATTTTTGACCTTAAAATAACCTTGGATCGCCTTACATTTAATAGCCTTGTTTCTTATTCCAGGTAGCCCTTATCTAGAAGAAAAACACAAGAAAGAATTAGCTGATTTCAAGAATTATTGGCTGAGATAATGCCATTTTTCTCTGATTTTTGCTAGATATCAATTTTCCTGACCTTGAAATGACCTTGAATTATCCAGAATTTAGCATCAATATTTTCCCCCAATATAGCCCTCGTTGAGACAAATAGAATAAAAAAGAGTTCATGCAAATCGGACTATTCGTTAATTTTTTGTGATAAAATGTGTAAATTGAGAATGGACCCAAGTTCCAAGTCCCGAGGCTGAGCGCCTACTGTAGTCCTGTAAGGCTGTAAAATAAGGGGTCTATGGTTTGTATGTATGTGTGTATGTGTAAATACGTGTAAATGTGTGTAGCCTATATGTATGCGTCCGAACCCTTTTATGTTAGCAACTTCAGTATTTTGGTTTCGTGAGATAAGTCGTAGTGAAGAAGAATTATAATTTGGAGTCAAGTTAATCTAATCATCTAGTTACCTCTGCACATTCGCACCCGTGGCCGGAACCTTCAGACTGAATTTGGCCATGGTAGCAAGAGTATTGTATACACATGTCTTCGGGATATGTCCACGAGTCTCCAACATCCTGTAACAGTTCAGACAAGAAAATCTCTTCTGAAGATCACATGTAATCGCAAGAATACATTCAGTTATTGATATATTGCATTATCGTATGACGTAATTTATTGTGCTGACAACATATAACTTATGACAGGGAGTGCGCCTAAAAATATCACTATTCGAGTGCTAGGCCTACTACAAGAACAAGGAAAGTGAAATTTACAAATGGCAGTCAGTCATACAGAAAACGGAACACATAAATAGGTTGTCGCTTAAATGTAAAATCGCCAATGAAAGCACGAGCGCCAAACAATTTCCCGTTGTTACAATAGTTAGGCTAATTGCTGCCTCTGGAGTTCGTCTTAATTATTTAACTCATGGTGTAAATTAATCAACCGATAAATTATTTTCGCTTATCGTTTACAGGGTGACTTGGTTGTTGCACTGTTTCGTTGATCTATCCCCGTTTTCCGTCGTCAGATTGGTAACGCCTCGCAAAAGGTTTTCTTGAAAAGGCGCAATACAAATTGGCGATTACAATAACGATTACTAAAAAATACTAACATGACAGACGAGCTCGCCAGGTAATTCACAGGAACTGCAATAAAATATGTTTGATTAAAAGGTGATGCATCAACTTTACCAATTTCACTGTAATAGCAGCGTAAATACCGCTCATCTCGTCAACGTTGACTATCACCTCCCTCACTTATAACGTCTTTGAATCCAGTATTCTTTTATTTTTTAACTCACTGCATATCTTCACTCATTCCTTTCCGCCGTTTGGCTTGATTACTTGAAAAACATACAAAGAGTATTACGTTAAAGAAGGAACGAGGCTTAAATTATACCCACCGACAATTTAGCTATGTCGCAATTACATAACACACAAGGATCGACTCAACTGATGATTCCAACTCTCGTTGAAGGAAGTTCTATGAAATTCGTAATACTTTGGGCTGAAAATTAGGTTATGTGATTCTAGTATTAAGTGTGTAACAGTGTACATTCATTTTCCCACATGTCATAATGTTAAATAGTATCTTACCAAACTCTGCATTCGCCCATGATAACAACGGCGCCGGTAGGCACTGTGTCTCCTATATGCAATCGCGTATCTCCATCCGTAAGTCCTGGTTTACCGTCTTCCTCGATATACATTATTGGGTCTGGTTGCGCTCTCTTCGGTCGAGATGAATTACGAGCTGTGAGGTGTGCATCTGCGTTTTCCTCATCATACGTCATGACACAGAAATAGTCTAGGCGCAAACAAATGGAAAATTCCGTGCAAGAAGCAAATCATGTTCATTTTGTCAACATACTTTTACACTAATTCGACTATGCTGATTACGAAAATCGCTATTGCCAAGCTGGATTTTTGGTCTGAAGGTCATTTCAAGGTCATAAAAATGAAATCTAGCAAAAATCAGAGAGAAATGGCCAGATCTCAGCCAAATAATAATTGTTGAATTCGGTTAATTCTTTCTTGCTTCATTGTGAGCTGCTTGCAGAGGGAGACCATTCCTATGCAGAACTCTGTGACCTATATAAATTTTGGCCTGAACGAATAGATTCAGCTCTATCATCGACCGTCTGACAGCATCACGTCACGATCACATCAGAGGCAACCATCTCGCAGCAGGGTTTGTCTCGCAGCAATACGTTGATCAGTTTTAAAAAAGCCAAGAGCCGTAAGAGACGAGAACAGTGTAGCACATAAAAGAAATAGCGTTCTTTAATTCGGTGTCTGGGAGGGCATTCTTTCAATCAAGAAAGGTCAGAATGCATGATAGCTCGAAACCCAAGGGAAAATGACCTATATAAAATGACATTGCAACGCTTCTCAGTATTCATCGTTTGGAGATGACTATTTATTACCAAATTACAGAATGCTGTGAACATTAGGGCATTCTGAATTAGCTCGAGAAACTGTTATTTCTTGTACATACGTCAAGTTTCTGATCAAATTTTAATTTTCTTCTAATCTATCTAATAGAAACATTGATAGCTGTTTAAACGTCTCTGTAAATAAATTGAGTCGTTTGAATCTACATTTCAACGGTTACGGGTTCAATCTTGCGCGTGTAATATCTAAATAAATGAATAAATGAAAACCCGCCTTTATTCTAACCTACCTGGATGTGTTGTTCCCGGTGTTGTAACTGCAAATAACACGAAACGCACGAAAATTGGTATTTTAGTATAATAGAGTATGCATTTAGGCCTACATTTCACAAAATTATATATAGGAATATTGACAAACTGCATTGGTAAGTTGTGCTTCATCTAACTCAGTTCAGTTGGAATAAAGGATCGAAATTCTTCGTCACGCCGTTGATACCATCATAGACGCTTTCACTGTGAGACTCTGAACTTATTTCATATCCGTCCATGCAAAGTACATGTATCTGAGTAAATTAGTCCATTTATTAATAAAAAACATTGAAAAGGCATGCTTTAAATTCTTTTGTGTTAATCGTGACAAACACATGTATGCATGCGTGCAAGCATACAGATATAATATAATAATATTTTTTCTTTATATTATTGAAGTGCCTGACAAACGCACTGCGCTGTACATTTACATGTTATGCAATTTAAATCTTAACCTCTAACAGAACAGACAGCCTGCAATACAACGGCGCTAATAGCAGCCTACAAAGCATATTCGCCCAACGGGGGCTCGAACTCGGTACCTCTCGGTCTGTGTGCCAGATGTTATCCAATGCGCCACGCCCCCCCTTCCCCGCATCCACACTCATACACACAAATGTCTGCCATGCGGATGGACCTCGTTATTCCACGTTCTCACACCACGATTAGTAGCCTACACGTCTGGGCTTCTCTGTCGATGGGACATCGCTGTGGACAAAATTTACCTTATGAAATTTGCTTAGTTCCACCTTTAGCGGACTGCACTGCATTTGTTCGAACATTATAGTCACACCTTTTTCCATGATCTGACTGATTGTTGCGTACACTACACTATAATTAGCGCCTCTGAAAGGAGTTTAAGACGCGCCATACAAGTGTTCCGTTTACATTAACTTACACACATACATAAATATAACCAAGCGTACATATGTATATGTTACAGGCAATGTGTAAAATCAGGAATTTTGTAAAATGCCTGAAATTTTTAGGCAATTTGTAAAATCCCCAATTCACTCGGGCACTTTACAAAATCCCTGAAAAAACCAGGGATTTTGTAAATTCCCTGAAATCTGATGATGAAAATTTGACAGATTGCCTGAAAGTGACGAAAATTATCGAAGTTTTACAAAATCCCTGAAAAAACATGGATTTTGTAAAATCTGATGATGAAAATTTGACAGATTGTCTTAAATCAATATTACGAACATAATCGAAGTTTATTATGTCCGCCTTTGGCTGCGTGTCCGACATGTCCGCCGGCTATGTTTCAAGTCATGTTGTCGGGGCCGTGACTTGTATGTTCTCTTCCCCTTAGGAGCCTAAATAGAGCTTTGAGTTGTCGCGGCGGATTGTCAATTAATAATAATTAATAGATAAATGAATAAATAAATAAAAATATTTAATTATTTTATTAATTAAATTTATTTAATTAATTAATTAATTAATTAATTAAATTTAATAAATAAATAAATAAGTAAAATTAAATAAATAAATTAATTTAATTATTTAATTAATTAAATTTATTTATTTAATCAATGAATTAACTAATTAAATTTAATTAATTAAATGTAATTCATTAATTAGTTTATTAAATAAATAAATAAATAAAATAAAATAAATAAATAAATAAATAAATTTAATTATTTAATTTATTTAATTAATTAAATAATTAATTATTCAATTAATTAACATACAAGTCACGGCCCCGACCACATGACTTGAAACATAGCCGGCGGACATGTCGGACACACAGCCAAAGGCGGACATGACTAGAAATAATAGCCAAAGACTTGTGATAATTATAGTGAAACGCCTAACGACCAGCAATTTTGCTACAGTATTAAGAACTTCAATTATTCTGCAACTTCAAAGTCCACTGGACGATGCAAAATAAATAGGTGCAAATGTTTCAAAGGGAAATTCAAGTGCAACATTCGATGTTAAATTTCGATAGTGTTTCAGGCAATCTGTCAAATTTTCATCATCAGATTTCAGGGATTTTACAAAATCCCTGGTTTTTTCAGGGATTTTGTAAAGTGCCTGAGTGAATTGGGGATTTTACAAATTGCCTAAAAATTTCAGGCATTTTACAAAATCCCTGATTTTACACATTGCCTGTAACATATTATATGCATACGTACACACGTACATTCACGCATGCGTACCTACATGCACACCCACACTGTGGGGCGCGGTGGTGTAGGGGTATGTTCGGTGCCTTGCAGCCAGAGGGTTGCGGGTTCGAATCCACCTTAAGCCGCCGCGCAGGGACCTGAGCAAGTCCTTCACTCGCAATTTCTCATGCGCTTCGGCGTGAAACTCCGATTCAGTGTCCGCGCTGTAGTCGGGAGCGCCTCTGAGTAGAAATCTTGAAGTGGCGCTATAACAAGTGCTCATATATATATATACATATATACATATACACATACCTACATCTATGCATACATGTATACATACATAATTATGCAAAGGCGTCACGTATTCATGCATGATAGAAACGTACATAAATGTATGTATACATACGTGCATACGCAATTATATACGCACAAACACGCATGCATACATAGATAAGTATAAACAAATACATACTGACGTCGCGTCCAATTTTACTGCGTAGATCAATATATACAAATACCTACAAACATGAGTGAAAAAATGATTTTTTTTACATTATGAATAATTAAGTGCTTGCATACGTAACAACATGATTACTTGGATTCAAATATACCTGTTGTCGTTGGAGGCGGCGTTGTTGCTGGAGTTGGAGGAATTGTTGTTGGACCTGTTGGAGTTGGAGGAATTGTTGTTGGACCTGTTGGAGTTGGAGGAATTGTTGTTGGACCTGTTGGAGTTGGAGGAATTGTTGTTGGACCTGTTGGAGTTGGAGGAGCTGTTATGGTCGGAGTTTGGGTTGGTGTTTCGGTTGGTGTTTCGGTTGGCGTTTCGGTTGGTGTTACAGTTGGTGTTGTCATCACTGAAGTTGCAATAATTAACTTCATTATAATCATCAACACCAACATCATGGTCATCGTCGTCATTCTCGTAATCGTCTTTATCATAATCAACATCGTCGTCTTTCGTATTCCATCGTAACGTATCGTATTAAAACATTTATAAAGCGCCTCTCGCGGTAATAACTATTCAGAGGCGCTTATTATGGTCGTTGTGAAACTCTTCTTTGTCATTGTCTGTTCCTGGTGTTCCTTTTGATCGCGCTATTTGTGAATTAGCGACGAATTCTGACGACTGTCCATCACATTCAATGTTTTAATTGTTTCTTCCTATTCGCATCATTGACTGATTTCTCCAGCGTAGTCTTAAACTTAGTTTGTTTTTCTGTGAGCTGTTAATATACCAACATAATTTCTTATCTTATCTACACCCAAATCTGTGTATACACAGTCGCAGAAGTCGACCTGGAGCGTTCGCTCAAATTGGGGAAAGCACAATGTCAAGCCGTACTATATCTACCGCTGCGACCGACATGATCTGGACGTTGTAAATGCCATCATTGACTTCGATCTGAATGGTCTTAGTGTTGTTATATGAATCGTGCCATTTTACCTTCTCAGATGATGCATAGCGGCGTGGCTGAGTTACTTATTCTGCTATCACCATCAGATTTCGGCTTAGAACCACGATAAGGATGCCCTTCAGGCTAAAGGTCACTCTTCTATCTGTTGTTTCAAAGACCTTTGATGGTCGTTTCCTTGTGCGTTATTATCACAGGCAGTAATTACCAATTTCCCATCACCGACGAACATAATATCTATCTACCTTTATCTATCTAGCTCTGCGTAAACAATCCATTCTATCGACTTCATTGAACGATCTGAGTTAGCTCAGTACGCCTAGGAGTCGAAGCACAGTTGGATTGGATGGCTATAGATATCGTGATTACAAGTGATGATTCCGTTGACTGGATCTCAAGATGGAACTTCTCCTCCTCTCCGAATACGGTCTTCTGTTTGCCGTTCACTATTTACACGTGTTCCGGCGTGTGCTGGCAGATCTATGCGGGCTGGAATAACTTGGACCGGGAGGCCTTTCGACCACGGAAAGTCGTTCCTTAGAATAACTCTTCGCAATCAATCAGTCCTCGATGACCGATTATCGTAATTCTTCTCTTTCAGGTTTGTGATAGTCCGTCGGAAGCCTCTCACTCCATGGTTGGACGGAACCTGTCATGATCTTCGTCGCAAGGTCAGAAGTTTATGCAACGATTCAGGGCAAAGGTGCAATGCCGAGAACCGTGCTTCACTGATCCATAGGAGACGGCAAATGTATGGGTTGTTTAAAGAAAGCGGTGCCTATTTGAGAGTAAGTGGTCGCTGTTCTCAAACCTCCATTGTCGTCCTTACTTCCACAAGGCGCTCCGTGCAAATTTCATTCACGGCCACTGACTGTCTGGAGATTTTGAGTAAAAAGACTTACTAAAGCCGTCGTTCTACGCGATAAATTTTCCTTAAACCAGCATGTCATAATTGGAGCCGATATCTAAACGATCCTACGCCAGTTGCTAATGTAGTGGCCATTCAAGTCGTGTGAGTTGGAAAATCTGTCACCACTTCTTTTTTATGTAATTCTGCTTGGGTGAAACGAACTATTGTGTTGCATCTATTTTGTGCCGAAATCTTTATGCCACTGATCCAGCCCATTATCGACCAATTCCCAACTTTTGCGTTCTTGTCTTTCAGACTGTGTTCCATCTTATCTTAGGCAGATTTGCGTCTCGATATCTTCCATCCATGAACGCAGATTGCTTTGCTCTACATAGCAATGAGATCTAGTTGCCCGACAACTCGCCCGACCGCGGCCCAGCATAGAAGGTTTGATGGTGTTAAGCCAGATTCGCAATAAGTTGCCTTGCCATCGCCGACTTAAGTATCTAGGTTTTCTTTCCCTCACATCAGTATGCGCATGAGAAACATTTTTCCATCTTATTCTCTTGCTTATCGATTTACAAAGACCCTTTGAATTGTTTTTATTCAAGCGGAGGTAAGAAATGTTTTTATTGCAGTAACAATTACCAAAATTATTAGATGTATTAAGCTAATATGCTATTTATAAATGTAACGACATATGTAATTAGAATAGAGTTATTCATATCGCTGGATATACAAAGGGACTCACTTCTAACTGTTCTAGGTAGAGTTAGCAGTCTAACTGTTAAGGTAGAGTTTAGAACTCTTTGCCAACATAGAAAGATCACTCTATTTTCTTCAGAGCTAACAGGTGCAGTAAACGGTTTATACGTATAACAGAGTAGTAGTAGTCATGTCTCTTACCCATGCACGTGCAGCATTGCGGATACGGTAGTTCAATATTGATTTGACCCTTGAAATAATATGGACACATTTAATAGATGGTGAATAGTTAGCAATTATCTAAAAGGGTTGTCATAAATATCAGCCGTTCTGAAAAGTAAGTAATGGAGGATGTAGCATAAATACTTTAGAAATTCTGAGAACGTTCCCAGACAAAACAAATAGATTTTTCTTATTTACGCAAGCGAAACACGAACATCAGACTTATGATTAAATGAAGCAGTCGCAGCTTAAAGGTCTTGCTGGAAATGTGCTCTTAAAAGAAATCAGAGTCATAGAACCCTTAGATGAATTGCAGTTTCGAGCAGCTTGTGCTTTATTTCTCTGAGGTTTAGGCTACTTGTTTTTCAAACCGCTGTAGCGTATGTATGGCTGTTGTAATAGACATAGTATTATGTTGTACTTATATCGTATACAGTAATTCCGGACTGCCACGTCATGTGTGGGGCATATGGTTCTCAATACGATAAAAAAAACACACACCCACACACTACACATGGGACATAGGAAGCCCATACGGAATTTGTATAATTATGAGAACCGTGGTCATCTGTCCATCTAATGGTGTCCTGACCATTATGATGACAGCATCATAGGTGTTATGAGATTCGATTACATTATATGAACGTAGGTATTATGCTCATGCATATATTTGGATGTATTTATAAATCAAACATTATGTAGACGTATGTGTGTGTATTTACTATTTATGCGTATAATGTGTGAATACATGTGCATGTGTGTATGTATTCCTCTGAGCCATTTTATATTAGCACCTTCAGTATGTTCATGCCAAGGGAACACGGGGCAAGGGTGAATAACTGGACTGAAATTGAACTAGTCATCTATTTACCTCGTCACAACCACAATAGTGGGGATAATCTCCATGGATTATGTAGCCATCATAACAGAAGTAACTCATACATCTGTCATCGGGACTTGACCACGAGAGTCCTTCAATGCTCTGCAACAGTTCAAACGAGACATCACCTCTAATTAACAATCGCAAAATTACATTAGGATATTGGATTACGGCATAGCATATGAATGATTGTGCTGATAGCATAGACTTTACAAAAAAATTCATTCTTAAAGGCAATTGTTCGTATTCACCAGCGGTAGTAAGTAATGATGAAAACCGTAATATATAAAGCTGTTGTTATCTTGATCTCCCCAAAACAGACGTCAACAGTTGTACGTCACGCCATTAGTCAAACCTTACTCAGGACGTTAAGTAATGAATTAATAAATGCTAGGCGCCTATCGATTCCACAGCACTTAAAGTTTCCGGCGTACTTAGGGTGTATGGATGCTGAGCGTAAAGAAACCTTCAAAACAATACTAACGTGACAGCTCATATTGCCGCCTTCGTTGCAGTCACTGAAACAGAAGATGATATCGATTAAATTAGTGAAGAGACGTTCAATAGAATATTTGGCTACAAAGTGAGCATCGCACTTCAAATAAAAGTTTCATCTATCAGCGTAGACTATTTGTTTAATAACCATTTAGTTTTGATCATGAACATTTGAGATGCACTTCGATTCAATTTCAGCTACAGAGATATCTTAAGTTATGTCGATCTTAAGCTGAACGTGTTTTTTTTAGCGCATTGTTTCTTCTTACCTCATTGGATGATATTGTTAATTACTTTCCACTGATAGTTTGATTTCTCGAGGAAGGTAGCTAAAATTATTTTTAAAGATCGAATGGAATTATATGTACTTCGAAAAGGATGACCCGTAATGACAGTTCAGTTGAAATCCTTGTCTCAGAATATATGGGCGCCCAAGAAATTTCTGCAGGTGGGGGGGGCAGAACCGTAATGTTATAGAAGGAAGCTCAACTGCGACCTTATTGCGATGCTTTGAACCTCTACATGTCCCTCCTCTTACATTGAGCAGCTGTCAAGGATCCAATTCGATGGACAGCGAAAACCATCAGTTGCTCAGGACTCCTCTCAAACCTTCTCAATGTGTCTCTCTTTAGTTTACTCTCTCTCAATCTCTTGGCTTCCTCTATCTCTACGTCAAATGCGTGGCAAAATACAAATGCACATCTAGATTCGTTAAATATATATTCCAAACAATGAGAAACAAGTTCTTCGATCGCGATAATTAAAAGCAACCCGCCGACAAGTTACACCTAATTAAATTTTAAAACAGTAGGCCCTACTTCTAAAATTCTACCGAGAGCTTCTACAGCTCCAGGAATCGCGGCCCATGTTAATTCTTACAACCGCGAAATTGAAATGACATAAAATCAGCAAAACTAATAGTAAGAGGAAGTTATTGTGAAATTCGTAATAAGTTATCGGCATTCAAGGTTGCACAGTATGTTCTGTGACTGTAATGCTAAACTTTTGCAGTGTACATTCATTTTCTATTATTTTTAGTTGGTATCTTACCAAACGTTGCACTCGTCGATGTTAACAACCGTGCCGACATGCACTGTGTCTCCTATGTGCAATGCTGTATCTCCATCTGTGAATCCTATTACACCGTCTTTCTCCAGATACACTCTTCCTTCATAACCGGTAACCTCAGTAGATGTGATATAACAGATTCCTATGCAAAAGCAGAAGCATGCAGAAGTTAAAAGAACATTGCGCCACAATCTTCCGGAGTCGGCGGTTACACGTTGGAAAGACTTTGTCAAAATGTTAGAGAAAGATGTCACAGGTTCCGAGGGCAAGTCACCAAAGTTTCCGATTACCCTTTTGGCTATAGATTCATTTTTGAATCGATGTGTTTAGGCAGACCTGACTCATTTCCCGTTGAGAGGCTCCTGTGGCTCTCGTATGCCTGAATTTCGTCACTGGATGCTAATACTTTGAACCATCCTTCTGGACAGACGACCGATACGAAGCTTCAAAAGTAGGCCCCCTATTGGCGTGCAACTTGCTTTTTGTATCATGTTGATATTTACACTCCTGACTGATAGGCTAGGTCATCCATGCCAGCATGCCCATATAGGAGCTATATTTCCACATGGAGCCCATTCAGAGCCCTTTAGAGACCCATCATGCCCACGGAAATCCTAGCAGGAGCTCTAGGCGTATTTACACATGCAATGGCTATATTCTTATTTTCTCTGTTTTTACGATTTTCATCAACGATATCTATTACACGTTGGGCATTTATTTCGTAGATATTACCTTAATTAAAAGTACATATACAATTCTTAAACGTAAGTAGTACATTTTGGACTATAATTAGTGTCTGGCGTGGCATGAACACGCTTCTGGAAACAAGGCCAAAGTGCAGAGACAATAATTATGGCGACTCAACCACGATGATTCAGGTCTGACTTCAGAGGCGGGGAGATGGTTGAATGGTAATATACGCTGGCACAAAGAATAACTAAATGGGCTGGGAGCGTATTTGTGACGCCAGGGGTCAAAACCCGTCACATATCTTTTTCTGACATTTTTATTCATTCATATTCTACAATTAATTTGCTTCAAAATACTTTTACAGAATGAAAATATTTTTTTTCTAACTGAAGTTATGCTCGTTTGATTCTTTTTCAATATCTAGGAAGCGACAAGCGACGGGTTTTGAGCCCGTCACATTTGAGTAGATCAGCGGTTCTCAACCTTTTCGCGCTGCGACCCCTTGATAATTTTCCGAAGTTGCGGCGACCCCCAACATTAAAATTGATTGCGTTACTCCCCTTCACCACATTTTCCCTACCATTATGATGCATTTTACTTCTCACCATTAATCCATAGGCTACGCATCATACAGAAAATTTGTAATTTTTAAATAATCATTTTGAAAATGTTAAAAGTAAAATTAAGTAAGTGAAATGTTTGCTTGAAGTTTAATATTTGTTGTGTATTGTACTATGTACAATTAAGAGTTTGCAACATCCGTGGATTCGTCAAACTGTAGACCTACGCTGAATAATTCAGGTGGACCAACTTTTTTCCTGGTCAAACAATAATTAACAGGCAAATTTGTAATTTTTATTGGTAATACTTGTAACGATTCCCTTATTTAACACAGACAATCTTACCTATGTCTATGTATAGGATTGTATAGGCACCATTTAATCTTATACAAATACCCATTGATGATAGTATTTGAGGTGTATTAATTAATTGACCAGAGCAGTACGATTAGCGCAGTGTTGGGGTTTAATATAATATTAACTGGGCAGAACCAATTGAAGGACATGACGACGCAGTCTCGTTGGAACCATAACATTGGCTGATTCGAAGTGTAACGGTCACGGGAGGATTAACGGCGACGCGCAGGCGCAGTACCGATGTTTGAACGGACGAGGTTGCGAAGAAGTAAAAAATTCTGTCTCCGATCGTTGATGGAGAGGGTCGATTTGATAAACGTCTCGGATGATCGCCAAAAGATCATCGAGCGTTGTTAATTACTACTAGGTTGTTAATCAACTCGATAACAACTAGTTCGTCACGGTTGAAGTTTGAGTGACGTTAGGCCTATAAGAGAATCCTACGAAAAAGGATTTAACGATCGTACGACAGATTGCCATTACAAATACACTGTGGTTTCACAATTCCTGCTGCAACTATTGAACTATGGAAGTAAACCATACTTTAAACTATATTTACTATATTTTCTTGTCTTAATACTCGTCTCACTCTGATTCATTTTAGGCGGCCTCCAATGTCATAAACTTTTCTAGTGTTGTTTATTTATTATAACGGCAGCTGGCAGCAGAGTTTCCCAGCAAACCGGCTATTGTTTTGTTTTAAGAACTGAAAGTGAAGTTAGAATTATATTTCAAAACTGATATTGCAAAAATTAAATTAGCTGCTAAGTAAAAATTAATTTTAAGTCGCTGTAGTGTAGTAGTTAGTGTAGTAATCATATATACATAATATTATATTAAGTTAAGAGACTACGTTGACAACTTTTTACAAATTTCTGAAGGTCCCTGGCGACCCCTGGGAAATCGTAAGGCGACCCCCGTGGGGGTCGCGACCCACAGGTTGAGAACCGCTGGAGTAGATGGTCTCGCAGGGGTGCTGTATAAAATTACTGCGATAATAATAATAATTTATGTTCACGCACATTAGTCTTGCGCCTCTTACTCAGATTTGACGACCTTGCACGCGTAGTTAGTCATATATACATAAATATAAATAAATAAAAGGTGATTGTTATTCTCTCCTACCTGAAGGTGTTGTTCCCGGTGTTGTAGAAACTGTAAATAACACAAAACCACGAAAATTATATGAGCATACACTATGCATTTACATCTCATGAATATCTATGCAAACACTATAATTAAACAAGAGATATATTTACACGTGATTAATGAATAGCGACCAACCGCATCGCTAAGTTTTGCTTCTGCTAACTACGTCCAGTTAGGTTATAAGATGAACATTTTTCGTTACGTCGTTGTAACCGTCGTATACTCTTTCATTCTGGTACGCTTAACTTATTGCAAATCCGTCCGTGCAAAGTACATCATGATTAAATTCATCGGCTTGTGGGATACATCAATAAAAGTAATAGAATTTAAGGAAAGACTGATGCATGTTTGGAATCCGGGCATGATGCAAAAATACATATCTCATGTTTAGCCTACTGTAACATACCTCCATAAGTAAATACATGCATGCAAACACGCATACATGCATGCATAAATACATGGTTATGTAAATGCATACTTATTGCCAAAAATACATTCTGAAGTCATGTCCACTGTTTATTGCATTAAATCATTGCATGCACATACCTATAAACATGCAAGAATACTCGCATACACCCTTGCATTTACCCGATTGTTTCCCTCAAAAGTTCATAAGATAATCATGTGATCTGTCTGTTTTAAATTTCCAAACTTTTGATCGGTGATTAATGATTATTCTGGATCACTACTTGTAAACTATTCTCCGGAAACAATAAAGGATTGATTGATTGATATCATGTGCATACTTAAGTTGCTTGCATAAATTTATACATGAATGCATTAATACTTGGATTCATACATACCGGTTGTCGTGGGAGGTGCTGTTGTATTCCCTGAAGTTGTCAAAAATAACAATATTTTAATCATTTTCACCTCCGTCATCATCATCATCGTCGTCGTCGTCGTCTTTATTATCATCACCATCTTCGTCATGGTTGTCGTTGTAAAAGTGTTCGTCGTCGTTGTCTGTTCCTGGTGCCACCCATTTGACCCGGTAGTTTTTACTTAGCGAAGAATTCTCACGACTATTCGTCAGTTCCAATATTTGTCACTATTTCGTCCGAATCTCATTACCTTTTCATCTTACAGCGCTGTCTTAGGCCTTGCGATCTCATGGTTTGATTGGCTGGCCATATGGCTCAATTGCTACTGATGATTTCGTTAACTGGGATCTCCGCTCCTCTCGGATTTGGGTCTATCGTACATGTTGGTCGTCTATAGATAGATCATACCTAATATATACGGTGCTGGATAAACTTGGACCCGGAGCCCCTCGGATCTGGCCTCATCAACGATCCGCTGCGTAAGGTCATGTTGACCACGTACAGCCCATCCTCAGAATGACACTTCACAATCAATCAGTCCTCAATGGACACTGATCGTAATTCTTTTCTCTTCCGTCTATGAAGGTCCACCGGAAGCTGCTCACTCCATGGTTAATGACGGAACTTGTCCTGATCTTTGTGGCAAGGTTAGAAATTTTAAGCAACGATCCAGGCGAACGTGTAATGCTGAGAACCGTGCATCGCCGATCCATAGCATGCCGCAAGTGCGTGGATTCTTTTAAAAGAGCGTCCGTGGAAGCCCGTTGGAGGTGCTCCATCTGATCTTAGGCAGCATTGCGTCTCGGCTTCTTCCAACCGTGACAACAGATTCTTTTGCTCTACATCGCAAGGAGAACTAGTTGTCTGGCCAACCCTAACTACCGCTGCCTAGTTTTGCTTTTGTCGGCCCAGATTTCCGCAATAAACAGTCTTGCGACCATCACAGGAGTTTCTCGCTTTTTCTTTGCCTCCAATTCGTAATGGCTTAACAAACATTTTGTCCATATTAGTTTCTTGTGGTCAGATCCAAAAAGCTTTTCAATTGTTTCTGTTCAAGCGGCAGTTTAAAAATGTTTTGTTGCAATCACAATAACAAAAATAATTATACGTTATCAGCGAATACGCTATTTATAAGATATTGCAATATAAGTCATTAGATTAAAGTAGGTATTATCCGAGAATATTTTCTACCGAGCTATCTGGTGCAGCTCAGGGATTTATGTATCATACAATAGCAGTAATCACGTCTCTTACCATGGCAGGTGCAGCATTCCGGATACTCCAGCTCAACATTGGTTTCATCCTTGAAATAACATGGACACATTTAATAGATAGGCCAGTGAATAGTTAGCAATTATCTAGAAGGGTCGTCATTAATATCAGCCGTACTGAAAAGTAAGTAATTGAGGATGTCACAGACATACTTTAGAAATTCTGAGAAAGTTCCCAGACAAAACAAATAGATTTCTCTTATTTACAACAGAATGCGGCGTTGCTCATAATTTAAAGGAAGCAATAGCATTCAGAGCCAATCCCAGGTTAAGGGTCTTGCTGGAAATGTGTTCTTAAAGAAAATAATCAGAGTAGTAGAACCTTGAGATGAATAGCAGTTTCCAGCAACGTGTACTTTATTACTGTGAGGTTTACTTGGTTCCAATCGTTTTTCAAACCGTTGTTAAGAAACGTATTGATGAAGTTTAAGATATAATTTGTAGTTATATCGCAAGCAGTAATCCCTGACTGCCGCCTCACATATAGAGCATATTATGGTGCGCATAACCATAAAAATTCTGTATGTGCTTCATATGTCACACAAGTGGGCAAAGGTGTTCAGTGTATGAATCCAGCATGAGAATATTTTCACGTGGGCTTTATGTGTCTTTCATGTAACGTTACTGTTGCATATTATGAGGTTCGCGTATTTATAGGTGTATTTGTGAATACGTGTGTATGTGTGTGTATATGCCTCTGAGCCCTTCATATAAACACCTTCAGTATGTTCATGTAATGGGTGCACTCGGTAAGCAGGTGGATAAAATTAATTCTTGACTGGAATCAAACTGAACCAATCATCTGCTTACCTCTGCACAGTCACACAAGTGGGGGAAATCTCCATGGAATATGTAGCCATCATAACAGAAGTAACCCATGCATCTGTCATCTGGATTTGCCCACGAGAGACCTTCAATGCTCTGCAACAGTTCAAACGAGACATCACCTCTAATTAACAATCGCAAAATTACATTGTAATATTGGATTACGTTATGACGTGTGTACTATGCTGATACCAATGACCTTGTACAAGGATTCAACCTAAAACGTCATAATTCGTATTCAACAGCCTTAGCGACTAATAAAGAAAACCGCAAGAGACCTACATGTATCTGTTCCTATCATAACATGTAGGCTAATCTCATTAGGAACACAAACTTCAAGAATTGTGCGTCTCACTCCATTAACTATTCTTAGTCATTGTCTTGATTTATAAATTAATTCATTAGTAGGTTCTTCACGATTCCGAAAAACAAATAGTTTCTTTCGCACTTAAGGTGCATGGGTGATGGATGTGGGCAAAGCAACCTTCAAAAATAAATATACTAACGTGACAGTTGAAAGTGCCATCTGCTTTGCAGTCACTGAAAACAGAGATGAAATGGGTAAAATTAGTGCAGTGACATTTAATCAAATATTTGGTTACAACATGAACATCGCACTTTAAAAATGAAATGTCAGAATAGGCCTACCTATTTCCATTATTTAAAATTAATAATAATCTTAATTTTACATATTTTGATTCAAAATCTAGGGGGCAAGAGCCTTCCCTGCTCCAAAGTGCGGGCGCCCATTCCTCAACAATAATCACCAAGCTTTTTAGTAACTAATTTTAGATGCTCAGTTCTTCAGGTAGTTTCGAAATCAAAAGCCATCTTCTATATTCAGAGGAGTTGTTTTACTTAAACAGTTCAGTATGTGGGGACGCGTGTTTGAGCGTATGCGAAATCTGGTCTGACATCGGCAATCAGGAAACATAGAGCTAACGATTGATCTCAAACAGCGATCTATGCTATGCGTTTGGCTTGTTTCTTTCGTGCACTACTTAAAAGACGCTAACTATTGTCTTGACACAACTACATGTAGCTTAAGATTGAAATTCAATGACGCAATGCAGCGATCAACAAACAACTACGATTGAAATTTGTTCAGCTACACAGTTTTCTTCAAGCATTTTAAACTAAACGCGGTGTTTCCTAGCTTGCAGTTCCTTTTCAACTTTTTGGATAATTTCACTCATTGCTTTCTACCTAGTAATTTAATTGTTTGAAAAAGTTACTAAAAGTAGTTTTTAAAGAGGGAACGGAATTAAAAGTACTTTGAGAAGGAAGATCCTTGATGGCAGTTCAGTTGAAATCTTTTCCTCAGTAGGCCTATTAATCAACCTTGAGTAGTAAGAAGTTTAATAGGCTAACTACTGTTAGTTGCTTCTATTAAAAGGAGTTCTTCGTGTATTTTTCAAAATTAGAAACCATCTTATACATTTAGAGGAGTTTTTTTATAACTAAAACGGTCCAGCAAGCGGAAAAGCTTTTCTGAGCGCATCTGAAATCTAACGTCGGAACCAGGAAAGCAGAATCTACAGAGCTAACGATAGACCTCGAACAGCCATCATTCTGTGCAACGCTTTGGGGTTTGTTTCTTTCGTGCGGCACTTGATAGCGGCTAATTAGTGTCTTGGTCTTGATATAATTTAGATCAAAATTTAGGATTTCTATTGGAAATTTACGTTTGAATCTACTTCAGTTCGAGCGAAGAAAAGATAATGACGAGTCTCTTCGAAATACGCCCAACGGAATCAACTGCGACATCATTACGACACGTTCTACTTCTACTTGTCCTTCCTATTACAGTGAGCAGCTCTCAAGGATCCCTAGCAATCATCGATAATCATCATCACCTGCTGACAAAATCCCCCTCAAAGTTTCTCAATGTGTCTGTTGTAAGTTTACTCTTTCCATTTCTTGGCTCCTTAGTTCTCTCTGTCTGTCGCTCTCTCTCCACGTCAAAATTCGTCGCGAAATATAAATGCACAGATAGCTTTAAAATCCAAGTATAGATATATCCATCAAATGTATCTACCATCCACTGAAAAACAAGTTTTACGATCGCGACGCTTAAAAGTTACCTGCCGAAAATTTAGCTGCACGGCTTTAATATTACGCCCAAATAAATTTGAAAACAGAACTTCTAAAATTCTGCCTAAGCTTTTTACAGACGCCCCCCCGTATCATGAATCACGGCGCATGTTAAATCTTACAGCTGCCAAAATTGAAAGGATATAAACATCAGCATAACCCTCAAAGCAAAAGGAAATTACTGTTAAATTCAGAATATTCTGGACTGCAAAATATGTTCTCTTACTGAAATGTTAAATTGCAACAGTTTGCATTCATTTCCTCACGTGTTATACTGTTAGTTGGTATCTTACCAGGCGTTGCACTCGTCGATGTTAATAACCACGCCGACTTGCACTGTGTCTCCTATGTGCAATAATGTATCTCCATATGTGAATCCTATTACACTGTCTTGCTCCAGATACACTCTTCCTTCATAACCGGTGACCTCGGTAGACGTGATAATACAGATTCCTATGCAAAATCAAAAGCATGCAGAAGTTTAAAAACACATTGCGCCACAATCTTCCGGGGTTAAGGTGTCACACGTTGGAGAGACTTTGACAAAATGTTAGAGAAATAATTTCCGAGGGCAAGTCACCAAAGTGGCGGATGACCCTTGGGATAGGACTATTCTTTGTTCTTTCTTGCATCGATGTACTTAGGCATTCTTTCGATTTCATGACTAGATGCTAAAACTTTGAACCATTCTTCCGGGACACACGACCATTATGAAGTTAGAATAGTAACTGCCGTGCAACTTGTGCTGTATCATGCGTATTATTTGTATCATGCTTATATTTACACTCATGCCTGATAGGTATTGTATTGTATTTTCGCTTAATCAATCTGCACCTCTGGTCTTCATCCGTTTATCCGGAGCTTTATAATAGTCCACCTCGAAAACTTGGTCACCTATAATAGCTGGCTGATTGCAGCAGGACACCTTAACATCCACTTGGATGATCCGCAATGCTCTTGGATGGAGCAGCCGAGAAAACTCGATGCCACCTTAGGTATAATAAGGCAAGTACCAGTGCGTACGAATACACACGGCGGTTGTCTCAATGGTCATCGAGCGAGATGAATGGAGTGCAGTCCGGTCACAGAGCGGAAGACATCTTTGCCATGTGCAGACCTCGATGGCCTGTGTTAATCCACGGTCACTCGGTCAGCGCTATAGCGAACCCTCTTTCCTCACGCTATCTTCCCATCATATGCAGCCATCTGACTATTCTCACGTCATGGTTTGTCTCGAAGGACCGAGCGATGCGCAAAAAACCGCTTAATCGAGTTGAGTGCAGTTGCAAAAGAGAACAGGACAGGATAAGGAGTAGGACGGGTGTGAAAGGATTGGACTCGAGATAAATAATCACTCCTTCCGCCAGGGCTGGATACTATAATACCACAGAGAACGCATAACTGATCGTAACTGAAAGAAACCTCTGAATTTCTATGTAAACATGTCTTAGCCCCTCGTGCAAGTCGCATCGTAATGCACAAAGCACCGGCACCAAAAGCAAACCGTAATCAGGTCATATCCAAAATAGTCTGTTGCGTAGCGCGTTATGTTTGTACTTCAGCCCAGCTTTTTGTAGTTAAACTTACAAAGAAATCCATGTTATAACCTACCTGCAGTTGTTGTTCCCGTTGTGGCTGTAAGTAAAGCAAGAACCGGGTGAATATTTAAACGAGTATTCGTCTTTATTGCAATAAATTATGTGCACTATTATTTACAACGGATGGATCCACGCCGTTCAGAAAAAGCGACCAACTTCCTCGGCCACGTCCTCTTCTACCCTTTTGTGATATTATATCAAATTTAGCGTTACTTCATTGTAGCCTTCGCATATGCTGTCATCCTGGCAAGAAAGATCTATTGCAATTCTGTCCAAGCAAACTAGACGAGTCTAATTCGTACGCTTATACAATAAGCTACATTAGCAAGACCATTGCAACGTCAGGTCCTAACGCCCCACTGAGTAATTCAAGGCATGCAATCCATACATGCATGCGTACAACGCCGTACATACTTACATAGCAACATATGTTCATACATGCCAAAAATATCCGAAAACGTTTACATGCGTGCATGCATAAAGAGGCCTATGTATGCACGTTCTTGCGTGCATGCATGGATACGTACATAGCACACACATACATATTTATTCATAGAAATACACGCAACAATGCATTCGAAAAGAATGCATCATACAATGCAAAGTCATGTCAAAAATAAAGTTCTATTGCAAACTTTAAGACGCGAATATGTCCGCATGCATCAATGCATGCACACAATCATACGTATGCACACCCATACATGCTGTATATCGGTACATTCAAGCACACACAGGCACAGATATGCATGCATATAGAGGTTGAAGGAGTTCCTGTCTGGGTTGTACCTGTTGGCGTTTGAGTTGGAGTTGCAGTTGTTGGAGTTGACGTTGCAGTTGGGGTTGGCGATACAGTTGTCGGAGTTGTTTCGGTTATTGGTGGTTCTGTTGACATTGCAGTTGACAGTCGGTGTTTCATTTGAATCATGCATTTCGTAATTATCATCATCATCATCATCATCATCATCATCATCATCATCATCATCATCATCATCATCATCGCCATAGACATCGTCTGATAGTTATCAACACTGTCCGCTCATGGAGTCATCCACTGACTGCGACATATGTGAATGAGTGACCAATCGTATTGCTCAACTGTCAGATTCAATTTTTCCTTATAATTTCCGTCTAATTCCATTATGCCCTCCTCGTTTATCACTTGAAGTTCTGAGCTCCTTTCTCATGTCGCTGTTATTGAACGAACCATATATCTTAGCTCTCAACATCGACATTCGGTCGGAGTTCTAAAGTGGCGCTATAAAAATTGCGATCATAATAACAACTGCAAAAATTACAACAAGTTAATCACCTAATCTGTTAACTGTAACATATTATTATGAAAATCATTAGACTATAGTAAATCGTATTTCTGAATGCCAACTGTAATGTTAGCGTGTATTGTTCTAAGAATATATCCCAATATGTATCATCGGGTTTTCTACGGAACTAACTGAGGCATATAAGGGATATTATGTATATACAGTAGTTAGTAATCAGGTATCTTACCTTTAACGCAACTGCAGCATTGCGGATGCGGTAGTTCAACATTTACATAACCCTTGAAACAATATGAACACGTGTAATTGATAGTGAATAATTAGCAATTATGTAGAAGGTTTTTCATTGATATCAGTTGGGAATGAAATAGGTAAGTAATTCAGGGAGTCGCTTAAATACTTTAGAAAGTTCCTAGATCAAATAAACAGGTTTTTTTACTCATTCAAAAGAAACAATGTAGATTGCTGGGAGAAGTAGGCTATAATTAAACGATGCTACCACACTGAATGTGTCCCTTTCATCGTCCAATTTAGGTGTAATATTTTTCTACAAAATTGGGCCTACATTTGAAATGTATTTTTATTGGAATTACTGATTTGGACAATGAAGGTGACAAAGAAGAAGACTGAATACAAAGGAAGAACTAATGTAAAAAAATAATGAGAAGGAAATTGAGTCTATTTGGGCATATGTATCAAATGGACGACAATAGAAACTAAAACATTTTATGATGTGAATTATGGATGGAGCTGGGCGGCGAGGAAGACTTAATAGGGAGTGGACGGGTGATATCAAGAATTGGTGCGGACAAGATCTCCACAGATCGGGAGCGCCTCTGAGTAGTTATCTTGAAGGGGCGCTATATAAATTTCATAGATAGATAGATAGATAGATAGATAGATAGATAGATAGATAGATAGATAGATAGATAGATAGATAGATAGATAGATAGATAGATAGATAGATAGATAGATAGATAGATAGATAGATAGATAGATAGATAGATAGATAGATAGATAGATAGATAGATAGATAGATAGATAGATAGATAGATAGATAGATAGATAGATAGATAGATAGATAGATAGATAGATAGATAGATAGATAGATAGATAGATAGATAGATAGATAGATAGATTGATAGATAGATAGATAGATAGATAGATAGATAGATCCGAGAAAGAGCAGCGCAGGATCTGAGATTGTGAAAACTAGCTACGAAAGTGGACACCAACGGCTCGTCGGGTCACGGAATGCGATGACATCGCTGGCAATGTGTTCTCATATGAATCAGAATCATAGAAACCTAGAGCTGAACAGCAGTTTCCAATGTCAAGTGATTTGTCTATTTGAGTTTTACTTGTTTTAGATCTATCTATTATAACGCATTGCATGGAACAGTTCCATAAATGCTGTTATTTGGGACTCCTCTTGCGGCCAATCTCGTTATTATATGTTGAAATGTTCTGTGCGTGATTTGATTTGGCTTCAATAAAAAAGTTTTGATTGATTGATTGATTGATAGGTTGTTGTTAGATTTGAACCAGTTACGTATTCTTTTTGACAGCATAAGGTCGCGACAAAACCAGCAAAACTTTAAAGATACACATGTATGGATGTAAGCATGAATGTATGTATGTATGCATGTATGTAAGTGTGCATGTATACGTGTGTGTATCTATGTCTGCATGTGTATATGTATATGCACGTAGGCTATGTATACATGCGTCTGAGCACTGATATAGCGCTGTTTGAGCCATGTCATGAGAACACTTAGTGCAGCGGTGGATGAATTCTAATTTGGAATCAAGTTGAATTAATCATGCACTTACGTATGGACAATCACACCAGTGGGGGAAAGATCCAGGGAAAACGTGGCCATCATAGCAGGTGTAATGCACACACCTATCCTCTGGATTTGACCACGAGCCCTCAATGCTCTGCAACACGGCAAACGAATTATTATAAGCTCTTATAATCGCAAAATTATATTGAATTGCCGCATACTCATATAACGTAATACTGATACAATTATACATTTACCTCACAACTAAGAACTTTTTGAAGGAAAGTGACATATATACGAATAGTAGTAACGGCAAACGGCAATGTATAAATCTGTTGTTATAATCATCTGCAATCGCCATTAATAACAGAGACATAAATTATAGGTCTAATTGTACGTTGCTCCAATAGCTGACGTTTGCTCTTTGCTATAATTGATTAACAATGATAAACGATACGCGCTTATTGATTCCTTCAAGTTCAGAGTTTCTGACGTACATTGGCAAACAAATGGTTTGTGCAAACTAAACTTTCAAAACAATAGGCTACTCACGTGACAGTCGAAAGTTTCGGTTTCGGTGCAGTTACTGAAAAAAAATAGATTTTGGTTAAAAGGTGGCAAATAGAATCGGTGAAATTGGTAGATACACTGCAAATAAATATATGATCACAAAGTTACCATTCCAACTTAAATATGACACAGCGGCACTAACAAGAGATCTCGCCAACGTAGACAATCGCTTTCCTAACCACCAGTTTTCATCATAAACATTTGAGATGCATGTCGTTTACTTCCAACTGCATTGCGTTCTTTAAAACTGCCGACCTTTAGATGAACGTCTTCAAGTCCTATTCCTTCCCAATTCAAGGGGTAATTTCACTCATTTCTTTCCGTCTGGCAGCTTGATTACTTGAAAATTAAGAAAAAATAGTATAATATAATGATAAACACGTATAGCTGTTGCGAAATTTCTAATAGGTCTACTCTGGGCTGCACAATAATTATGTTCTTCGATTGTAATGTTAAGTTTTGTAAAAGTGTGCATTCATTTTCTCACTTGGTATACTGGTAGTTGATATCTTACCAAACGTTGCACTCGTCGATGTGAACTATCGTGCCAATGGGAACTCTGTCTCTTCTATGTAATCGAATATCTCCAGATGTGAGTCCTATATCACCGTCGACCTCGATATACGGTTGTGTTTTGTTTCGTTTCAATCCATCCTTTCCAGGTGAATTATCGGAATTGTCTGTATTATCGTCGAAATCGATATCCATGATGTCTTTCATGTAGCAGTAACCTGTGCCAAAAAGAAAAGCATTTTACTGTAGTACAATACAATACAACTGCCTTTGATACCGCCATTCTTCGAAGGTGGCCCAAAGCTCAGAATTACACACGCCTCGGCGGCGCAGAAACGATTATATTGCAGAGCAATTGTGCGCGAAGGACTTGCTCACGGTCCCTACACAGTAACCGACCGGACGAGGATCGAACCCGTACTCTCCGCGTTACAGGTCAACCGCTCTAACCAGTCGTCCACTGTGCCACACAATGTAATCATTGCAGTGAACTAATAAATAAATATTAGCTGAATCGTTATTCTGTTGCCCAAGACATAGAATTTGTACACATAAACTTAGCCTACAAAGACATATATGCCTAACTTACCGTAAGGTATTTCTGTTGGAGTAACTGTAAATGACACACAAGAAAAAGATGAATATTAAGACGAGTATTCATTTACGTTTTAGAAAATAATAGGCATTAATTACAATGGATGGTGCCACGTGGTGACTGATAAATGAACAGATTCTGCTTCTACTAACTGCGTTCATTTGGAATATAACGTTTTTCTTCACGCTGTTATGACCACGTATACGTTTTCATTCTGGCAAGCTTGATGTATTGCAATACCGCCCATGCAAAGTAAATTCATACGCTCAGTAGATACATTACAAGATATACAATACATTACAAGATGCACATAGGTGGGATTTAACTTCAAACACCTATTTATTATTTAAATGATACATTCTAATTATAATTAGTTCATTGAATAGATCCACAAAGAACGATAACTCACTCGGTTGAAGCCGGAAAATTTAAACGTAAAATGAAAATGTAAATACTTATATAGAGAGGCAGAGATGCAGAAACTGACATTGACAATGATAACATCAATCGCCGTGAAAACTCGTGACGTCACGGCAAATAGGATAAAGGAGTGGAATCTATATTATAAGTCTAAGTCTGTTTACGTTGTCCTTCCGTTTGTTTGTATGTTTGTATGTTTGTTTGTCCGTTGTCCAAAGGCTCCGAAACGGAACGCTGTAGCGATTTACAAAATTTTACAAAACATTATTACGCCACGTCATGGTCAACGCGACTATTTTCAGCTCGCAATTTTATTTAAGCGCCGATATATGGACATTTTAAATTTACAACTTTTTTAAACGAGGCTATCTTTAATACCGCCCATAGTATGGCCATTTGTCCACGTCATGCGGGCTATTTATGCAATCTTACGTCACGCGGGCTAACGGCAAAACTTCGTCTATTATTGAGCAAATAATACGCCTATTATAATTTAGAGATAACCCGTGCACATATATAGGGGAACAAATAATACGCCTATTTAAGGTAGAGACAACCCGTGTAGTACGGGGAACAAATAATATTGCCTATATAAGGTAGAGATAACCCGTGCAGTACACGGGCAAAGCAACTATGTTCACCTCTAAATATCGTTTCCAGTCAGATATGTGGACCTTTTTTAAATATTTGATGCCCATCAGCAAATATAGTAAGTAAGTAGCCTTTATTTGCAGCCGTTAAAATTACGCCTGGCAAAACCCGGGCGAACGCCGGGTAAAAAATGCTAGTCGGTTTATAAAGGAAGACACCTGGGAGGACGTTAGAAAGTGACGCTAATAAGAGGCGTTGTCTCATACATGTCTAATCTTAAAAAATATTTTAATTATGATGTGACGAAGTTTACGACATCAAGGAATCACTTTTAATTTATAAACGCAATGACCCTATACTTCCTGCACGACCTTAGCCATCTATAATTATGTCACGATCCCGTGTGCGTTCGTTTCTTCTCTGAGTCATTTTCATTGACCTTACGCACATAACCATTGCAATAAATAAATAAATAAAACTAAATCGTGATTCTCTTTCACCTAAGATAGAATGCTTAGAGATTATACTTAATCTTACAACGAAGCCCATGTCTAACCTACCTGAAGTTGTTGGCGTGGTTGTAGTTTTCGTTGTCGATGCTGTAAATAATACATAAAAACGGACAAATAGACGAGTATGCATTTACTTTTCAATAAATTATATGCACTAAATACAGATCCACGCGGTTAATGATCATGAACAACTTTCTCGATAGATTCTGCTTCTACCAGCTGCGTCCAAATGGGATTTCATTTCGAATTTACGTTTCAACCTTCGTAAACGCTTACATCCTGATGCACTTGACCAACTGCAATTCTATCCATATAAACCCAATAATGAGTAAATCGGTCTATAGGATGTGTTAGTTGCTCTATTGCAAAGTAATGTCCTAAAGTTGAATTCACTCTCCAATGCCTGCTATGTCCTTCACTCATTCATTAATCCTAATAAATTAATTACTTATTTATATGGCGCTTCTTCCAGATGTCAAAACAGGGTGCTTAGTTTTCAAGTATCAATGAACAGATAAAGGATGTCATTGATAAGAAGGTTTCGCAGTTCTCAGATGGGACGATTTCATGTAAGTTGATCTAACTATTGAATACTCCTGAAATTACATTGTCAAAGAGAGTCTGAGTTTTCCTACACTGACTTTATAAATTCAGATGGAGAGAGTTTTGGATAGCGCTTTGGACAAATAGCGTGGACAGAATAAGCCCAAAGTTCACCTTTGCTCTAAAAGGCGCTATATGAATTGCCCTGCTGATACACATTAGACTGTATCAAAGTTCATGTCATACTTGTGCAGTTCTCTTCATCCGAATTGTCTCCGTAGCCACAGTCATTTTTCCCATCACATCGGAAGTTCGGCGGAATGCAGCGATGATTGAGGCAGGGTATGTAGTCCGGATGGTGACAGAGCGCTGCAGAAAGAAGACATCATAAACTAATGCATTTATGAACTATGAATAATTAATGGTATATTGTCAAGTGCGACTTTAATATTGTTGTAACCTAATGTATAATACTTTAGATGGTATTTTATTGCGCTATGCTGGACTGTCTTGCATTGCACTGTGCGCGCTTCACCGAAAGTCAAGCATTACACTAATCCATACTACTGTATATTCAATGGTGCTATATTGTATTGTATTGTATCGTATTGTACAAGGCATACTACTGCATTGTACTGCATTCGTCGATCACAAAAAGTGTACCAAAATTCACAAAATAACCTGTTTGTAAGCATTATCTTTTGAATCCAAGACGACCAAAACAATATAAATACATAACCAAGCAATATAAATACATTACAGAGCAATATAAGTACACTACAAAACAGTAGTGTTCTCCTTAAAGAGTAAGACGACAAGAAATATTTAGAACACAATAAAGACAAAATAGAAAAGGTATTTTTAAGTTTAGCTCGAAATATAATATCGAAAGGTGAGTTGAGAACAGGAAGAGGTAGAACGGTCCGGAAAGAGGAACGAGCTCCTCATGTCCGCAACTCTTTTCCTAAGACTTTCTGTAACTCTGAGTGTACATATCGGGGAGGTCCTGTGTGTACTTCTTATACTGAAATGTATGTCATTAGTGTGTGGGGACAAATATGGTAGGATGTATCATAAGTTCCTTTACTTACGGCAATCTTTCTCATCTGATCCATCTTCACAGTCTCGATAGCCATCGCATACATAGATCTTTGATACACATTCGTGAACAACGTTACATTCGAAGTGATGATGTGGACAGACGGGATCTGATCAACACAAAAATTGAATTCAATCACGGCATTTAATCATAATAATTATGAACAATGTAAGTAAAACAACCGTCTGCCCTTATAGTGACTCAGGTTAAACAAACTATTTCATTCACGCATATTAAAACGTAGATATAGCGCTCCTACAAATTTCGACTCAGAAACTGCGCCATACAATCCGATATGAATCATTATTATGAGCTTTTGTACAGCGCCTTCTCACAGCACTGAGAACATTGCTTCAATAGGATCTAAACAGATGTGTCTTAAAATTAGAGTAATATACCAATCTTGGCCAAAGCTGCATGTTCGGAGGAAGAGTGTTTCAAAGAATTGAGAGTGTACATTGGTCGTTTGCTTGCTTATTTACTGGTTAACGACCACTGTGTGATTACAAATACCATTAGCGTCGCCCTTCTTCTTTATCCAGGCTTGGGACTGGCACTGACAGAGTGCGATCAGTCGTTTGCATTACCTACACGTAGCTTAATGGTTGACATACATGTTTTGATAAACGGGGTTCAACACTAAATATTTAAATTGCATTATTAAAAGTCTATAAATAATTTGGCTATATTATGCACAATTGGGATAATAGTTCTAATTATTTTATAATATAAGTTTCGGTTTGTAAGAATGAAAAGTCTCGTGTTAATTGTTCTGATATTGCTTTGCTAGGTTTCGCCGCAATAACTTACTTATGGATGAATTGCGACAGCTGCATATTTTCTGGTCTAAATGACCTTAGAATAATTATATCTTTTAGCGGACAACTTACTGCAGTTCTTTTCGTCGGATCCATCATCACAGTCGGACATAGTATCGCATGTGTAAGTGGCGTTGATACATTGGGACTCATCTTCGCACAAGAAATAACCGTCGTCACATAGCGTTGAACACTTTTTGCCGACACAATCCAACTTTCCGTGCGTGCACGTGCTGTAGAACAATAAGAAGAAAAGCAAAGGTGTGAGCAGCTGCCATGTTAACCTCCTTCACAGACACTGCCGTCGACTCATCGGTCCACTGGTGTCCTCTCGTCTAATTCGAGGGTGATGGCTGGAGGTGTCCCAGGAGCTCGCAGAAGACGACGTAGTCGTTGAAGCCAGATTAGCTGACTTGGTTTATTGGACCGACGACAATGGTGCCCTGAAAATTACTCTTTAAAACGGGTCTTGTTTTAGGAAAGAATATTTTCTCACTACTATAATGTTGGTAGAAAAAAAGCAGTTGAAGCAAGCCTTGAGAGAGAGCCATAGGTTTGAAGTGTTAGCGACTTCACTTTCTTAGTATCGGCATATAAAGGCGAGGCTAAGAACAAAGATAGTGTGTCGGCAGTGTCATCGTTTTATAGAACAGTTTTCTAGGAGTGCAATCGTTAAAATTCTTCGACCCTGACGGGTAATTAAAACCACGATTATTGCGCTAAGAGTTCTTTAGACTAACAACTACGTCATCGCGCAAAATAACAGTATCATTGGGAAATAATTATTAAAGGCTTTTGTTAATAAAGGCCTGGGTCAACACACTGTCTTGCCTTGTTGAGATCTACCCTCCGGATTACAGGCCGGGCGCGCAGACCAATCGGGTATACCATGGCCAACAAATAGACCTAAAGCGCAGGATTATTTTTAATGGAAGATAACATATAAAAAGCAGCGGTAAGTAGGCTTACAGACAAGATTTTATCCGCTGACGACGATTGTGAGGCAGATGCCTAAGCAACTCCGAGCCTCATTAAAGAAACATTGCGAGCTTGCCTATGTGTACTAGATGGGACCCGCAGAGGCTCTGCACGGGTTTTTATAGGAATATGGGTCGTCTATGGCCTCCACATGGGTATGCCGTCAGGGATAAATACTAAGGACATACTTTCCTTTAGCCCGCTACCTAAAGCGATAGGCATTAGTTCAAACAGAACTGGTGCATCTCCAAGCAAACATACCAAGTTTGACAGTTAATTTCGACGACCGTTCCAGCAGGATATGTCTTGCCATTTACTACGCACGGACACTCCTCGCTCTTGACACAATTACCGTTTTCTAAAGAAAACAGCCACCAAAGAATTTACCAATAATTATTAGAATGTTTAACTCAACTAAAACAATGCCATAACGAAAAGCAGTCATAATTATGTATTCATAAAAAGGCGACCCGAAAATAATAGAAAGTTTGGAATGTTTAATTGTACCCATGATTGGTGAAATAGAAAAATTATTTTGTTTAACCAAACTGAATGCAAGAATTATCATCAAGAGTTGTTTACAGATATCGGTATGTCTGATATATCCAGCAAATTTAAATAAATACTAAAAATACATTAATATTGCTTAGATTCAATGCGCTAATCTCTTGTTCCTTATTGATCTTGTATTTCATGTATAGCAAATAAATGAAGAAAATACGAATAAATAAAAAGTCAAGACAGAGATAGCGAGGCACTCTATTCTATTTGTACTTGTACTTGAACATTTATATAGCGCCACTATGAGGGACAACTAATCAGACCAATTCAAACGAATTTGTTTCAATATATATAATGTTAGTTGTCATTAAAACTACTTGAGACTACATCGGATAGAAAAACAGTGCACAGTAAAATATTCGAGAACTAACCATCCTCGACAGTTCCCTCGGGACAGTAGCATCCTTCAACGGTCAACGACTCGCAGTCTGGATCCAGAGATCCACAGCACAAGGCCTTGCATCCACTGTGACAAGGAACATAGACCTTTGGAGCCTCACACATAACGGCTGAAAACGATAGACAATCATTGTATTAATGACTCTCAAGAATATATTCAAGAATTGACCTGTTTCGCACTTTTAAATGAAGTCAGTTTTTTTTGCTTTTGTTCATTTGTTCGTTTGTTTTTTGTTTTTGATTTATTGGAGTAGACCTACGTTCTTCTGGATAATGGCCTGATTACAGCTTGTTCCTGTTGCGCCATCGGTTGATGATTTTTGTATTAGATACTTTGATTCATTAAACTGAATGGTGGAGTAACATGCTAAATTGCAATGCATGGTTCTGTCATGTGTTGCAAAAGGAGTCCCGACAGCTAACCATGCACTATTCTGCACATGTCAAACAGCCATTAGGCTAACTCCACGCAGCATCAATCGCCAATGTTTCTTCATTAAACAACATGATCTTCCGTCAACATGAAAATAACAAGTACGATGGCTTCAGAGAGGGTTATCTGCGTATTTCCAGGGTTGGAACACCAAGAGCACGGTAGAGGGTTTTCGCTGTGGTAGGTTTTACACCCTAGAATATACTCCAAATAGAATTCGAGCTTAGCTGGCTATGAAAGGCAAGATTATGCAACACCGTGTTTGCAGGCATATCAGATCTTGAAATCAATGCATACAAAGTTTTCTGGCTTGCGTGGTTCTGCGTTCAATTTTTCATTTAAGCTCATTAACTCTACTCGATCAGTTGCAATTACTTCCTGTTGAATTCAAATTGAGATTGAAAATGGCTTTTCTAAGCTATAAAGACCTCACAAGTCACAACGATTGATTAACCGCGATTCAGATGTGCATCTCCGTGTGACCTTGCGCTCGTTGTTTTTAATACTAATAATAATAACTAATAGTAATAATAATAATAGTAGTAATAGTAGTAGTAGTAGTAGTAGTAGTAGCAGCAGCAGCAGCAGCAGCAGCAGCAGCAGCAGCAGCAGCAGCAGCAGCAGCAGCAGCAGCAAGCAGCAACAGCAACAGCAGTAGTAGTAGTAGTAGTAGTAGTAGTAGTAGTAGTAGTAGTAGTAGTAGTAATAATAATAATAATAATAAGTAATAATAATAATAATAATAATAATAATAATAATAATAATAATAATAATAATAATAATAATAATAATAATAATAATAATAATCATCGTCATCATCATCATCATCATCATCATCATCATAATCTAATTATAACAATAACACATAATGACTGCTCTAGTGTGTTCTCCTGCCGAAACGCCTCCGAGTTAATTTTTCTGTGAGATGTGCTATATAAATTGGTTAAAAACAGTTGACCTACAATTATTAATATAAAGACCGGAGGTCAGAAATGCACAAAGCTAGGCCTAGATGTCATATCAGACACTTACGACAGACTTCGAGTGACCTCCAGTTCACGCAAGCGTCATGTCTTGAACATTCGTCAGCAAAGGCAGCAATCGCTGAGCAAAGACACTGACAATCACCTCCGGAATCACATCTGTAACGTAAAGTAACGTAAAGTCATCATACTCTACTAAATATTTCGTACATAGCCTACTTTGCCAGCATTGCCATGAGGCCATATTGACTCTATTCCGACCCCATCTGAGAATGTGAGTCTTATAATTATGAGCTCCATGCTGGCACGTGGGCGGGTTTGCTCACACTTGCGTGTGTTTTCTTCCTCTGCTAAGGAATTTAGGTACAATCCTCTCTAGCCTACATGGGACATCAGCATAATTATTTGTTTTGCAACATAAAACTTTTTTGAAAAGGTTAGACCAAAATATGAAATTGAATGAAATTGTTTTAAGATGGGTTGGAACGCATGACAAGTCTGAAAGACTGGAACAGATCATATTGGACTAGATAAGCCTGGATTTAACTGAAGTAGGTCAGATCGGACTAGAATCGACTAGACTAGACACAATTGGATTACAAGAGACCAGAATGTATTGGATTGGATTAGATTAGATACTTGTAAGTACCGAGAAGTAATATATTTCTTTACTCGTTAGCGCTACCGTTTTCACTGCAATCACGTAAGAATAGTTAGTGAGTGGCCGAGTGGGTTGGTAGCCCGCTCTCCACGTCGGCGCCCCGGGTTCGCTTCCCGGTCGGTCGGTTTGTCAGAGATTAATTTCTCGGATCTTTACTGCCGGTGGCTCGGTCGCAATATAAACGTGGAGTACAATACAATACAACACATCACAATACAACTGGTGCGCGGTGGTTTGGGGGTATGTTCGGTGCCTTGAAGCTGGAGGGTTGCGGGTTCGAATCCACCTCAAAGTCGCCGCGTAGGGACCCTGGGCAAGTACTTCACTCGCAATTGCTCATGCGCTTCTGCGTGAAACTCTGTGAAACTGCGCAGTAGTCGGGAGCGCCTCTGAATGGGAAATCTGGTAGGTGCGCTATAACAAGTGTTCAAATACAAAAAAAATAAAAAAAAATCGTACCCGCATGAGTCGTAAACACAGTCTTGGTAGAAAGTTTCAGCATTCGACACTGCCAAGCGACATTCTGCGAAGACACTGCCCTCAGTTATGATCTTGCATTGCTCTCGACCCCAAGCTTCTCTCTTCGGAGAATTCTGGCAAAGAATGCAGAACAAATAATAATTATTATTGATAGCTGTAATACTCCTTAATTAATAACGAAGACACCAGTTACACAAGAGGAAGTGAAGACAAGTTCCGCTGAAATATTTTACTGATCTAAATTAACGCCAAGACCTACATAGCTCATTTGGGTTTTCCTTAAAGTATCAAACTTCCGTCAATGTTAAGCTTATCCAGTGTTTCTATCAATCGAGAAAATGCTTTAAAAGTCAAGCTAATTGATTATTGCAATGCTCTTGCCCTAGTATAAGAGGTATTGCTGTTTACGGAAAGAGACTTTCCAACTTAGCCTAGTGATTGACTATTTTGTTGATCAGTTACTATCATCACTATTATTGTTATTATTAGTTTTGCGCGACCCTGAACTCTAGGATCAACGCTGGGATCTACTTCATAATCGCTTATGATCCATATTTTCAACTCGCTGTTTCAGTGTAGATATCTTCATGTTTTGCAGCAATTTCAGGAATGTATTAACTTTGTAAATGAGCTAGCCGAGTCTTTAACGTATGCTTTTTTCGGCTGACATTGACCTGCATGTATGTTGCGTTCAATTTGCAACTGGACTGTATTTGTCACAAACAGTATGTTGCATTGATGTGTTGGTGAAATGATATGCAAGTCAATTGGCCACTGCTTTGGGTTCCTGCCTCTGGTCTCTTTTGGATCTCCCAATTGTTTCCCTTCACTATGTACCCAACTTATGTACCTACTGTTCAATAATTGTGTTTTTTTTCAGAAATGCTGTACTCATGGACTGTAACTGAAATTGTGAAAAAAATTTAAACCATTTTAGACCTGTTCAAAATATTAGATATTCGAACTGTTATGGAAACTCAGCAAGCGACTCCTCCATAGCCTACATGTGTAAAATTAACTATGCAATAGGTAACTGATTCAGCATGTCTTGAAGAAAAGGCACGACATCGAGATGCCACTTGTAATTATACTCACAGTGCATGGATTCAAATCCTCAGCCGGATCTGGTTCTGGACAGGATCCAGAGACTTTCCACTGAGCACCAAATTCCGCAGGCTTCAGTAACAGTTGTCCAGAGACGTCGACCGGGTCGTTGCTTGCATCACCGTCGAAGTTTCCGCAAAGTCCTTCGACCGAGGAACGGAAAGAGGAACTCAGGATAACATGGACATTGGTTCCTGTGCACAATTTACAAGCCTTTTCATTCAGTCTACTTAAACCTCTTCACTCAGTCTAATTAAGCCTCTTCATTCAGTCTACAAAACATAATGAAATACTGGGAATGAAATTATGCTGCAACGAACTAAAAAGACATGGAGAGCCTACATGGTCGCGCATCACAAGAGTCAAAGGTTTTGGTTTACCGTTCGCTCATGCTAAGTGCATTCCATAAAATGTCCTAAGACCGTACACATGATTCACTAAGCCGTAGAATTTGGTAAGTAAATGGCAATATCTTGTTATGTACTGGCCCAGCACTCTGGTCCTTGCGATAATTGCTACAACGTATCAGGATAAAGATCAGGTAAGTGTGCGCTTTCTTACGTTCCACTGGGTAAATGGCGGCTTAACTCACCGATGCTATAAAATGCACAACCAGACACGGTAGCCAACTGATTAGGCTAGAGAGCTCGCCTTATAAAGTTGAGAGTGCGGGTTCGAGCTTCCCCTGAGACGATAGCTGTGTAGGAACCTTGAGAAAATTCTTCACTCATAATTGCTCAGCTCTATCCATTATCCATTGATGTTTGGTCGTTAGATTGTAAATATGTAATGATAGGCCTACTACAAAACAGGAACTCCGATGCAATGATCCCGTGCATAGGATTCTTCAATTACCAGCTCAAGAGCAGATGAGTAGGAGATGAGCTTGCCCTTATGTTCAACGTGAGAGCTTACTTGACTTTACTTACTTGTTTACAATTGTACCCTGTTACAGTACTGATTACCCATTTGTTAGAACATCGAATAAAAGTTGCCATCTAACCACGATCGTAAATGAAGCGCAATACATTTTCCAAAGTCACGATCGTGTTCAGCGTGTTTGTCGATATAGAACCGCCTTTGAATACTTCGTATTTTCGAGTGACCGGTTCATCATTGACCGTCGGATTCATTCCCTGCATAAGATAGATCTTGATCGGTCCAAATTTGATAAGAACAGACTTTGAGCAGGTTACACCCGTTGTCCCGCACGGTATGTTGAAGACGGTAATGATCAATGAAGGCGACTTTAGCGATCTGACCAAGACGTAGTCGCAGCTGCCCTGGTAGGTGAAGGAGTACCCGTCAAAGGTGTCGTAGTGAGGATCGCCTCTTGCTGTGCACATTCCATTGCATTTGCTGTCTTTAATGTCATTGCAATTCCACTTGCGATCGCCACAGACGCTGTAAGACAGAGACGATACCATTAAGTCTGAAGTTAAAAATAGGACGTGTTAGGCTTTCCGGAATCAAATGCACTTTGTCTGTTTCTTACTCTGCAATTCTTAACCAAAACTAGCATCGTTAAGCTGGGTGACACCTTATGGATGTAAATGTAATCCTAAGCTACCGATTTCTACAGCGCCTAAAGAGAGTAAAGTAGCGCCATCTAGATTATTCACAGAAGCTCAATCAAGAACAAAATCTTTTGTGAGGTAAGGTCCGAAGCAGTTTCAACAATTCAATTCAACAATTCAACACTTTTTATTGACACCAAGTACAAACACAAAAACAAATCTAGCAGTACATAATCACTTCAGTTCAATTATCAATAATATGCAGCAATGTTGTCTACCATGAAACAATCGGTTTTCTAGTGTCAAAGGGTTATCCCTAAAGGAGCACTAATGCTCCGCTGCCAGGGAGCCCCATTTTCCTTAATTTTCTAAGTATAGGTAGAACAGATGATCAGTAGCAGCCATAGTGTCTTCAGTGGTTTTCTACATCCATTATAGTTTATTTATTCCAGTTCAATAAGATACTGTTTAAGTTTCATTTTAAATATTGCTAAAGTTGTCACATTAGTCAAAGGAATCGGCAGCGAATTCCATACACAGGGTCCATGATAAGAAATTGAAAACTGTCGGGTTTTAGTCCGTGCATAAACTTTATGGTACTTATTATAGGATCTGGTGTAGTAGCAATGTACATCTGAGTTCAATTGGAAGTTATTAGCAAACCTTTCTGGCAATAGCCTATGTTTAAATCTATACATAAACATCCCAGTCTGCATGTTATTTATGTTTAGCAACGACATTATTCTGAGTTTCTGAAAGTATGTGTGAGTGCTTTGATTGTATTTAAGACCACAAATAATGCGTACAATACGCTTCTGTAATATTGTAAGTCTTGTCAGGTGTGAGTGGTAGTTTGAAGCCCATACAATATTGCAATAGGAGAGGTAAGGAAAAATGAGAGTGTTGTACAAGGATAATTTATTGGCTTTAAACCATTCAGATAGGCTTTCTAATTCATTACCTGCCATGGTGTACAAGGTTTCAAGAGATTTATCAGACAAAAATGCATTGGTGTCATCTGCAAAGATTATGAAATGAAAACTTGATGAGGAATTTGAAATATCATTTATATATATCAGGAATAGCAATGGACCTAGTATAGACCCTTGTGGCACTCCACACCTTACATTTAATTGTTCTGAGAGGTGGTTATCAAATGAGACATATTGCTTTCTGTTTTGAAGATAGTCAGAGAACCAAGCAAGTCCTATCTTTCTGACACCATAGTGCTCAAGTTTTTTTATGAGAATTTTATGGTCGACAGTGTCGAAGGCTTTGGATAAGTCCAAAAATATCCCGATCGAAAACAAGTTATTGTCAATGGCCTCTGTAATTTTTGAGTGCATTTCTAATAGAGCCATGAAAGTGGAGTGGCCAGTTCGAAAACCATATTGACTATTAGTTAGTGTACTTTTTGATGCTAAGTAATTTGTTAACCTCAGATGCATTATTTTTTCAAAATATTTAGAGAAATAGGGTAGTATTGACACAGGTCTATAGTTATTAAATTTATTTGTCTCTCCTGCTTTAAAAATGGGTATCACCTTTGCAATTTTTAGCTTATTTGGAACGCTCCCAGCTAAAATGGAGCAATTAATCAATTGTGCAAGGGGTATCGATATTTCCTTAATGGTAAACTTTGCTACCTGTGGATCAATTCCGTCTTCACCACAAGAATGAGTGTCCTTGATTGATGCAGCAAGCGAAATTACCTCCATCGGTGTAGTTAATTCTATGCCCATTGAGTTAGGGGAAGATTCCTTGAGAAAGTCCTTGTAATTAGACTTACTATTCCCAATTTGCGTGGCTAGCTGTGGTCCTATTTCAGTGAAATATTCATTAAAGCTTGTTGCAATTAGTTTTTTGTCCTTAATTTCAAGACCATCTGTTACAAAGCAGGTCAAGACTTAATCAGATGCATACGGTGCTTTTTGGAAATGTTGCAGTACAGTACCTTTCAGTTTTGGATGCTATGACGTTTATAAATTTACGATAGGTGCCCAATAATAGGGGCAACGATGTTAAGTTCGTTCAGATATTATGGAAACTAACAAGAGCTTGCCAACGTAAATGATTCTTGCGCTAACAATACCTCCAAATGCAGGTAACGTTGAATCTTAATCCTAAACTCTAAATATCTAAATCGTTGCTCCAAACTCTAAAGCTAAGCGCAACAATAGCTTGTTAGAGAGCGCTGCTTTTATGTAAGAGGTGTGCAGGAGAGGTGCTAAGACAGGTTTGAACGTCTATGTCAGTGATGTCAAAAGATTGGCCAGCGGGCCATTCCTGTTCCTACAACCATTTTTTCTGGACAGGGGAGCCTTGCTTAAAGACTACACAATTTGAGAATAAAAGTTCAAAGCTTGTCATTTTTCACAGCATAATCACGAGGCGAAATCAAATTGCTGCACTAGCAACACGCCAGTGAATACACAAATTGTTTGATGTCATTAATCAAAACGTTGGTTGTCTGTTAACAAATATTAAAAGTTACGAAATCATTCTAAAATTTAAAATGTTACGAAAATGTAATAAGAAGTTAAAAGTGGACAGTGAAAAAATCAACTTCTTTTCGCGACATGTGGACTGACAAGTATTTTTGGATCAGCAGGGCATAATCTAGTTCTTCGATGTGCCACTCGAGAGACAATTGATTTAAACTTATATTTAATTAATTTTGTTATCACGATCTTACTAAGAGTTTGGCACGGACTTGCCTGTTTTAAATAGCAAAATAAGATAAATTTGGGTTTTTTATGTACAATGCCTAGAAACTTGAATACAATGACCTTAAGGCTTAACGAGTTTTACGTGATGTTCATGAATGATAATGACGATTAACATAGCGCATTGGATAGGACAATACACACATCTACCGTCGAAGAAGTAATGTTGCAAATAATGTCAATATAAGAGAAGCAACACAGGTTGTTGGGAAAATACCGGATTTTCTTGCAAATGAGACGAATCATCAGATCGTCCTTTGTGGTTGAACACGCCGATGTCCTTTGCATACGAAGGCCTATATTGAGTCAAAGCAGCCGTTGAAATATTGTCTTACAAGTCAACAAGCCTCATGGGAGAGGCTGTAGACCTGTTGGTTTTGTTGCTGTATCACTCACCATATGACGGCAAGGACGCTTTACTTTCGGTCCGACAAAGACAAAAGTAAGATATGTATATAATATCAAGATCCTTAAACAGTTACTTGGTGATGATGCATGCTCTGATCTATTGTTTGCCCATGCGTTCTCTGGTTGTGACAGTACTCAGGAATCTATGGGGTCAGCAGAAAGTCAGTCTTCCAAAAAGTAGTCAATGGCGATCCTGTCTTTCGTAGTTGTTCGAAGATCTTCTGTACACCAAATGCAGATCAAGTTACTGTAGAGATTACTGGTTTGCACAGCAATGGTATCCATGTTTAAGGGGATCCAGTCTGAATCTCTAGTATCACTACGCTACAGAGTCCTTTGTAGGAAAGTGTCCACTGGGCTAACACCTTTGTGAAACAAAGAAAAACTGCCTTTCACACCCTCGGCCACAAACCTTCACACTAAGCGAGCTTACTTACAAGTTATGCAATTGGTTTGGACAGCTAAGTGTGACGACATGGATCCAACTAGATAAGAACTTTGGATTATACAAGATGGAAAATTTGTTCCACTCTCTGTATAGCATGCTTAGTTATTTGGCGGAGTAACTGAAATAAATGATTGGCATGTATACACGATGTTCGATGCAACACGTTGAAATGTAGCTGCTAAAGACATAGGCTGGAAATGCACACCACAGCTTGTGGACAATGTCAGCATGGCAACTGTGACAATATGACTCAAGAGCCAGTTTCAGATGAAGAGAACATTGAGGTCTACCTGTGAAATGTTAACTTAGACCAAACTATGTCCTATTCTTAATAGATGTTAAATATAATTAATGTTATGAGTTACTTTCAAAAATAAGCTAAAGAAAATTGCTGAATTTTATCATATCAAGTAAAAAAATTTATATATATTTTGTGTTTTATGGTTATTGGCCGCCATCTTGAATAGTAAGATTCCGACACTATTGCCACTATGATAAATCGATTCCTCGACCTTGATAATGTTAAATTTGACACTTCATTTTGTTATTTAGCTTACCTATGACCTGATATATATATATTTGTGTGTTTTCGGCGGCCATATTGGCCGCCATCTTGGATAGTAAGATTCCGACACTATTGCCACTATGATAAATCGATTCCTCGTCCTTGATAATGTTAAACATTTGACATTTCATTTTGTTATTTAGCTTACCAATGACCTGATATATACTGTTTTCTGTATTGGCGCCATATTGGCCCGCCATCTTTGTTTAAAATGCATTTTTGGGGGTGATCCCGTGGTCCGATTTCGAGAAACTTTTAGTATGTTATTCTCCAGACCGAATACACCAGAAAATCGACATAAAACGTTTTCTTGCAATTTTTTTGGGGTACTCCTCATATACTTCGTACTTTGACCCTACTATACTACAGTACTGTATGATAAATAAACCCCCAAGCTGCACCAATTAGCTCCATGGCAAATATACAGCGATAAGACTTACTTTAATCTAAATACGTCTATTGCAATATCTTATAAGCGCTTCCGCTGATAACGTATAATAAATTTTATAATTGTGATTGTAATCAAAACTTTTTTATACCGCCGCTTGTACAGAAGCAATTGAAAGGTTCTTTCGATCTGACCCCATGAAACTAATATGGAAAAACGTCTGTTAAGCCCTTACGGTTTAGAGGCAAAGAAAAAGCGATGATGATTAAAATATTGTTATTTTTGACAACTTCAGGGAATACAACAGCTCCTCCAACGACAACCGGTATGTATGAATCCAAGTATTAATGTATTCATGGACGAATTTATGCAAGCACTTAAGTATGCACATGATATTATGTGTAAATGCAAGACTGTGTGCGAGTATTCTTGCATGTTTATAAGTAAGTGCATGCAGTGATGTAATGCAATAAACTGTGGACAGAATGTATTTTTGGCAATAAGTAGGCCTATGCATGTATGTATTTACATAACCATGTATATATGTAGCCTATGCATGTATGCGTGTTTGCATGCATGCATTTACTTATGGAGGTATGTAAGCACAAGATATGTATTTTTGCATCATGCCCGATTTTCAAACATGCATCAGTCTTTCCTTAAATTCTATTAATTTTATTGAGCCGATGAATTTAATCATAATGTAGTTTGCACGGACGGATTTGCAAAAGTTAAGCGTACCAGAATGAAAGAGTACACGACGGTTACAACGACGTAACGTTAAGCGTTCATCTTATAATCTAACTGGACGTAGTTAACAGAATCAGAACTTACCGATGCAGTTGGTCGCCATTCATTAATCAAGTGTAAATAATATTATCTTCTGTTAAATAGTGTTTGCATAGAAATTCGTGAGATGTAAATGCATACTCGTCTAATTTTCGTGGTTTTGTGTTACTTACAGTTACTACAACACCGGGAACAACATCTTCAGGTAGGCTAGAATGACATTCACCTTTTATTTATTTTATTTATTTTATATGACTAACAACGCGTGCAAGGTCGTCAAATCTGAGTAAGAGCGCATGACTAGTGTGCGTGAACAATAATTATTATTATCATTGCAGTAATTGTATACAGTGCCCCTGCAAGACTTTCTACTCCGATGTGACGCCAGGGCTCAAAACTCTTCGCTTGTCGCTTAATAGATATTGAAAAGGAATCAAACGAGCATAACTTCAGTTATAAAAAAGATATTTTCATTCTGTAAACAGTATTTTGAAGCAAATTAATTGTAGAATTTGAATGAATAAAAAGATCAGAAACCGACATGTGACGGGTTTTGACCCCTGGCGTCACAAATACGCTCCAAGCCCATGTATTTATTCTTCGTGCCAGCGTATTACCATTCAACCATCTCCCCGCCTCTGAAGTCACGCCTCAATCATCGTGGTTGAGTCGCCATAATTATTATCTCTGCAGTGTAGCCTTGATCCCAGAAGCGTGTCTATGCCACGCCAGACACCAGTTATAGTCCAAAATGTACTATTTACGTTTAAACATTGTATATGTACTTTTAATTAAGGTAATATCTACGAAATAAATGCACAATGTGTGATAGATATGATAAGATATCGTTGATGAAAATCGTAAAAACAGAGAAAATAAGAACAACATAGCCATTGTATCGGTAATACCTGCTAGGATTTCCGTGGGCATGATGGGTCTCTAAAAGGCTCTGAATGGGCTCCATGTGTAAATATAGGTCCTATATGGGCATATGATGGCATGGATGACCTAATCTATCAGTCAGGAGTGTAAATATCAACATGATACAAAAAGCAAGTTGCACGCCAGTAAGGGGCCTAGTTTTGAAGCTTCATGTCGGTCGTGTGTCCCAGAAGGATGGTTCAAAGTATTAGCATCCAGTGACGGAATTCAGGCATACGAGAGCCACAGGAGCCTCTCAACGGGGAATGAGTCAGACCTGACTCCTAAACACATCGATTCAAAATCCAAAAATGAATTGCCAAAAGGGTAATCGGAAACTTTGGTGACTTGCCCTCGGAACCTGTGACATTTTCTCTAACATTTTGACACAGTCTTCCAACTTGTAACCTCCTACTCCGAAAGATTTTGGCGCAATGTTCTTTAACTTCTGCATGCTTTTGATTTTGCATAGGAATCTGTTATATCACGTCTACTGAGGTTACCGGTTATGAAGGAAGAGTGTATCTGGAGAAAGACGGTGTAATAGGATTCACAGATGGAGATACAGCATTGCACATAGGAGACACAGTTCATGTCGGCATGGTTGTTAACATTGACGAGTGCAACGCCTGGTAAGATACCAACTAACAGTATAGAAAATAAATGTGCCCTGCAAAAATTTTATAATTTCAATCAGAAAACATATTGTTCAACCTAGAATGCCGCTAACTTATTACGAATTTCACAATAACTTCCTCTTACTTTTAGTTTTGCTGATTTTATGCCATTTCAATTTCGCGGTTGTAAGAATTAACATGGGCCGCGATTCCTGGAGCTGTTAAAGCTCTCGGTATAATTTTAGAAGTACTGTTTTAAATTTAATTATGTTTAACTTGTCGGCAGGTTGCTTTTAATTATCGCGATCGAAGAACTTGCATCTCATTGTTTGGAATATATATTTAACGAATCTAGATGTGCATTTGTATTTTGCCACGCATTTGACGTAGAGAAAGCCAAGAGCTGAAATTGAATCGAAGTGCATCTCAAATGTTTCATGATCAAAACTGATGGTTATTAAACAAATAATCTACGCTGATAAATGAAACATTTATGAAGTGCGATGTTCACTTTGTAGTCAAATATTTTATTGAACGTCTCTGCGCTAATTTAATCGATTTCATCTACTGTTTCAGTGACTGCAACGAAGGCGGCAATATGAGCTGTCATGTTAGTATTGTTTTGAAGGTTTCTTAATGCTCAATTGCTCATCATCCATATAAGTTTATCTTAAGTAAAACGGAAACTTTAAGTGTTGTGGATTCGACATGCGCCTATCATTTATTAATTCGTTACTTAACGCCATGAGTAAACTTTGACTAATGGAGTGATCTACAATTTTTGACGTCTGCGTTTTGGGGATCGAGATAACAACAGGTTTATGCACTACGGTTTTCATCATTAGTTACTACCGTTGGTGAATGCGAACAATGGTTTAAGAAAGAATCCTTTTTGAAAAGTCTATGCTATCAGCACAATGAATATGCTATGCCGTAATCCAGTATCCTAATGTAATTTGCGATTGTTAATGAGAGGTTGTGTCTCGTTTGAACTGTTGCAGAGCATTGAAGGTATCTCGTGGTCAAATCCCGATGACAGATGCATGGGTTACTTCTGTTATGATGGCTACATAATCCATGGAAATTGGCCCCACGATTGTGGTTGTGACGAGGTAAATAGATGACTAGTTCAATTTCAGTCCAGTTATCCACCGTTACCGAGTGTTCCCATGGCATTCATTCATTCATTCATTTCAGATATTTATATAGCGCCCCTTCAAGATTTCTACTCAGAGGCGCTCCCGTCTACAGCGCGGACACTGAATCGGAGTTTCACGCCGAAGCGCATGAGCAATTGCGAGTGAAGGACTTGCCCAGGGTCCCTACGCATGAACATACTGAACATACTAACATGTATATTAGCATGTTCATGCCCAGGGTCCCTACGCATGACCATGCTAATATACATGTAAAATGGCACAGAGGAATACATTCATACATGGACGTGTATTCACACATAATACGCATAAATGCACACACATAAGTCTACATAATATGTTTGATTCATAAATATTTTAATACGCATAAATGCACACACATAAGTCTACATAATATGTTTGATTCATAAATACATTACAATATAATAATGCGCATAATACCTATCTTCATATATAGTTTAATCGAATCTCATAACACCTACGATGCTGTTATCGTAATGGCCAGGACACCATTGGATGGACAGATGACCACGGTTCTCATATTGATACAAATTCCGCTTGGGCTTACTATGTCCCACGTGTGGGCAAATGTGTAGTGTGTGGGTGGGTGTTTTTTTTATCGTAATGAGAACCATATGCCTCACATAATTTTTATGACGTGGCAGTCCGGAATTACTGCCTGCGCTATAATTATTATCTGTCGATAACAACATCCATGCATACGTCACAGCGGTTTGAAAAACGATTGGAATTTGGGATAAATTCCAACCAAGTAAACCTCAGAGAAGTAAAACACAAGCCGCTCGAAACTGCAATTCGTCTCAGGAGCTATACATGTATGACTCTGATTTCTTTTAAGAACACATTTCCAGCAAGACCCTTAATCTGCGAGTGCTTCATTTAATCACAAGTCTGATGTACGTGTTCCGCTTGCGTAAATAAGAAAAATCTATTTTTTTCTGGGAACTTTAACATAATTTCTAACGTAGTTATGTGATAACCTCAATTACTTAGTTTTTCAGTACGGCCGATATTAATGAATACCCTTTTAGACAATTGCTAACTATTCACCATCTATTACTTTTGTCCATATTATTTCCAGGGTCAAATGAATATTGAACTACCGTATCCGCAATGCTGCACGTGCATGGGTAAGAGACATGATTACTACAACTGTATGATACGTATAAACTATTTACTGCATCTGTTAGCTCTGTTGGAAATAGAGTGATCCTTCTATGCTGGAAGGTTGGCAAAGAGTTCTAAACTCTACCTAACAGTTAGAAGTGAACATTTTTTATATTCAGCGATATGAATTACTTTATTCAAATGACTTATGTCGTTACATTTTATAAATAGCATTTTAACTTATTACAAATAATAATTTTGGTAATTGTGACTGCAATAAACCATTTCTTAACCCCGCCTGAAAAAAACAATTCATAGGCTCTTTGCAAATCGACCACAAGAGAATAAGATGAAAAAAACGTTTCTCATGCGCATACTGATATGAGGCAAAGAAAACTAGAAACTTAAGTAGGCAATCGAAAGACAATTTATTGCGAATCTGACTTAGCAACATCAAACCTTATTATGCTGGGTTGGTGGGGCAACTAGTTCTCCTTGTGATGTGAAGCAAAGAAATTTGTGGACATGGATGGAAGAAATCGAGACGTAAAGCTGCCTAAGATAAGATGGAGCACAGTCTGAAAGGTGGGGAATTGGTCGATAATTGACTAGATCAGTGACATAAAGATTTCTGCGCAAAATAGATGCCACACAACAACCCGTTTCAACCAAGCAGAATTACATAAAACAGATAAGAACGGTAAATTCCTTGGTAAGAAATGATTACAAAGTGTCCGTCTTGAGATCCAGTCAAGGGAATCATTACTTGTAATTACGATATATCTAGCCAGCTAATCAAATCGTGCGTCCGCTATGAAGCCGTCTGATCAAGAGAGACGAAATAACGAAACATATCAGATGTGACGAATATTCTTGGAAATTGTTCTCTAATTCACAAATATTGCCGTCAATTGGGTAGCACCAGGAACTGACAACGACGACGAATACTTTTGCAACGACCATAATGACCACAGAGACGACGATGGCGGTGATGAATGTTAATAGTGACGATTAAAATGGTGTTATTTATGACAACTTTAGAGCGCTGCTGATTTCTGAGCGGCGCAATATAAATGTTCGATGGCAATTACAATTACAATTAACTTCAGCAAATGAGACAAATACTTCAACATCACCTACACCAACTCCGCCAACAACAGCTCCGCCAACTCCGCCAACAACAGCTCCGCCAACTCCGCCAACAACAGGTCCACCAACTCCGCCAACAACAGCTCCGCCAACTCCGCCAACAACAGCTCCGCCAACTCCGCCAACAACAGCTCCGCCAACTCCGCCAACAACAGGTCCACCAACTCCGCCAACAACAGCTCCGCCAACTCCGCCAACAACAGGTCCACCAACTCCGCCAACAACAGCTCCGCCAACTCCGCCAACAACAGCTCCGCCAACTCCATCATCTACAGGTATGCATGAATCCAAGTTTTCAAGTATGTTTTATGAGAATTTACGGAAGCACTTAAGTATGCATATGTGTAAATGCATGATTGCATGCATGTATTCTTACAAGTTGTAGGTAGCTTTATGTACTGATATACGAATATAATTTGGACGTGACTTCAGAATGTAGGCCTATTTTGGCACTAAGTATGTTTTTAATCAAGTATGCGTGTTTGTATGTGTGTATTTACTAATGGACGCATGCAAACAAAAGTTTTGTAAGTTTGTATCATGCATGCATGCGTGTATTAGAAATCTTACGTAGCCATATGTCTATATGTATGTATTCATTCATTCATTCATTTCGGATATTTATATAGCGCCCCTTCAAGATTTTCTACTCAGAGGCGCTTCCGACTACAGCGGGGACACTGAATCGGAGTTTCACGCTGAAGCGCATGAGCAATTGCGAGTGAAGGACTTGCCCAGTGTCCCTACGCGGCGGCTTGAGGTGGATTCGAACCCGCAACCCTCCGGCTGCAAGGCACCAAATATACCCCCTTGAGGTGGATTCGAACCCGCAACCCTCCGGCTGCAAGGCACCAAATATACCCCTTGAGGTGGATTCGAACTCGCAACCCTCCGGCTGCAAGGCACCAAATATACCCCCTTGAGGTGGATTCGAACTCGCAACCCTCCGGCTGCAAGGCACCGAACATACCCCTACACCACCACGTCCAAGGTATGGATGTTTATATGTATGCAAGTAAGCATAGGTGTCTGCATATATACATACACGCGTGATGTGGGTAGGTACGAACGCCTATGTGCATGTATTCATTCTTTCTGAGAATTTATATAGCGCCTCTTCAAAATATCTACTCAGAAATCTGCGCTAGCCTATAATGGTGTCACAACGAACGAAAATATTACATCAGTTACCAAAGCAATGCACAATAAGCTATAAGAGTCACCACTGGCGGGGAAACGTACAAGCGTGGAACCAACCAACGGATTCCCGTCGACATCTGAAGATGGTATGGATGTTCAGAGTCTCTGAGCCAAGTTGCGTCGATAGAGTAGAGCGATCGACGTCAGGTGACAGCGTTCGCTAACACGGTGACGATGACGATGAGCAGTCCCTCAATGGTGGAAGATGAAGCACGTCCGGCTATTCGTCGCGGCAACAAAGAGTAGGCCGACGTAGAAAGGCATTCGTCGAATGTCAGTCGGTAGATTGAAGCGCCTACAGTGACTGTCATATTCAAATTAACGGGGGAAATTCTGCGTTTCGACGAAATAATCCATCGAAATGACGGAGAAGTCGATCAGCGCCCGACATGGCCAATGTATGCTTAGATTTAGATACGTATGTGTGTATGCATGAATGTGCATGTGTATGTTTGCATGTATAGCCTAAATGTATCAATCAACGAATCAATCAATTCGTTTATTGAAGCCATTAAAGTGAAACAAAGGTGACATGAACATTGAACATTTGCCATTGTCAGCATCATAACACAGTAGTAGCATCAGTATTTTTCATCATTAGCCACAAAAGGGAACCCCTAAGGACAATAGTCCCGCTGGCTAGGGTCACCTAAGTATGAATAATTACATCTATGTATGTGTGTAATGTAGGGTAAACGAAACACTTGTTTAGCACGTCTTGAGAACCTTTAAGAGGCGACGAATACGCAGCAATCAGTCGTTTCATGGAAAGAGGTGTGACCTAATGTTCGAACAAAGGCAAAAGATGGCACTAAGCGAAATTGAGTAGGTAAATTGTTTCATAACGATAGTCCTACGTCAGAGAGCCCGATGTTCAGTCTTCGTGGTGTGAGAGCGTGAAACAAATAGATTATTTCGATTCGCAGAACGATGCCTGTATGGGTTTGCATATATGTATGTCTGTATGCTGGCATGCGGATCTACAACCACGTTACAATGAATTTCGATCCTTAATCCAACTGGACGTAGTTAGCAGATGCAAACCGAGGCAGTTGGTAGACATTAATTGAACTCTATTATAGAAATAGTGCTTTATACAATTCCTGAAATGTAAATATATAGTCGCCTGATTTTCGTGACTTTCGTATTATTTTACAGTTACAACGACGGTAACAACGCCTACAGGAGGTAGGTTAAAATAACCATCGGCTTTTATTTATTAAATAAATTTTACATAGGCCTAATTATTACGAGCGCAAGATTGAACCAGTAGCTGTTGGATTGCAGATTCAAACGACTCAATTTATTGACAGAGACAGCTCTATTAGATAGAGTAGAAGAAATGTAAAATTTGAACAGAAACTCGACATATGTACAAGAAATAGCAGTTTTTCGGGCTATTTCAGAATGGTCTACTGTTCACAGCATTCCGTAATTTTCATTCATTCATTCATTCTTTCATTCATTCATTCATTCATTCTTTCATTCGTTCATTTGGTAATAAGTCGTATTCTTCAAACGATGAATTATAAGAATCGCTGTAATGTCACTCCAGAGAGGCCAATTTCCTTTGGGTTTCGAGCTATCATGCGTTCTCACCTTTCTTGATTTAAAAAAATATCCCTCCCAGAAGCCGAATTAAAGAACGCTATTTCTTTTATGTGCTACACTGTTCTTGTCTCTAATGGCTCTTTGCTCTATTAAAACCGATGAGCGTATCGCTGAGAGACAAAACTCTGCTGCGAGATTGTTGCTTCTGATGTGATCGTGACGTGATGCAAGCAGACGGTTGATGATAGAGCTGAATCTATTCGTACAGGCCACAATTCATAAAGATCACGGAGTTCTGCATAGGAAAGGTCTCCCTCTGCAGGCAGCTCACAATGATGACTGTCGAGCAGCCGCTGACGGAAAGCTTCCCGGATCAATGACTTACTCAAGTTACACGTCAATAGGTCATTCTTAAGCTAGCTTTATGCTTGTCATAATGTCGTATGTCCCAGAAGAATGTTAAATTGTATGCGTCTACCGAAAATTGTGCAGAATTTCGAACAAGACAGAAACGTGGAGAAAGGAAAAGCCCAATGAGCCAGACCGGCCAGTGGAGAATGAGATCAGCATAATATCAAAGCTTAAAATAAAATGGCCATCGGAAACTTTGTTGAATTGTTCTTGGAACCTGGGAAATGTTATTTTATAACGTTATCAAAGTCTTTTCAACGAGCGTCACTCTGACTCCAAGCGTTTCTACAACTTTTGCATGTACCACTACTTTAGATGATTTTGGTTTTGACCAAATGGAATAATATTTGGCCTTTTCCCCTTGAATTCGATCTTTTGCCCTTAAATTGACCTTTTGACCTTGAATTTACCTTGGGTCATGTTAGCCTTTAAGTACTATGTAAATGTATCTCTGATCGGCCCGAGCAAAAAAGTAACATAATCACCCAAATAGAAAAATATTTCACTGAGTTATGGCCATTTCCTCAGATTTTCCTCTGAAATTGCCCTTTTTTACCTTAAAATAACCTTGGATCGTCTTAAATTAAGTAACCTTGTTTCTTAATACAGGTAGCCCTTATCAAGTCGAGAAAAAGCAAGAAAGAATTAACCGAATTCAACAATTATTTACAGAGATCTGGCCATTTTTCTCTGATTTTTCTAGATTTCATATTTTATTACCTTGAAATGACATTCAGACCAAAAATCCAGCTTGGCAACAGCGAATTTCGTAATCAGCATGGTCGAATTAGTGTTAAAAAGTATGTTGCCAAAAATGAATATGATTTGCTTCTTCCATTTTTTGCGCCTAGACTATTTCTGTGTCATGACGTATGACGAGGAAAACGGAGATGCACACATAACAGCTCGTAATTCATCTCGACAGAAAAGAGCGGAACCAGACCCAATGCTGTATATTGAGAAAGACGGTCAACCAGGATTTACGGATGGAGATACGCGATTGTATATAGGAGACAGAGTGCCTACCGGCGCCGTTGTTATCATGGGCGAATGCAGAGTTTGGTAAGATACCAAAGTGACATTATGACATTTGAGAAAATCATAGTTCACTGTTACACACTTAACACTACAATAACCTAACCTAATGTTCAGCCCAGAGTTTTCGAATTTCATAGAACACCCTTTAACGAGCGTTGGAAGCATTAGTTGTGTCGATCCTTGTGCGCATGTCATGGAGACATTAGCCTAGCTAAATTGTTGGTGGGTAATGGGTATCATTTAAGCCTCGTTCTATCTTTAATAAAACACTCTCTACGTATTTCAAGAAATCAAGCCAAACGGCAGAAAGGAATGAATGAAGATATGCAGTGAGTTGAAAAGTAAGAGAATACTGGATTCACAGACGTTATAAGTGAGGGAGGTGATAGTCAACGTTGACGAGATCTGTTCTTATTGTATGGGTTTCATATTCTATGATCATCGGTGTAAACGCTGTTATTACAGTGTCTGCATTAATTTTACCAATTTCATCTGTCACCTTTTTTAATCAAAAATATTTTATTGCAGTTCCTGTGAATTACCTGGCGAGCTCGTCTGTCATGTTAGTATTGTTTTTTAGTAATCGTTATCGTAATTGCCATTTTGTATTGCGCCTTTTCAATAAAACCTCAGCAGAGGCGTTCCTAATCTGACGACGGAAAACCGGGATAGATCAAACATATTTTGCGCTTACGAAACAAAGGAACAACCAAGTCGCCATGTACATATAAACGACTAGCAGTGTTTACCCGGCGTTCGCCCGGGTTTTCCTCAGCGCCCGTGTATTTGAATTTAACGACATCTTCGTCAGCGCCCGTGTATTTGAATATAACGATGTGCACATTTTTCGTGTGTCCCTCTGGCGAATTTACGCGCTGGCTTGAAATTGTTAACTAACCCTCACGAGGCAATATATACTCCTGCATAGCTTTCAATGTCACTGAAACAGACTATGACCACATCGAACTGTAAAATGTCTAAATATCGGAATTTAAAGTAAATTTTGAGTTGAAATAAAGTTGGGTTGAGATCTATAGAGATTGAAATGAAAACGTTCGTTAAAAATTTCGTATCGCTAAAGTGTTGCATTGGCGAATTTTTCCGATGACCTAGAAATTATTCTGATGTTAAATCAACGGTCATCGTGATTGGTTGCGAATCAGAGCGTTGACCTATATGCTACGTGTGACGTAAGATTGCATATTTAATTAGCATGCGTGACGTTACCAAATGGCCATACTATGGGCAGTATTGAAATAAGCTCGCTGAAATGTTGTAAATTTAAAATGGCCATATATCGTCGTTTAAATAAAATTGCGAACTGAAAATAGTCGCGTTGAATTAGACGTTGCGTAATAATGTTTTGTAAATTTTTTCAAATCGCTAAACCGTTCCGTTTCGGAGCCTTTAGCCGGACAGCGATGCATTGCAAACATACATACGGAAGGACAAACTTTAAGAATTATAGTATAAGATAAGCTTGAGGATCCTGAGTGGCCGAGTGGGTTGGTAGCCCGCTCGTCACGTCGGCACCCCGGGTTCGCTTCCCGGTCGGGTCGGTTTATCAGAGATTAATTTCTCGGATCTGTACTGCGGGTGGCTCGGTCGCAATATAAACGTGGAGTACAATACAACACACAATACAACACATCACAATACAACTGGGGCGCGGTGGTTTAGGAGTATGTTCGGTGCCTTGCAGTCGGAGGGTTGCGTGTTCGAATCCACCTCAAAGTCGCCGCGTATGGACCCTGGGCAGGTCCTTCACTCGCAATTGCTCATGCGCTTCGGCGTGAAACTCCGATTCTGCGCAGGAGTCGGGAGCGCCTCTGAATGGGAAATCTGGTAGGGGGCCTAGGGGCGCTATAACAAGTGTTCAAATACAATACAATACAATACAATACATTACAATACAATACAATACAATAAGCTAATATGATTTATCGGTTGATTAATTTACACCATGAGTCAATTAATTAACACGAACTCCAGGGGCAACAATTAACTTTTGTAGGAAAGTGAAATTGTTTGGCGCTCGTGCTTTCATTGGCGATTTTACATTTAAGCGACAACCCATTTATGGCCTCCGTTTTCTGTATGACTGGCTACCATTTGTAAATTTAACTTTCATTGTGCTTGTAGTAGCCCTCGAATAGTGATTTTTTAGATGCACTCCTTGTCGTAAGTTCCATGTTGTCAGCACAATAAATACGTCATAGGATAATGCAATAATTCAATATCTGAATGTATTCTTGCGATTACATGTGATCTCCAGAAGATATTCTCTTGTCTGAACTGTTACAGGATGTTGGAGACTCGTGGACATATCCCGAAGACATGTGTATACAATACTCTTGCTACCATGGCCAAATTCAGTCTGAAGGTTCCGGCCACTGGTGCGAGTGTGCAGAGGTAATTAGATGATTAGATTAACTTGACTCCAAATTATAATTCATCTTCTTCACTACGACTTATCTCAGGAAACCAAAATACTGAAGTTGCTAACATAAAAGGGTTCGGACGGTTTGACATGCACTGTAGTCACGGTAGTTATGAAAGATGAATGAGACAAATCTTAAATTTAGACTGAAACAACATCTAAGAATTGAGAGTGCGGAACGAATGGGGCAACAAATTCTAAAGAGTAGGACAAGAGATCTTGAAAGCCCAGAAACACAATGCCGGTTTAGCACACGAACACTCTGCCTCGCAAGAATAGACGCCAAATCTCATTCTAACTTAAGGCTATGACCTCCATATAGGATTTACGTTCCAAACCAAATGCCGGGCGTTGCACCGTGTACACATCACAGCAGCCCGTTCACTACAGCGCGCTGGATACAATAACGCATGTGTACTGTTATAATAGACGTACAACGTATGTACATAGACCTACATGCTTTTTGTGGCGAAATTAGCAGCGGCCTTGATCGGATTCTCCGCGCCGATGTAGATCTATTTCCAACGCCCGGACTACATTCTAGGTCGATGTACACGAAAGAATCATCTTCAGCTGAATTTTGTTCAGTGGAGCAGAAAGTAGGGCGAGGGGAAGAAATGCCATCAGATGCTGCTAAATAGATGCATGATATATTGAGCGTTTGAACGGCGACATAATTATAATAGAGTTTATGCAAGCGCCAAATGATCACTGAAACGTTATGCAATTTATTGCTAAGATTAGTGTACTTCATAAATGCAACAGTAACGTCCTATGAAAGGCTTATGAGACCCAAATTATGTCGATATTTATTTCACGTGCTCTACACATTTGTCCACACGTGGGACATTTGAAGCAGTTCGGGCTTAATACCTGCGATACAATTACAAAACTGCTTCAAAATTGCTTCATTGCATCAATATCATAACACTCGTAGCAATCTGCTGCACGTATTTTGCTTGCAGAAATAGAAAAATCTATTTGATCTATAAACTTTCTCAGCATTCTTAGAAAGTGTTTCTGTGACTTACTCAGTTACTTACTCTTTTTAGTACAGCTGATATTAACGATAACCCTAAAATATAATTGTTACTATATATTAAATGTGTTCATAATATTTCAAGGATGAAACCAACGTTGAACTACCTGCTCCGTATTGCTGCACTTGCGAACGTAAGAGATATGATTACTACTATTGTACGATAGATGAAATCACTTAACTGCACGAGTTAGATGCGTAGGAAATACGATTATTCAAAGATATTCAAAGAGCTCTAGTTAATGATCTAATAGTTAGAACAGTTAGAATACAGCCATAGGACTTAGTTTAATCCAATTACTTCTAGCGTATTTTAATTGAAAATGCAGATTGGATGATTACATACAATAATCTTCTTGACTATTTTGCAAAACAATTCTTTTAGCGCCGCAGCAACAGCTCTAGGAAGTCTGCGGTCAGGGATGGAAGAAGCTGAGACGCAAAGCTCCCTGACATCAGATGTAGCACAATCTGAGTGGCTAGAATACATAAGCAGCGAATTGGTAGACCCTTGGCTAGGTCAGTGACGTAAAGATTTCGGCACAAAAGAAAGGCCACAAAATAGCCCGTTTCACCCAAGCGGAATTACATGAAAACAGTTAAGAAATGTTGACAGAATGTTCAGATCACGCCACTTAGCAACTGGCGCAGTTGTAGATATCTGCTCCAATTATGACATGCTGTGGTCCTTTTAATGAAATTTTATTGCGTCGAGCGACGGCTGTAGTAAGTCTTTTGACTCGGGAACTCCAGACAGTCAGTGGCCGTGAATGAAATTTGTATGGAGCGCTTTGTAGAAGTAGAGACGACAATGGATGTTTGAGAACAGCGATCAATTACTCTCAGATAGACACCTGTCTTCTAAGCAATCCATGCATTTGCCGTATGCTATGGATCCGCGATGTACGGTTCTCTGCATTGCACCTTTATCTGAATCGTTGCTTAAAACGTCTGACCTTGCGACGAAGTTCATGACAGATTCCGTCCATCCCTACAGTGAGAGGCTTTCGAAAGACATTCATAGATCTAAGAGCGAATTCCGATCATGGAACCATCAAGCAATGATTGATTGTGAGGAGCTGTTCTAAGACACGACATACCCTGGGCGACAGGACCTTACATTGCGGACCGTTCAAAAGGTCATCTCGAAAGGCCTAACGGTCCAAGTTATTCCAGCGGCTTAGATCTACCAACACGTGAAAATAATGGACTGCAAACAAGTGTGGAACTTAATCCGAGGGAGCGGAAGTTCTAAATCTTCCCTTGTAATTACGATATCTAGCCAGCCAATCAAACCGCGCGTCGACTCCTAGACGTACTGGGCTAACTCAAATCGTCCAATAAGTTCGCTGCAATGGACTGTGTATGTAGACATATTTATGGTCTTCAAAATAGATAAATAATAATGTCGCCAGGGATGAAAAATTGGAAATTACTGCCTTTGATAACCTCGCACAAGGAGCGAATTAAGTGGAGAATGCCGATGAAGGAGACGGTGAGACAGATCGACAGAAGGTGAACAGCATTAGCAAACCACGATCAATCGCTGACGAGCGGCAAAGATCGTCGAAGGTCTTTGAAACGACAGATAGAAGCATGATCTTTAACTTGAAGGGTATCCTCGTCGTGGTTCTGAGTCTAAATCGAATGGTGAAGATCTGCCGTGACCCAGGTGGCAGAACAACGAACTGATCCACGGCACACTGCATCCTGTGTCATCTTTCCGCGATTCATAAACAGTGAGGACGTTCAGATTGTAGTCATTGATGGCACTGAAATCGTCCATATCATGTCGCTCCCAACTACGGCTTGACACTGTGTTTATCCAATTTGAACGAACGCCCCAGGACGACTCTTTCGACAGTGTCTAGCGTATACGCAGGTATGGTGAGAGATAGGATAAATAATATAGTTGGTAAATTAAGAGACTTAGAGAAAAACAAACGAAGTTTAAAACCGCGCCGCACAATAAAAAAATAATGAAACTGGGTGCGAAATAAGGAAAAATATCTGACGTATATTCGTGGAAATTGTTTTCTACTTCACAAATATCGCGGTCAAATGGGTAACACCAGGAACAGACAAAGACGACAACGACCATAATGACCACAAAGACGACGATGGTGATGATGAAGGTGATGACGACGATTAAAATGGTGTTATTTATGAAGGCTTTAGCAAATAGGACAATTACTTTAACTTCGCCAACAGCTCCGCCAACAACAGCTCCGCCAACAACAGCTCCGCCAACAATAGCTCCACCAACAACAGCTCCACCAACACCGCCAACAACAAGTCCACCAACTCCGCCAACAACAGCCCCACCAACTCCGCCAACAACTGGTCCACCAACTCCGCCAACAACAGCTCCACCAACTCCGCCAACAACAGCTCCACCAACTACACCAACAACAGCTCCACCAACACCGCCAACAACAGCTCCACCAACTACTCCTCCAACTCGAACATCGGGTATGCATGAATCCAAGTTTTCATGAATTTATGTGCTAATTTATGGAAGCACTTAAGTATTCTTAATGTGTAAATGCGTGAGTGTATGCATGTATCCTTACAGGCATGAGTGTATGCATGTATCCTTACATGCATGTGTGTATGCATGCATCCGTACCTCGTAGGTAGTTGTATGTATTGATTTACGCAATATATTTTGGACATGACTTCCGAATGTATTCAGTCACTAAGCATGCATGCAAGTATTTACATTAGTATTACATGTAAGTATTATTTATTTATGCATGTATGGGTGATTGTATGTGTTTATTACTTTATAGCCGCAAGCATACCTAAGTTTCTATCATGCATGCATGTATAAGAATTCTTACTCAGGCATATTTCTGTATGCAACTATGCATGTATAAATGCTTATATGTATGCACATATGCATGCATGCATGCACAATACATGCACGCACGATGTGATAACGGACGAACGCCTTTGAATATGTATGTCCATTAGGGTGTCCCAAAAAGACAGAAACTTTTCAAAGGTTTATATATCTTGATGGCCAACCTCTAGAAAGTTTCTATAGGTCTAGTTATTATATTGTACGAAGTTACAGCTAATTAGATTAACATTTAGGCATGGCTCAAGCGGCTCTAAGTTAAGCATTGTATAGCTGAATCATACACATTAATTTACCATTGAGAAATTTTATCCCAGAGTATCTCAGGAACTTAAAGCAATCGAGAAGTGATTTTTGTGTCTACGACAGGGTTTTCCGGGGAGAAGTCAAATATGCTATTTCTAACATTGTAGGACAATCGGATGACCTTCATTTTTAAGGTCATTTGACATCCATTATCATAATATTTCGTTATCGGTGAAGGCTAAAAAGAAGGTGTCAGTCCAAGATAGGCCCACTGGGCTCAAGGAAATAAAATAGAGTTATAAACAACCTGCATGGAATGACCGTCGTATGACCATCGCATGACTTTGTAGTTCAAGGTCACTCGACCTGTTATGGTTAACGTTTGGCCTCACTGGAACTACAAGTTATGTAAACAAATTCCTGGCGTATATATGATGTTTTCAGAGTCTTGGATTCCAAAGAAGTATACTCAACAGAGTTATGATGAACATCATATGCTGAGTGCATGACTGTAGTTCAGGGTCCAATGACTTACAATGTTTAACCTTTGGTTCTCCGAAACTACAATGCTAGAATAGTTTTCTTGATGTATATATAATTTTTTTCTTGATGTATATATAATTTTTTTTTTATTTTAAGGGCCGCCCAAAAAACTGTACACTCAACATTATAAGTTACGATCGCTTTCCTCATTCTGCAGCTTCTCTCCAACCTTTCCTCTCTTTGGACCAGCATGATCTCTTTGTCCCGCGAACTAGGACCACTTGGCGCAAGTTAGGTCATTTCTCACCATTGGGCCTGTGGAATTTCCTCTTCTCCTCTTTACGCGGTTCCATTCCTTCTAGATCTATTCCTACTTCTCTCTTTCTTCAAAACCTATTTCTTCTCTCGGGGTACTCGCACTGGGAGCACTACGGAATAGTCACTGCTGTGCACGGCACTATATAAGTTACTAATTACATTACATCTGAGCTTCAAGGTCATTTGACGACTCGGCGTGGTTGCCCTTCGTTTCTCGGGAATTGCAAGCAATAGAATTGTGATTGTGGTTTATCTTCGGTGAAGGCATTAAAGCACTTTCCTAAACATGAGATTTGTTATTAGACGTTGTGATTCACAGAAAATAGTTACAGGAAACTGTCTACGACTTTCCAAGGTCATATGAACTGTTACAAACCAATCAACGTGTTATTATTATAGATCATGGAATGTAATTACCGCAGAGTGGTAGGCATGTTTCTTCAGGATTTCTTGTAGCCAAAAATCTTACAGTTGACACCAAGATCACTTTTCTAAGACCCGTGGGCGGCTGTGGATATATATATAAGTTCACTGGTAACGTCACGGTGAGTGAGGTCACGTGGTCTGTGAAATATAATATTATTACCAAATTCCTTTTTGTCGATAACCCGAGTCTGTAGACACCGAGATCTCCTTTCCAAGACCTCTGGCTTTGGAGATAGGAGCGGTTACTTCAAAAGTTGAGTGACGCTATGTCACATGTTCTGGAAGAAAAAACTGCTAAGGAGTTTCCAGAATATTTTATGCAAATCCTTCTTTCCCAAAATCATAACTTGATACCTAGAAATAAACCTTTTAAGAACAACACGTTAAGAGGAACCATTGATCCAACGCAATGTCAACTATGACGTCAAAGTTTGACGTCATGTCACATGGCGTCATGCAAGAGTAACCTTATGAGACAAAACCTATGTTATGAGCAAACATTTCCAGGAAACCTCACCAAAGGAATTTTGAATATCTCTTCCCGTTTGAAAGTTATGCATTGAAAACCGATGTGTTGGTAAAATTTCCACACAGGCTATTGCATGGGGGTATACGAAATTTGAAAAGGCTTTGAGCCACGTCTAAATGATCTTCAATCTTGCTGTAACTTTGCATTTTTTATCAGAATAGCCAAGAGAAACTTTTTAGAGGTTGGCCATTGAAATTTGAGCACTTTTGGTTTTTCTGGGACACCCTAATGTCCATATGCATGCGTAATTGCATATATATATATATAGGTACGTATGTGTGCATGCATGTCTGTACGTATGAATGTGCTTATGTATGTTTGCATGACTAAATGTATGTATTATTATATCTATGTAAGTGTGTAATGTAGTGTAAACGGAACACTTGCATTGTGCGTATAGAGAGCCTTTCAGAGGCGATGAATACGTAGCAATCAGTCGTACCATAGAAAGAGGTGTGACTTCATGTTCGAACAAATGCAAAATATGGCACTAAGCGAAATTTAGTAGGTCAATTGTTCCAAAACGATAGTCCTATGTCAGAGAGCAACGAGGTTCACTTATCGTGGTGTGAGTGCGTGAAACAATGACATCATAACGCCTCGCAGAACGATGCGTGAATAGGTGTGCAACTGTGCATGCATGTATGTCTGTATGCTGGCATGCAGATCTACACGTGTTGTTTCGATTTACGCAATAGAATTTAAGACATGACTTCACTTTTCTTCTTATTAATGTATCTTATAAGCGAACGAATATTCTCAGAAGCATGTAATTTGCATGGACGGATTTTCAAAGACTTGAGTGTAAAAAATGAAAGTGCCTATGAGGGTTATAACCGATAATGAATTTTGATCCTATATTAAATTGGATGCAGTTAGCAGAAGCAGAATATAGGCCTACCTATATGTAGTTGGTCGCTAGTACTTAAACACGAGGATCTATATCTTTGTAGGCCAACATGTAATTAGGGTTACAACCGCGTAACGATGAATTTTGATCCTATATAAAATTGGACGCAGTTAGATGTAGTAAACCGATGCAGGAGGTCGCCATTAAACTTTATGGAATTAGTGCTTTTAGACAATTTCTGAAATGTAAATACAAATTCGTCTAATTTTCGTGAATTTCGTGTTAATTTCAGTTGTAACAACGGGAACAACACCTGACGGTAGGTTAGAATAACGGCCGGTTTTTATTTATTTATTTATATAATTATTATTAGTGCCATATTAAACCCTGAGCTGTTGGAGTGCAGATTCAAAAGAATCAATTTATTCACAGAGACGTTTCAACAGCTATGAATATCTCTAGTTGATGAAACGAAAAAATTGATTAGATTCTCTAAGCATGTACAGAAACAGTTTCTCAGATTGCGAGAATTCCGCAATCAGTTAAGCATTAGCTACAAGCGATGAATTCTGCGACTTGTACGATAAACTATTAAGCGTTGACATTTCATTTTAGAGACGCCCGTTTTCACGGTTCAAATACTTTCAATCTCGAGCTGTGACCTCCTTAATGAGAATTAGTATAACGGAATGACGTTAAAGTAGGCCAATATAGGAGATTGGTGGATTCTAAAAGGCGACTGTTGCTGGACTGCCGTCCACAACAATAACGAGACAACGTCTGTGCAAGTGTGCATAGCCCTGTAGGCACGCTCTGGCATGTGCTGGCTAATACCAAAAGGTGCACTTGATTGTCTCGGCTGTTCGATCCAAGAGCACTGCGGATCAGCGACGTGAATATTAAGGTCTACTGTATTCAAGTGGACCAGGGTAGCAAAAGGAAATCTTACCAACGCCCACTACATCAGTTCCATTGTTTTTTCAACTTCTGCATGAACCAGTACTTAACGTGCTTTTACTTTTGGCACAGAACGACGTCCCTGCTTCATGAGAGATAGCCGCTTAAACGATTATACAGATGCGTATATCGAGCTCGACGGTAAAATAGGATTCACAGATGGAGATACACAAGTACATGAAGACGACATGGTGCCTGCCGGGGTCGTTGTTAACATCGGACCATGCAGCTATTGGTAAGATACCAATTTACAGTATAACATATATTAAGAGAGAATTAATGTACATGCAACTGTAACAGTGCTACACACTTAACAGTACAATCACAGAACATTTTATGAGGGCCTTAGTTTTAAAACGTACTACAATTTTAACAGTAACTTTCTTTAACTTTGCGAGTTAAACTAATAATAAAACATATTCTTTTAATTCTAGCAACTGTAAGATTGATACATGCGCCGTGATATAAGTTCTGGGGCGCTGTCGAAACTCTATATGGTTTTTATAAATTCTGGTTTGAAATGATATCATGGGTAGTATTTGCGATATTGCTAAATTGTCGGCCGGTATCATTGAAAGGTTTTCATGGTCAAATGTCTACATCAATCGTAAACAATGATTTTTTCGACTGTATGTAGGTTTCACGCATGTTTTTGTGCAAGGATTTGAAAGCTACTTGTGCATGTGTAATTTGCCATGCATTTGACGTGAATACCTATAATTAAATAGAAGTCCCACGAAGGAAACAGTGTAATGAAAGCAACCAAACTTCTGTCTACTCGTGTTAGATGATCATCGCTAATGAAATGGTAGGCCCGACACCATCACAAATTTAGTAGAACTGTGGTCACGGATCTTTGGGTCTTAAACACTTATTATAATTACGTTCAATCTCTAATAAATACTATGTCAACCTTTCTCAAGTTATCAAGCTGGAAGTCACAAAGTAATGAGATAAGTTACTAGTTAGTTAAAAAGTAACAGAACGCTGGGAACCAAAGACATTCCGTTGTGAGTCGGCTTAATTTAAGGTTGCCGTGCAGAGCTATTACTTTTTGTCCCGGTTTCATATTTTAATAAGCGATTTAAACGCTTTTTATTACATTATGTGTAGGACTACCAATTTCACCGATTTCCATTGTCAACATTTAACCAGATAATATTTTATTGCAGTTCCTGCGACGAATATACTAGAGCCTGGACGTGTCAAGTTAGTATCGTTTTGAAGGTTTCTTTTGCGCACATGAATCTTTAACGTATGCACATCACAGACTAGGATTATCGTAATCGCATAATTATTGTGCGTCTCTTAAAAAGAAAGCCGTCAGAGGCACTCCCACTATGGACGACGTAAAACCGGGATCAACATAATGCTTTTAGAGCTTGTAGAACAACGGTAAAAAGGAAAGACTTGCCAACGGGCTCATGTCGTAGGATGCTAGGTAGCATATTTCAAGAAGTTGGCCCGACCTCGGCGAAGCGCCTATGCTGCACTTTTGATGCTCTGGTTGGTCAGCAACAATGGAACCCTGTGAGCTATAAGCTACTAAAATTTAATCAACGCCATGTTTTAATTTATTAACACCATGTCCTGAGGTAACTGTTAACTATTGGAGTAATGTAATAATTGTTGGCGTTCCTCTTTTCTGTGGAGATTTTATATTTACGCGACAACGTATTTACAAAGCAAATGGTTAACGATTGTCGTTTCCTTTATGATTGGCTACCATTTGTAAATTTTACTTTTCTCGAATAGTGATCTTTTTAGACACAGTTCTTGTTTTAAGTTCTACGTTGTCAGCACAATATATACGTTAATCATCCGAACTGTTGCAGGACATTAAAGACAAGTGGGCAAATCCCAATGACCTGTGTATCAGCTACTCCTGCTATGGTGGTCAAATTCAGTATGGAGGTTCCTCCTCCCACTGGTGTGATTGTCCCGAGGTAAATAGATTAGTTCACTTTGATTGCAGTGTAGAATTCATCCACCTTTGTATCGATTCTTCTCAAGACACGAACATAACGGAGCCATATATACATTGTCTCACCTAGCGAATTAACCCTGGAATATTTTCAAAATATCATGTCTTCCAATAATTATTGATCGGTAAAATTCCTCTAATGGTCGTTTAAAGACCACCATTAGAACTTTCATATTGAGTTATGCTTCTTGAATTGATGTATTTCATCAATTATTCCAGGGATAAACGCAACACGGTTCCATTGAACTCACTCTGGATGTGCCTCGCAACCGATCACTCTGCCCGGGTTTTGGTGCATGGTCCCTTTCTTTCTTTCTTTTGTTTCTTGACAAGTCGAAGTTTTGTTTTCTTTTGAGGATGACTTGCTAATTTTGAACCAATAACATGTTCCTTGGAACAAAACCAACAAAACATTCTAACAGAACACGTATAAACAGGTGTCAAAGTTAACAATAATTCATCCTTGAACGAGGACAAAACTTCGACTGCCCGGGTTTTGGTGTATAGTCTATTTCTTTCTTTCTTTTGTTTCCCTTAGTCTATTGACAAGTCGAAGTTACGTTTTCTGTTAAGGATGACGTGTTAGCTTTGAACCAATAACATGTTCCTTTCAACAAAACCAACAAAACATTCTAACAGAACACGTATTATCATATGTCAAAGTTAACAATAATTCATCCTTCAACGAGGACAAAACTTCGACTGGTCGACTGACTTGCAAAAGCAAAAGGCAAAAACAATAGACAAAAACACCCATTCTAACTTTAACTTAAAATCAAACGCAGAGCCTTTATATCATGTCTAGACGGCGAACATCTTATACAAATCACGTCACTCGGTTCAGTACAACGCGCTAAATTCAAAATAATATACTTACAACCTTACATGTTGTACATAGAAACATACAGACGTAAGTACATACAAACGATCGTGTGAATCGGTCATCCTAGTTTTCTTAATCGGCGTAAGTGGTCGCTGTCGGTGAGAAATTATCTGAAAATGGTTGGAAGCTACCGTTCATTTTCTGGCAAAATAAGGAGCGACCTTGATCTGTTTTTCCGCGATAGATGTAGATCTGCTTCCAACGCCCGAACTAAGTTTTACGTCGCTATACGAAGCATTCATCTTCAACCGTTAGAGTGAAGCTGAATTTGTTAAGCTAAGCAGAAAGTTGAACAACGGGAATAAATACCATAGGAGGAAGTTAAATAAAAGCATGATAAATTGAACAATGAAATATGACAGAGTTGAACTAAGCGCTTTATAATCATTGTTTTCCTTAGTGTCTTGACAAGTCGAAGTTACGTTTTCTGTTAAGGATGACGTGTTAGTTTTGAACCAATAACATGTTCCTTTCAACAAAACCAACAAAACATTCTAACAGAACACGTATAATCATATGTCAAAGCTAACAATAATTGCATTTTATGGCTAAAATTATTTACATCATAAATGCAACAGTGACGTCATAGGAAATGAATATGAAGCTCACATTAAAATTCTCATAATATATTGGCTTCTTAAGCTCAACTCTAGACATTTGCCCACGTGTGGGACATATGAAGCCCATACGCAATTTTTATCGTTGTTGGAACCATTTTATTCTACCAACCCAGTCCGAGATTACTGCCTGAGAGATAAAAAAATTTCCTCAGCTGCAGCAATGCGTCATGTTACAACGGTTTAAAAACTGAATATTGGGATAAATTTAACGAAATGAACCACAATCTCTTGGTGTTGGAACTGCTGAACTGCTATTCATCGCAAGGGCCTATTCCTCTGATTTCTTTAAGAGCACATTTCCAGCAAGACCATTAAACAGGGATTGGCTCAGAATGCCATTGCTTCCTTTAATTAATAACAGTGCAGCATTCTGCAGCAATCTACTGTATGCGTTTCACTTACGTAGATGAGAAAAATATATTTTATCAGGAAACTTTCTCTGCATGTCTGTAGGCCTATTTCTATGACTTCCTGAATTAGTTGTTTATTAGTTCGACTGATTTTAATTATAATCCTTCTATAGGTATTTTCTAATTACTCACTATCAATTAGGCCTAAGTGTGTTCATATTGTTCTAGGGTTATGAAAATGTTGAACTACCTTATAAGGAATGCTGCTCGTGCAGAGGTAAGAGACGTCATTTCCACCGTAACTAAATGTACTGTATGATACATAAAATCCCTTACCGATCTCAGTTAGATCCGTAGAAAATACGATGATCCAAATTGGAAGATACGCAAAGAGCTCTAAATTCTAACTGGCAGAACAGTTAGAATTAAGCGATAAGACTTACTTCAATCTAGCAACTTCTATCGAATTTTATTTGGTAAATAACAGATTGGCTGAATACATAATACTTTTTGTTATTGTGGATGTAATAAAAAAAATTATACCGGCGCTTCTGGATAAACAATCCAAATGCTCCTCGGATCTGATCACAAGAAACTATGATCGAAAAAATGCAGACGGGTTTATGGCAAAGAAGCGCCAAGAAACTCAAGTTAGCGGTAGCAAGACAGCTTATTGCAGAAATCTGACAACTGCAAGGCTTCTATGCTGGACCGCGGAAGTTCGGTATGGCGGGAAAACTAGTTCTTCTCTGCGATGTAGAGCAACGAAATCTGCCGTCAGGGATGGAACAAGCCGAGACGAAAAGCCGTCTAAGATACTAAGATGGAGAACATTCTGAATGGCAAGAATAGAAAAGTTCCGAATTTTTTTATAATTTGCTAGGTCAGTGACATAAAAATTTCTGCACAAAATAGATGCCATACAACATCCGGTTTCACCCAAACAGAATTACATAAAACAGTTGAGAAATGGTGACAGAGTGTCCAGCACACACGATTTGAATGGCCACTCTACAGGAATCTGGCGCAGGTTCGTTTAGATATCGGTTCAAATTATGACATGCTGGAAACTTTATTGCTTCGAAAGACGGATTTAGTAAGTCTTTTGATACAAGAACTCCAGACAGTCGAAATGAATGAAATTTGCATGGGGCGCCTTGTGGAAGTAGATAAGACGATGGATGTTTGAGAACAGCGACCACTTACTCTCAAATAGCGCCTTCTTTCTTAAACAACCCATGCATTGGTCGCATGCTATGGATCAGTGAAGCAAGGTTCTCAGCAGCACAGGCCGTCAACACGAGGAAGTAATTAATTCACTCATTCATCTTGATTATTTATATAGCCCCTCTTCAAGGTATCTACTCAGAAGCGCTCTTTGCGGTAGCCTATAACGATGATAAGTTTCATTACGAACGAAAATATTAAATCAGTTATCAAAGCAATGCACAGTAAAAAAAATTCACCACTGCCGGTCCGATGCACAAGCGTGGAACCAACCAGCTGAACATAGCATGGATGTTAAGACTCTTTGAGTCGAGTTGCGTCGATAGAGTAGAAACGATACAGGTGACAGCGTTCGCAAACACGGACGGTGACGATGCAGTCCCTCACCGGTAGAAGATGACTAACGTCCGGCTATTCGTGGAGACACAAGGACCACGCAGAAAAAGGCATTCGTCGTGTGTCAGTCGGTAGATTGAGGCGCCTCAAATGACTGAAGGTCGAGGTCATTCCAGTGGCCCGCGTCGGTCGTCCTCCACCGAGACGAAAACACTCGGATACAGGCGGCGTATACGTTCCGTGTGGCTCAGGCTCAATCGTACATCAGAAGAATGGGCCTCATCCAATCATGAACCGCAAACAGGAGCAGATCGTAATCGTAGAGGCGCGAAAGATCCATCTTGAGATCCAGTCAAAAGCAATCAGTAGGATTTTTAACCATCCAATCGAATCGTGCGTCGGCTCCTAGGCGTACTGAGCGAACGCCAAGCGTTGAATGATATACATGTAGGTGCAATGTATACGTAGTGCAAAGGTCGTTAAGATAGATGCGTATTAAGGTCGCCAGTCATGGTGAATTGGAAATCTCTGCCTATGATAATCTCTCACAAGGAGTCGAATTAAGTGGAGAAAACCGATAAAAGAGACGGCGAGTCAGGTCGACAGCAGGCGAACAGCATTAGCAGACCACGAGCAATCGCTTACGAGACGCAAAGATCCTTGAAGGTCTTTGAAACGACAGATAGAAGAGTGATCTTTAGCCGGAAAGATATGCTTAATCGTGGTTCTGAGCCGAAATCTAATGGTGATGATCTGATGATCTGTCGTGAGCCAGATCGCTGAATATGTAACTGTGAGAGGGAAAAATGAAACGATTGATGTTGCATCAGTGAGACCGTAGTCAGTGATGGCACTAATAACCTCCATTCCAGGTCGGTCGGAGCGGTAGATATTGTACAGGTTGAACGACCGCTCGGGATCGATAGCTAGCATCCAACTGCGACGGTGAGCAGCCTACACTGAGATTCATTCATTCAGAGCATTTATATAACGCCCCTTCAAGAAACTACTCAGGAGCGCTCCCGGCCCAGCCACGACTAAAGCAAAAAGACTTGAGAGACTTGTAGAACCCTGTCGGATGGCTTACAAGTAAAAACGGAGCTTAAGTGGGAGGTGATTCCAGATGAAAGGGCCCACAACCGAAAAAGCACGGCGCTGCCTAATAGCCAAGCGAGCACGTGGAACAAGGAACTCACCCCTCGTCGCAGAGCGAAGCACCCGACGCGCAGCAGCATCAGACACTGGGCGGCAAAGATCGCGCAAGTAAGACGGAGCGCAGCCAAGAACACAACGAGAAACCAGAGCAGCAATGCGATATGAGATCCGCTGAGACACAGGCAGCCAATGAAACACATCACGTGGTGGGAGATAAGAAAAAATATGGTTCGTATATATAAAGCGCTTGGAGAGAAGCAAACCGAATTTTAAGACGGTGCTGCGCAATGAGGAAATGATGAGATTGGGACAAAATAATTAAAAATATCAAATGTGACGAATACTCTTGGAAATTGATATCTAATTCATACATATCGCTGTCAAATGGGTGGCACCAGGAACAGACAACGACGACGAATACTTTCAAAACGACCATAATGACCACAAAGATGACGATGGTGATGATGAAGGTGATAATGACGATTAAATTGGTGTTATTTATGACAATTTCAGCAATCACTCCAACTCCAACAACAGCTCCGCCAACAACAGCTCCGCCAACTCCGCCACCTCCGCCAACAACAGCTCCGCCAACTCCGCCAACAACAGCTCCGCCAACTCCGCCAACAACAGCTCCGCCAACTCCGCCAACAACAGCTCCGCCAACTCCGCCAACAACAGCTCCGCCAACTCCGCCAACAACAGCTCCGCCAACTCCGCCAACAACAGCTCCGCCAACTCCGCCACCTCCGCCAACAACAGCCCCACCAACTCCGCCAACAACAGCTCCGCCAACTCCGCCACCTCCGCCAACAACAGCTCCACCAACTCCGCCAACAACAGCTCCACCAACTCCGCTAACAGAATGTATGCATGAATCTAAGTTTTCAAATATTTATGAGCGAATTTATGGAAGCACTTAAGTATGCGCAAGTGTAAGTGCAATAGTGTATGCGTGTATCCTTACAAGCATGAGTGTGTGCATGTACCCGTACCTTGTAGGTAGTTGTATTGATTAACGCAACTAAATTTGGACATGACTTCAGATTGTATTCTGGCACAAAGCAATGCGCATGTATGCATTTACAATTTTACATAAGTATTAACCGAAGCAGGACGTTTTGGCGCCGCCGTTTTGGAGCCGGACGTTTTGGCGCTAATAAACGTAGTAAATAATGTTAAGTTTTTAATGCAAAGAAATATCAGTAGGATAGCCAAGTTCTTATGGTAAGTTGGATTCATTAAAATAGAATTTGGTGAATTAATACCATCATCCTAATGCTGTATTATTCGTTGGTAAGAAGGAAGTCACCAATGTCCATGGTAACTGTCATCTATCCAGCTTCTAGTGACGTAAGAATAAATTATTTTTATCAATTCAACTTCGATTTTAAGAAAACAATTCTTATAATTAATCCGGCTCCCATTGAATCAATTAATTTTATCAATCCAACTCCCATTGAAACAATTAATTTTATCAACCCAGCTTCGATTTTAAGAAAACAATTCTTATAACTTATCCAGCTCCCATTGAAACAACTATTTTTACCAATCCAGCCCCATTGAAACGATTCGTTTCAATAATCCAGCCACCATTTACTCAAGAGAGTCTTTCAGAGGCGACGAATACGCAGCAATCAGTCGTATCATGGAAAGAGGTGTGACTTAATGTTCGAACAAATGCAAAATATGGCACTAAGTGAAATTCAGTAGGAAAATCGTTTCATAACGGTAGTCCTATGTCAGAGAGTAACGAGGTTCACTAATCGTTGTGTGAGAACGTGAAATAATGAGATCGTTCCGCCTCGCAGAAGGAGCGTGCATGCATTTGTTTCTGTATGCTGGCATGCAGACCTACATTGTGTTCATTCATTCATTCAGAGATTTTATATAGCGCCCCTTCAAGAAACTACTCAGGAGCGCTCCCGGCTTTGAATGGACGGATTTGCAAAACATTGAGCGCCAAACTGAAAGCGTTTACGATGGCTGCCTATGTCTCAGCGGATCTCATACCGCACTGCTGCTGCTGTGGTTTCTCGCTGCGTTCTTGGCTGTGCTCCATGTTACTTCGCCGCCCAATGTCCGACGTTGCAGCGTGTCGGGCGCTTCGCTCTATGACAAAGCGTGAGCTCCTAGTTCCACGGGCTCGCTTGTCTATTTAAAAAAGCAGCGCCGTGCTTTTTGGTTGTGGGACCTGCCATCTGGAATGACCTCCCGCTTAAGCTCCGCTCTTTACTTGTGAGCCATCCGGAAGTCCCTCAAGTCTTTTTCTTTAGTCGTGGCTGAGCTGGGAACGCTTCTGAGTGAGTGAATGAATGAATGATGGCTACAGCCGCGTAACGATGAATTAAAAGCAATTAGCTGAAGCAAACCTATGCAGTAGGTCGCCATTCATTAAACTTTATGGAATTAGTGCGTTTATACAATTCCTTAAATGTAAATACATATGCGTCTAATTTTCGTGAATTTCGTGTTAATTACAGTTACAACAACGGGAACAACACCTGACGGTAGGTTAGAATAACGGCCGGTTTTTATTTATTTATTTATATAATTATTATTAGCGCCATATTAAACCTTGAGCTGTTGGAGTGCAGATTCAAAAGAATCAATTTATTCACAGAGACGTTTCAACAGCTACGAATATCTCTAGTAGATGAAAGGAAAAAATTGATTAGATTCTCTACGCATGTACAGAAACAGTTTCTCGAGAATTCCGCAATCAGTTAGTCATCAGCTACAAGCGATGAATTCTGCGACTTGTACGAGAAACTAAGAAGCGTTGACACGTGATTCTAGAGATGCCCGTTTTCACTGTTCAAATACTTTCAATCTCGAGATGTGACCTCCTTAATGAGAATTAGTATAACGGAATGACGTTAAAGTAGGCCAATATAGGAGACTAGTGGATTCTAAAAGGCGACTGTGGCAATACAACAATAACGAAACAACGTCTGTGCATAGCCCTGTAGGCACGCTCTGGCATGTGCTGGCTAATACCAAAAGGTGCATTTGATTGTCTCGGCTGTTCGACCCAAGAGCACTGCGGATCAGCGACGTGAATATTAAGGTCTACTGTATTCAAGTGGACCAGGGTAGCAAAAGGAAATCTTGCCAACGCCCACTACATCAGCTCCATTGTTTTTTCAACTTCTGCATGAACCAGTAGGCCTACTTAACGTGCTTTTACTTTTGGCACAGAACGACGTCCCTGCTTCATGAGAGATAGCCGCTTAAACGATTATACAGATGCGTATATCGAGCTCGACGGTAAAATAGGATTCACAGATGGCGATACACAAGTACATGAAGACGACATGGTGCCTGCCGGGGTCGTTGTTAACATCGGACCATGCAGCTATTGGTAAGATACCAATTTACAGTATAACATATATTAAGAGAGAAATAATGTACATGTAACTGTAACAGTGCTACACACGTAACAGTACAATCACAGAACATTTTATGAGGGCCTTAGTTGCAAAACGTATTACACATTTCACAGTAACTTTCTTTAACTTTGCGAGTTAAAATAATATTTTTTCAATTCTAGCAACTGTAAGATTGAAACATGCGCCGTGATATAAGTTTTGGGGCGCTGGAGAATCCCTAGATGGCGCTTTAGAAATTCTGGTTTGAAATGATATCGTAGCCTACACTGGGTAGTATAGTTGCGATATTGCTAAATTGTCGGCGGGTATCATTTAACGCTTTCATGGTCACATTTCTACATCCATCGTAAACAATGATTTGCTTTGGACAGTAGGTAGTTTTCATGCGTGTATTTGTGCAAGGATTTGAAAGCTACTTGCGAATTTTCATTTTGCCATGCATTTCACGTGAATACCTAGATAACTGAAAGCAAGTCCCCCGAAGGACTCAGTTTAATGAAAGCAACCAAACTTCTCTCTACTCGTGTTGGATGATTATCGCTAATTTTATTTGAATAATAACATCTGCTTTTTGGCTTATTTACTCATAATGCTGTTCTATCTCTAATAAATACTCAAAACTTCTCATTTGAGGCGATCGACCACTAATGGCTCCGTTCTTACCTTACTGGGCGTACTAAAATGGTTATTTGTGATGAATCTAGAACTCCCTGGGTCTTGGTCAAATATGGTGTTCCTCAGGGCTCTGTCCTGGATCCTCTCCTCTACCTCTTATACACGACCGACATTCCAGCTATGTTCTGTAAGCACTCCTCAACTGGTCACCTATGCTGGTCACCTATGCTATGCTGATGATGTACAGGCCCTGTCCATGGCCCACCCTCTGTTCAGCTTGCTCTTACTGGTCGCATTGATGCTCTCTCTCTCTCTCTCTCTCTCTCTCTCTCTCTCTCTCTCTCTCTCTCTCTCTCTCTCTCCTTGTATCTATGAATGTCCTCCAATCGGCTCTCACTGAATCCAAATAAGACGCAGCTCATCTGGTTCGGCAATCGCCAACAGCTTCTTAAGCTAGATTTCCCTCTTCTTGCAGAGAGATTCCCGTTTTTCACTTTCCACTCCAGTGTACGAGACCTTGGCGTAGTCCTGGACAGCACCCTTACCGTTTCTGAACATATTACCAATCTTACACATTCTTCTTACTTTAACCTTTACTGGCCGAGCTCCCACGTATCTCTGCGACCGTATCCGGCTGCCAGTCTCGGCTACTTCTCTTCGCCCGCTACGCTCATTAAACCGGCGTGATCTCTTAGCGAGAACTGCTATGGCTAAAACGCGAGCATTTGCATTCATTGGCCCTGCACTATGGAACCAGCTTCCTCCGTTGACACGTTCCTGTTTATTAACTGTTGGACCAAGTGCCTATTTTCGTTGTCTGAGGACCTCTTTCGTTTCTCTGGTCTTTCGCACTGGCAGCGCCTCTGATTGATGTGCACTGCGAGAGGCGCTATATAAATTGATAGATACAATGCAATACAATAATGAAATGGGTCACTATCACAAATTTAATGGAACTGAGATCACGGATCTTTGGGTCTTAAATGCTTATAATTACGTTCTATCTTTAATAAATACTATGTAATGTATCTCATATATTCAAGCTCAAGTCACAAGTAATGGGTGAAGTTATCCAGTTAGATGAAAAGTAACAGAACACTCGGAAACAATGACGTTCAGTTGTAGGTCGGCTTAGCATAAGGATGCCGTATAAAGTTATTGTTCCGTTTTCATATTTTAATGAGCAATTTGTACGCTTTTTTATTACAGTATCTGTAGGCCTACCAATTTCACCGATTTCTAATGTCAACATTTAACGAAAAATATTTTATTGCAGTTCCTGCGACGAATATACTAGAGATTGGAAGTGTCAAGTTAGTAACGTTTTGACAGATTCTTTTGCGAAAATCAGTCGTTTAACGTAACTATGCACATCACAGACTCTAGGATTATCGCAGTCGCATATTTATAGAGCGCCTCTTCAATGGAAAGTCACCAGAGGCACTCCAATATAAGATGAAGGAAAACCGGGATCAACAGAATGCTTTAGGCGCATGTGGAACAGCGGTAAGTAAAAACAGACCTAAGGGGTTCATGTTGTAGGATGCTTGGTAACTTATATCAAGAAGTTACAACTGACCACGACGAAGAACCTGTGCTGCACTTTGGAAGTTCTGATTTGTTAGCAACCATGGTACCCTGTAAACGATAACTAAACTAGCATAAGGATGCCGTATAAAGTTATTAGTTTATTAATTAACGCCATGTGTTAATTAATTAACACCATGTCCAGAGGTAACTGTTAACTATTGGAGTAACGTAATAATTGTTGGCGTTCATGTTTCCAGTGGAGATTTTATATTTAGCCTACGCGACAACGAATATTGCACTTTAGACGCACTTCTTCTTATATGTGCTACGTTGTCAGCACAATACATACGCTATACGATAATGAAATAACTGAATGTATTTTTGTGGACTACTAGTGGTTATGGGAGGTTATGTTTCATCTGAACTGTTGCAGGACATTGTAGACAAGTGGACACATCCCACTGACCTGTGTATCAGCTATTCCTGCTTTGGTGGTCACGTTCAGTATGGAAGTTCCTCCTCCCACTGGTGTGATTGTCCCGAGGTAAATAGATGATTAGTTCAATTTGATTCCAGTGTAGAATTCATCCACCTTTGTATCGAGTCTTCTCAAGACACGAACATAATGTAACGCAGCCTTAGATACATTGTAGTCACCTAACGAATTAACGATTAACCTTGAAATACTTTCAAAATGTCATGTCTACCGATAATTATAAAGTGGTTAAATTCCTCCTAATCGTCGTTTAGGACAACCATTAGAGCTTTCATATTGAGCTATTCTCGTCGACTTTTCGAAATTTCCTGATCTGCAGCAATACGTCATGTTACAACGGTTTAAAAACGATTGGAATTTGGGATAAATTTAACGGAATTAACGGTCAGAGAGCTAAATCACTTGGTGTTTTAGCTGCTGAATTCATCACTAGGGTACTCTTACTCTGATTTCTTTAAGAACACATTTCCAGCAAGACCATTAAACTAGGACTGGCTCAGAGTGCGATTGCTTCCTTTAATTAATAACAATGCAGGAATCTACAGTATGCCTTTCACTTACGTAGATGAGAAATTTATTTATTTTATCTTGAGACTTTCTCTGCATGTCTGTATTTCTATGACTTCCTTAAATACTTATACATTATTGTACGAATGATAGTAATGATACACCTTCTAGGTAATTGCTAGTTATACACTATCAATTAAGTGTGTTATTACAATATATTATTTCAAGGGTTATGAAAATGTTGAACTACCTTATAAGGAATGCTGCTCGTGCAGAGGTAAGTGACGTCATTACTACAGTAACTAATGTATGATACATAAAATCCCTTACGCATCTCAGTTAGATCCTCAGAAAATACGAAGAACCAAATTGGAAGATACGCAAAGAGCTCTAAAGTCTAAGCTAGCAGAACAGTTAGAATTAAGTGATAAGACTTACTTTAACGTAATAACTTCTCCTGTCTTCATTTTATAATAGCAGATTGGCTGATAGACTACATAATACTTTTTTGTTATTGTGATTGTAATCAAAAAACATTTATACCGCCGCTTCAAAAGAAACAATCCAAAGGTCCTTCGGATTTGATCACTAGAAACTATGATCGAAAAAATGTTTCTTAAACGTCGACTGATTTCATTCAAAGAAAAGCGAAGAAACTCAAGTTGGCGGTAGAAAGACAGCTTATTGCGCAAATCTCGGTCGACAAGAACCAAACTTTTATGCTGAGTCGCAGATGTTCGGTTTGGCGGGAAAACTAGTTCTCCTTTGCGATGTAGAGCAACGAGATTAGCGGTCGGGGATGGAAGAAACCGAGACGCAAAGCTGACTAAGATAAGATGGAGTACATTCTGAATGGCAAGAATACAAAAGTTGGGAATTGGTCATATATTTGCTAGGTCAGTGACATAAACATTTCTGCACAAAATAGAAGCCACACAATAGCCCGTTTCACCCAAGCAGAATTACATAAAAAACGTTGAGAAATGGTGACAGAGTGTTCAGATCACGCGACTTGAATGGCCACTCCACAAGCAACTAGCGCATGATCGTATCGATATCTGCTCCAATTGACATGCTGGAAAGTTTATTGCATCGAACGACAGCTTTCGTAAGTCTTTTGATGCGAAAATTCTCATGTAGACAGTCAATGATCGTGAGTGAAATTTGTATGCAGCGCCTTGTGGAAGTAGAGAGAACCATGGATCCTAGAGAACAGCGACCACATACTCTCAAATAGGCGCCTCTTTCTAAAGAACCCATACATTTGCCGTATGCTATGGATCAGTGAAGCAAGGTTCTCAGTATTCGGTATGAATCGTTGCATAAATTTTGACCTTGCGATGAAGATCATGACAGATTCCATTCAACCATTTAGTGAGAGGCTTCAGAAACATAGACCTAAGAGAGAATAATTACGATCATCGAGGACTGATTGATTGTGAAGAGTTACTCTAAGGAACGAATTTCCCTGGGCGACAGTACCTTGCATTGCGGACCGTTCAAGACTCCAGCTCGAAGGGCCTCCCTGTCGAAGTTATTTCAGCTGCTTAGATCTGACAGCATAGGCCGCCAACACGTGCAACTAATAAACGGCAAAGAGGAGTAGACCGTTATCGGAGAGGAGCGCAAGTTCCATATTGAGATCCAGTCAAAGGAATCATCAATTCTAATTACGATATCTAGCCAGCCAATCAAATCGTGCGTCGGCTCCTAGGCGTAGCTAACTCAAATCGTTGACTGAGATCGATACAATGAACTGTGTACGTAGAGCTATGGTACTCAAGGTAGATAGATATTAAGGTCGCCGGTGATGGGAAATTGGAAATTACTGCCTGCGATAACCTTGCACAAGGAGTCGAATTAAGTGAAGAAAGCCGATGAAGAAGAAGGCGAACAGTATCAGCAGACCACGATCAATCGCTTACGAGAGGCAATATATCGCCGTCAAATGGTGTCTTTAAAAACGAACCTAAAGACGACGACGATGGTGATCATGACTCTGATGATTACGATTAAATTGGTGTTATTTATGACAACTTCAGAAATTACTTCAACTCCAACAACAGCTCCGCCAACTCCAACAGTAGCTCCGCCAACTCCAACAGTAGCTCCGCCAACTCCAACAACAGCTCCACCAACTCCAACAGTAGCTCCACCAACTGGAACAGCTCCAACAACAGCTCCACCAACTGCAACAACAGCTCCTCTGGAACAGCTCCAACAACAACTCCGCCAACTCCAACCAGCTCCACCAACTCCAACAACAGCTCCGCCAACGCAACAACTCCAACAACAGCTCCACCAACTCCTCCAACTCCAACAACAGCTCCACCAACTCCACCAACTCCAACAACTACTCCTCCAACTCCAACAACAGGTATGCGTGAATCCAAGTTGTCATGCATTTGTGTGCGAATTTATGCAGGCACTTAAGTATTCATAATGTGTAAATGCATGAGTGTATGCATGTATCCTTACAGGTTTGTAGGTAGTTGCATCTATTGATGTACGCAATATAATTTGGACGTTTCTTCATAATGTATTTTGGCACCAAGTATGCATGTATGTATTTATATAAGTATGCATTTATTTATGTAAACATGCGTGTTTATATGTTTGTATTTACTTATGGACGCATGTATGCCTATACATCAGTTTTGTACGTTTGTATCATGCATGCATGCATGTATAAGAATTCTTATGTAGGCATATGTCTGTATTTATGTATTTATATATGTATGCAAATTATATGCATGTATGTATACACAAATACATGCACTCATGATGTACGTACGAGCGCCTTTGTATATGTATTTGCATATGATCCATAGATTAGGTATGTATGTGTGTATGCACGTTTGTACGTCGGCATGAATGTGCATTATGTACGTTTGCATGAATAAATGTATGCATTATCATAATATCTATGTTTGTGTGTAATGTGTTGTTAACGGAACACTTGTATAGCACTTCTAGAGAACCTTTCAGAGGCGATGAATATGCAGCAATCAGTCGCATCATGGAAAGACGTGTGAATTAATTATCGAACAAATGCATAAGATGGCACTAAGCGAAATTCAGTCTGTAGGGAAATTGTTCCATAACGTTAGTCCTGTGTCAGAGAGCCCCGAGGTTAACATATCGTGGAGTGAGAGCGTGAAACAATGAGATTATTCCGCCTCGCAGAACGATGCGTGTATCATGAGTGTGCATGCACGCTTGTCTCTATGCTGGCATGCAGACCTACAAGTGTTGTCTCGATTTACGCAATAGAATCTAAGACATGACTTCACAGTGCTTCTTATTTATGTATCTAATATGAGCTAAAGAATTTAATCAAATACATGTTGCATGGACGGATTTTCAAAAACTTGAGTGCCAAAATGAAAGCGTCTGCGAAGGTTAAAACCGATGATGAATTTCGATCCCTTATCCCACGTGGATGCAGTTAGCAGAAGCAGAACTTACCTATGCAGTTGATCGCTAGTACTTAAACACGAGGATCAATCTCTTGGTAGGCCTACATGTAATTAGTGCTTGCATAGCATATTGTGAAATGTCATTGTATACTCGTCTAAATTTCGAGCTTTTCGTGTAATTTACAGTAAGAACAACTGGAACAACACCTTCAGGTAGGTGTATTAACTCGAAAAGTGTAACTCGTAACTCGGAAAAATTTTTTTTCACTTTTTCTCATTTTTGCACTTAAGATGTAACTATCTTCATGTTAAAAAATTGTTGGAGCTGAACTATCACTGGTTTCCGAGATTTTGTGTTGCCAAAACGCAGTAAGTCGGATATTTTTCACTGGATGCCAAGCCAAAACACAGTACTGCGTTATAACCACAGCATTCTGCTGCTCTGACAAATGAATACCAAGCCAAAACGCAGTGCTGCGTTATGGCTTAGTAATAAGTCAGCGTTTAAGCAATCTATTTCCGGTTTAGTTTAGAATTAATGAGCGTGAAATTAATCAATCCGAATTAATCTGAAGTAAGTTAAATAAAGCGTTTTAATTGTAAAAAGTTTTAAAATGTTAATCGTTAATTATAATTACATAAAACAAAACAGTCTGTTAGTTAATATTTTATATATTTTTCACGATGCTGTTATCGCTGTTACGTGGGTGTGACTAATACACGGAAGGCACAGATGACTACTGAATGTCTAGGTTTTTTCTTTTATATGACGTTTTAAGATATTTTACTCTAATTAGTAGCGTTAATCGAATTGTAGGCATGTTATAGACGCCCTGTTTTTCAGTCATCTGCCCAACAATACAGAGACCAATATCTCTTGATCAATTTATAATTTTGGTAGGCTATCCAGGTCACACTCCACATGTGGCCTATTAGCTTATTATACAATGCGCAGTAAGCACCCTTGCTCCAAGAACTAATACAGGGATAGGACAGGTGGCTACTAAATGTTTAGTTTTTTCTTTTATATTACGTTTTAAGATATTTTACTCTAAGTAATAGCGTAAATCGAATTGTAGGCATGTTTCAGACGCCCTGCAGACGAACCTTTGGTTTAAATTACCTGTTGTATTGCAATAACTGTATGAGAGCTTTCGCTAAGAGATTTATGGCATGGAATTTGTTCTCAAGAGCTAATAATTTACATATCTATTGTATAATATTGGTGTAGTTTAGGGAGTTTATTTAGCCTACCTAAGGTGATCTCTAATGTTACTGTGGAATGTTCAACTGTTCAAATTTATTTTTTTCATGATGAATTTACTCAACATTGTTTTTGAAAACATTATATTCTATCTGTAAATAATTGTGTAAAGCAACAGTGAATAACTATTATAATTTACATGACGAAATCTAGTTAAGTGTCCAATGTTCAATTTTTATAGCTTTCAATGTGATTGTTTTTGCTATACTTTAAAAAAATTAATTGCTGTTCAAATTAAAACTGTAGTTCAAGTAGTTCAATTTAAAACAAACAAAGTTAATTGTAACAGCATCAGTTATAAAGTGCAATCCCAGGCTTATTACCATTTCACACTGAATAAAATTGATAAGCCAAAACGCAGTTATGTGTATTGACTAGTTCAATTCGCATGGAAATGCAAAGCCAAAACGCAGTACAAACGATTTTTGAGTATTTATATCGATAATCACAAATATTATTATTTTTTATTTCAACCATGAAATAACACAAAATTTAATACAATTTATGGTGTAAATAGTTTTGGGATTGAATGGATAAATTTCGATATTTTTCTAATAAACCTTCAAATCAAGTTTGTGCAAAATATTGGTTTTCCGAGTTACTGCGTTTTGGCTTTTGAGGGCAGAGTAGACATTGGTTGTGAATAACGTCCATTTGGTTTGACTTTTTAAAATTTATTTGTCAATGCCTCTGGTACTGTCGCGTCCTGCCCCCGTTCTAGTGGACAGTATTATTATTATATATTCGTTTTTATTGGCACACAAAAAACAGCTGACACACCGCAACTGATTACAGATAATACAAGAAGAATAATAAAGATAGAATCAAAATATAAAACTAATGTTAACAGTAAGGTTCAAAAGATGGAATTTAGTGTTAATTTGTACATTTTGACAAAGACTCTCAGATCATTGGTACCAATGTCCGGTAAAGGACACGAGGAATAAAATTTCTATTGTCCTTAAATGGAAGTACATAATCATGAGGTCGGGGTCGCATTATATATTGGCGTATGTTAGTAGGTGGGAAAAGCTCTGTCAAAACGTGTGAACTGTTCCTTTGGACCGCAGATAACAGCGTATCCTCAGCTTTAGTAACCATCGTCTCCAAATCAGGAATGTCCAAAGATAGATAACCAGCCCGCCGAGCTCTGACAAGGACCTTCTCCAGCCTACAACGTTGTTCTGCATTGGTGAGACCCCACCATGCAGGTATGGCGTAAATCAGTTTTGCAACCAATGTAGCCCGAGCAACCTCTTGAAGAGCACACACTGGAAGTCCGTGAAACCTAAGGATGCGGAGCGCATGAAAGGTTCCCATGCACTTAGCCAAAATGTCTGTTACATGTGTTGCGACTTTTAGGTTGGATTGGATAGTAGCGCTCCTGAGGAGGACCTTCTGGTATGGCTACAGCAGGAATCGAACTCACCACAGACCGATGGGAAATGCCTACATTCTTATGCTTAGAAAGAGCAGGGAATGCATAGCAAACCGGTGGTTTAGCATGCAGGCGAGCACTGCGGCGTGGCAAATTACCACTAGGCTTAGCTGTTACGGGTTCTGTCCCCACTACAGGCTGTCTTTCTGATACCAGGCCGATGACTCCCTCCGCGGATTCCTGAGCAGGTAAAGCGAAGTGCCTTTGCACCTCTGGGTTCAAATCCTCCCCAGGTAGAATATTAGGGGTTACTTCTTCTCTCTCTGCCTGTAAGCGTGACATTACAAAAGCTATCTGCCTAGTCTGCTCGCACTGGCGCTCCATAAGTGTGGAAAGTAATGAGCTAATCTCATTGAAGTAGTATTAAAACTAGGCGACTAGAACAGTTAAGGCAATTTAGCTTAAATTCCATCATTTCCACCTAAAACAGCTTTAAATTTCACTAACCTGTCCATTTATAGTTAACTTTAAGTCCAAACAACGTTACGAAATCCATCGCAGTTCGTAACAAGGCTAGACTGTGGTTAAATCCTAGAGCCAAACTGTAGCATGACCTACTTTGTGTTTCGACATGAAGCGCTAATTGTATCCGGATAATTATATGCCGAGACCCAAACGAATGAACAGCTGGTATTGTAATTAGCGTTACTTGTAAACAGGCAATTACATCCACCCACGTAAAGCTGTATGCTACATATGGGAAAACCGATTGAATCATGAATGAATGAATCAGTGTATTTTAGCGTCGTGTTATGCTGATGCAATAACGCCCAGACAACGATGAAAATAGAAAGCGCCGCCCCTTCAACTGAACCCAGCCAATCACCTACTGGTCGGATCTCCCCCAGTTCCGTCAGCGAGTAAACAACCTGACCAAATACTATTGAGCTGACAAGATTTTGTTGAGCTGACAGTTTACTATTGAGCTGACAAGATTTTGTTGAGCTGATGAGTTGGCCTAATTCTGCCAGACTGACCTATTTCCCGAAGAACACTTATGAAACTTCACGCGGCCTGTCGGAATTCATAATGTTAATCGTTGTCATCCTACGAATAGGATGCAGTAAGCCGCAGACTTGGTTATACAGTTGTGGCCAATTCATTGGAAACTTCTACAAGATAAGACTGCATGTGTGTATGTATGTATGTATGCATGTATGTATGTTTGAATGTATGTATATGTGTGTGCATGCATGTCTGTCAGTCTGTCTGTATGTGTGCATGTATATATATGTATGTATATATGCATCTCAGCTCATTTGTGAGCTATTTAAAAATGTTATACATTGTATAATTTTATAGCGCCATAGCACTAAAAACCGCCAAACACGGAAGTTTCCATTCAATTGGCACTAGTGTATATTACCTCACCGTTATAAACGCAAGTAGTAGACAATGTAACACTCTAGATCATTTAACCTAATCTTCGCTAGTAGTAGACAATGTAACACTCTGGCTCATTTAACCTACTATGTTAAAAGTTTCAGCCAGTCAACACATTCGATGATGAGTTATCACACGGTCTCTAAGTCATCATTATTTACCCACGAATTAAAGCTTTCTGGGTACCCTAACCACTTAACTAACGATTTCTTTCCACGCCTTCGTATAACCTTCTCAATCCTAAATATTTCTTGAGTAGATTTTTGTAGTTCCTGTTCATAGAATGAACCCTGAATTTCTTCTCCGTTATAATATTTAATCTTATAGGTTGGTGGATCCGTGTATTGAACTCCAGACACAGTAAATAATTCCTCAGACCATTTCGGTGGGGTGGCTCACAGATACATGGTAAAAAACCAAGTGCATGCTAGAAACCAAGGCACCCTCTCAGTTTGTTAGACCTATCAATAGTATTATTTAGACAAAATTTCAGCTTCCAATTCCAACGGGAAGACGGTGCTCACGGACTGTCTCACTTTGCCTGATACCGATAAAAAGACACTAATTGTGGAAATGAATGCGTCGATCATACATTCCCGTACGAATGTATTTTATTTAACGACAAATCAAATATTACTGTAATTTGACAACACATGTGATAGTAGAACAGTTAGTCAGCTTGTACTGTAAAATTTGAATAGGTTTGAAGAATTGGAAATGCCTAAAAATTTTGAAAAACACGTCGTTCTGACCATGAACGTCGATTGTTCCGGTTTTATGACTTCAATACCAGCTACAGTCTTAGAGTCTAGAAACTGCCAGCACTGCGTCAACAACAGACTTCTTTGTTGTTGTGAGGCAAATTCATTCATTCATTCATTCATTCATTCATTCATTCATTCAGAGGACTTATATAGCGCCCCTCCAAGATAACCTAATCAGAGGCGCTCCCAGCCCAACTACGGCGATAGAGAACAGTTTTCAAATTCTTGTAAAAGGTGTATGCAGAGTCTCCAGCTAGAAGAACACGCCGATCTAAAGGAAGATTATTCCAGATGGTCGGCCCAACCACTGAGAAGGCACGAAGTTGCATCTTTGAAGTGCGCGCAAAGGGAACAGCAAGTTCGCCACGAGATGCAGAACGAAGATTTCTGCGGGTAGCTAAACCTGAGGTAGGGCGACAGAACTCACGCAAGTAGGCTGGGGCGGCGGGGCGCTCCCTAATTGGCACCGCCAGACCCAGACCGAAATCCTAAATTGAATGCGCTGAGAAACAGGAAGCCAGTGGAGTACGTCACGCATATAATGCGAGATATGGTCAAATTTAGAAAAACCACAAACAAGCCTAGCAGCTGCACGAAGCACACGCTCAACCTGAGCAATGCGCCCCAATGGGAGGCCAGCATAGATGGTACTGCAGTAGTCAATCCTACTACAAACAAAAGCATGAACAACAGAAAGTGCAGCATTTGGTGAAAGTGAACGGGAAATTACCCGCAATTGCCACAACTGAAAAAAGCAAGCACGGCATAAAAGATTTAGGTGTTCAGAGATAGCATAAATAAAGATAGCAGAAAGATAGCAGAAATAGCATTCCTATTTGCCACGACCACTTGGAGAAGACACTGATTTTCTTCTTCATTATTGATGATGAGTCGGTTGAATTCCTCGAACAACTTCACACACCTCTGAGCCGGGTCGTTCACCACTCTCAACTGCTGAATTCTCTCTCTGCCTTGTTTGTAATCCTCATTCTCAATCCACTTCTCTTGTGGAAGTGTAAGAAAGAAATCACTAATCTTCAGGTGTGACAGCAGTGTCAGTTTTCACTGGGTTGCAAAATCACCCAGGCAAGCCCCCTCCTTCAGTAGCGCAGCATCACCTCTCACCTTCCTTTCACCAGGCTTTGCAGTTACTCTGTGAACAATATTCACCTTATCTGTTACTGGAAGTTGGTCTGAGAACAGTGCCAGACCTACAGCCTCATCTGAAAGGTACCACAAGTGGTTTCTAGGGCCTTCCTGGCAGCAACGCTGATCTCGGAGTAAACTGAATCATATTTTCCTAGATTAATCCAAAGTGACAGATCTTGTCCTGGAGCTTCAGCAGCAAGTGAAGCCTTTGTCCATGCTTTTGTGTAAAGAAGGGCAACAAAGCTGCACAAATCGATGAATCTGAGTTTCTTTCTTCTTCGTTAGTTTGAATATACCACGTTGATCACGAAAAAGGTAGATTTTGATGGCATACAGTAACTTGGCATCCAACTTGCATGGTGAATTGGCCCAGGGCTCTCCAGTGAATTATTGAAGGCTAACTTCCAAGACAACCATTTTCAGCTCAATGAGTTCTTGGTAGTCATCTCTGATCCCTGAATCTGACTTTCTTTCAGTAAACTTCTTGAGAAAACTGAGTGCTGTTTCATGATAGGGCTCAGTGCTGGATATGATATTCAGTCCTGCATCACACTTTGCCAAGCAGCTTTATATGTCTGGAAGATTGGAATATGTGGTGAATTAGATGGATCAGCACAAAGTGAATACTGTGGCTAAAATCATCACATGGTGACGGCTGGCCAACCACAGGAGCTTTCGGCCTATCTTGTCTTCCGGCAGAACGCACACTCCATTGAAGAGCTCAGTGTTGACAGATATCAAAGCTCAAGGTTTGAACCTTGTCCGTGAGTTTCCACAACTCCAGAAGATTATGAATGGCCATGGATTCATTGTATCCTGTCCCACAGGCTAATTTGGGCACACCGAAGAGTTAAAGTGTTAAATATGAGCGCTTAAATTTCATTGGCAAATGGTAAATTTGAAAATTCACTTCTGAAAAAATGTCTGCCAAAACACAGAAAGTAGACACCATGACCTTCAACAAGAACTTTACACTTTGTTCAAAATAAATACCAGTAGGTAAGTAAATAAGTAAGTATAACACAACAGAAACTATTTGAAACTCATCTCCATACCAACTGTTAAGTTATTGACCAAGTTATACGACATCAAGATTTACCGCTAATGCTACTATGTGGTAATATTTCTATGTCATTGAGCACCATCTTCCAGCTGGAATAAGATGCTGAAATTTTATCTCAATAATACTATTGACAGGTCTAACAAACTGAGAGGGTGCCCTGGTTTCCAGCTTGAACTTGGTTTTTGTGAATACATGGCTATTTGTGGCCAAATTAAGTGCGGCCTTGATCTGATTTACCGCGCCGATGTAGATCTATTTTCAACGCCCGGACTACAATTAAGGTTGGTATACACGAAATATGTCCTACATATGACGCGACAGTTCGGGCTTTCTTCCTGCGATATAATGACAAAATTTCTTCAGCCGCATCAAGACGTCACGGTACAACTCTTTGAAAAACGATTGCAAATTGGGATAAATTTCAACCAAATATACCACAGAAAGATAAATCACTTGGTATTGGAAACTGCCATTCGTCGCATTCGTTCTATGCCTCGAACCTCTTTAGGACCACATGTCCTGCAAGAACCTCAAACTGTGACTGGCTGAAGAGTGCGATGTCTTCGTTATGTCATGAAAATCGTAGCAATCTGATGTATGTGCTTTACTTGCAGAAATAGACAAATCTATTTGATATATAAACTTTCTCAGTATTTTTTAGAAAGTATTTCTGTGACATGCTCAATTACTTACTTTATTAAGTACGGCTGATATTAACGATAACCCTCAAAGATAATTGGTACTATAATTATATTAAATGTATCTATATTATTTAAAGGATGAAATCAACGTTGAACTCGATTATCCAGATTGCTGCACGTGCACCAGTAAGAGTTGTGATTACTACTATTGTATGATAGATTAAATCATTTAAGTGCACCAGTTTGATGCGTAAAAGTACGATTATCCATATGGGAAGATTCGCAAAGACCTCTAATATCTCATCTAACTAGTTGGAACACTTAGAATTCTCCTATTGGACCAATGACTTCTATGATTCTATCGTATTTTATTTAAAAATGCAGATTGGCTGATTACATAATCAAGATTATAATAATCGATGTGACTGTTTTGCAATCCAATATTATTATCTCGCCGCTTCGAGAAAAGCAGTCTAAAGGCTCTTCAGATCTGTTCACAGGAAACTGATATCGGAAAAATGTTTTTCAAGCGCTTTCAGATTTGAGGCACGGCTTTTGTAAGTCTGTTGACCCGAAAACGCCAAACAGTCAGTGGTTGTGAATGAAATTTTTATGGAGCGCCTTTTGGAAGTAGAGAGACGACAGTGGGTGTTTGAGCACAGCGACCACTTACTCTCAAAAAGGCGCCACCTTTTTACAACAGCCCATGCCGTTGATAAGGATAAGTGAAACACGGTTCAGTTCTCTGCATTGCACCTTTGCCTGACTCGTTGTTTATAACTTCTGACCTTGCGACGAAGATCATGACAGGTTCCGTCCAACCATGGAGCGAGTGGCTTCCGAAACACTTTCATAGACCTATGAGACAATAATTACGATCATCGAGGACTGATTGATTGTGAAGAGTTACTCTAAGGAACGAATTTCCCTTGGCGACAGAACCTTGCATTGCGGACCGTTCAAGACTCCAGCTCGAAGGTCCTCCCCGTCGAAGCTAACCCAGCGCGCATAGATCTGACAGCATAGGTCACCAACACGTGCAAATAATAAACGGCAAAGAGGAGCAGACCGTTATCGGAGAGGAGCGCAAGTTCCATCTTGAGATCCAGTCAAAGGAATCATCAATTCTAATTACGATATATAGCCAGCCAATCAAATCGTGCGTCGGCTCCTAGGCGTAGCCTACTGAGCTAACTCAAATCGTTGACTGAGATCGATACAATGAACTGTGTACGTAGAGCTATGGTACTCAAGGTAGATAGATATTAAGGTCACCGGTGATGGGAAATTGGAAATTAGTCTACTGCCTGCGATAACCTTGCACAAGGAGTCGAATTAAGTGAAGAAAGCCGATGAAGAAGAAGTATCAGCAGACCACGATCAATCGCTTACGAGAGGCAATATATCGCCGTCAAATGGTGTCTTTAAAAACGACCCTAAAGACGACGATGTTGGTGATCATGACTCTGATGATTACGATTAAATTGGTGTTATTTATGACAACTTCAGAAATTACTTCAACTCCAACAACAGCTCCGCCAACTCCAACAGTAGCTCCGCCAACTCCAACAGTAGCTCCGCCAACTCCAACAGTAGCTCCGCCAACTCCAACAGTAGCTCCGCCAACTCCAACAACAGCTCCGCCAACTCCAACAACAGCTCCAACTCCAACAGCTCCAACAACAGCTCCAACTCCAACAACCAACTCCAACAGCTCCACCAACTCCTCCAACTCCAACAACAGCTCCACCAACTCCACCAACTCCAACACCAGCTCCACCAACTCAACTCCAACTCCAACAACAACAGGTATGCGTGAATCCAAGTTGTCATGCATTTGTGTGCGAATTTATGCAGACACTTAAGTATTCATAATGCTGTAAATACATAGGTGTATCATGCATGTATCCTTGCAGGTTTGTAGGTAGTTGCATCTATTGGTGTACGCAATATAATTTGGACGTTTCTTCAGAATGTATTTTGGCACCAAGCATGCATGTATGTATTTGCATAGGTATTCATTTATTTATTGATGCATGCGTGTTTATATGTTTGTATTTACTTATGGACGCATGTATGCCTATACATCAGTTTTGTACGTTTGTATCATGTATGCATGCATGTATAAGAATTCTTATGTAGGCATATGTCTGTATTTATGTATTTATATATGTATGCAAATTATATGCATGTATGTATACACAAATACATGCACTCATGATGTACGTACGAGCGCCTTTGTATATGTATATGTATATGATCCATAGATTAGGTATGTATGTGTGTATGCACGTTTCTACGTCGGCATGAATGTGCATTATGTACGTTTGTATGAATAAATGTATGCATTATCATAATATCTATGTTTGTGTGTAATGTATTGTTAACGGAACACTTGTATAGCACTTCCAGCAGAAGCAGAGGCGATGAATATGCAGCAATCAGTCGTAACATGGAAAGAGCTGTGAATTAATTATCGAACAAATGCATAAGATGGCACTAAGCGAAATTCAGTCTGTAGGGAAATTGTTCCATAACGTTAGTCTTGTGTCAGAGAGCCCCGAGGTAAACATATCGTGGAGTGAGAGCGTAAAGCAATGAGGTCTTTCCGCCTCGCAGAACGATGCGTGGAGTGTGCATGCATGTTTGTCTGTATGCTGGCATGCAGACCTACAAGTGTTGTCTCGATTTACGCAATAGAATCTAAGACATGACATCACAGTGCTTCTTATTTATGTATCTTATGAGATGTGCTAAAGAATTTAATCAGGTACATGTTGCATGGACGGATTTTCAAAAACTTGAGTGCCAAAATGAAAGCGTCTGCGAAGGTTAAAACCGATGATGAATTTCGATCTTATATCCCACGTGGATGCAGTTAGCAGAAGCAGAACTTACCTATGCAGTTGGTCGCTAGTACTTAAACACGAGGATCTATCTCTTGGTAGGCCTACATGTAATTAGTGCTTGCATAGCATATTGTGAAATGTCATTGTATATTCGTCTAAATTTCGAGCTTTTCGTGTAATTTACAGTAAGAACAACTGGAACAACACCTTCAGGTAGGTGTATAGAACAGAATAGAATCTTCGTTTATTCGTTAATAACATGTCAGAACGCAATGCCATTACAAGAAAAAAACATGTGTAGACATTGGTTGTGAATAACGTCCATTTGGTTTGACTTTTTAAAATTTATTTGCAATGGCCTCTGGTACTGTCGCGTCCTGCCCTCGTTCTAGTGGACAGTAGCGCTCCTGAGGATGACCTTCTTATGGCTACAGCAGGATTCGAACTCAACAGACCGATGGGAAATGCCTACTCTTATGCTTAGAAAGAGCAGGGAATGTAGCAAACCGGTGGTTTTCATGCAGGCGAGCACTGCAGCGTGGCAAATTAACACTAGGCTTAGCTGTTACGGGTTCTGTCCCCACTACACGCTGTCTTTCTGATACCAGGCCGATGACTCCCTCCGTAAATTCCTGAGCTAGGTAAAGCAAGTGCCTTTGCACCTCTGGGTTCAAATCCTCCCCAGGTAGAATTTTAGAGGTTACTTCTTGTCATCTGCATAAGCGTGACATTACAAAAGCTATCTGTGTAGTCTGCTTGCACTGGCGCTCCAACAGTGTGGAAAGTAATGAGCTAATCTCATTGACTTTCCTTTCTAAGGCAGAAGAATCAGACATTGTGATTAAAAGTTATTATTATGTAAAACACAATTAATCGAGCTGATTGTAACAAATTGTCTAAATGAATAAAAGATCAACTTTCAACAGTCAAGTTCTCACTTAAAACACAATATTCTGGTTTCGAAACTTAAGCATACTAATCGCTATGACAATTTGAATTAATTACAATCAAACAGTAAGGTTTCATGAATGAATTCAACATAAGGTTTCATTGGCTAGCAATACACAGCACTAACCCAGACCCTGTGTACTTTCGACACCACGGTTTGACAAACGATCAGGGAATCGAACCAGCGCTCCTTTCTCCAAGCGGGCACCCTGCAGCTACGCCACGTCTTGACCCCAACCTCGGATACTACCAGAAGGTTTCGGAAGACGGCAGATTGCTTGTCGAGAACTCATTCGTAGAGTTGATAAAATGGCGGACTCCTTCTTCTTCACCAGAGAAGCGTTACATAGACGACTGATCATCAAAGATTCTCAGCACGCATGCTTAGGCAAGGGAGATAGTGGCGCCTCCGGCGAACAGTGGAAACCTGGATCGCCACAGTACATACACACAGACACACACACAAACACATACACACGATTGAACCCGTAACCTTTGGAGTACAGATTCAAAAGACGCAATTTACTAACAGAGACGTCAAAAATGTCAGTATCTCTTTTGGACAGAGTGAAAAATAGTAGAATTTGATCAGATACTCATGATCAACCACATCGGAAATGGCATGCATATCAAGGAGAGGAAACAGTAAAACGTGTGGGTATTTGATGGCGACGCAGACATTTTTTGAGCAGTTAAAAAGCGTAGTTCATGCATGGACCGTCTTGCCTTTCAACATTTCTGAACTGCACTTATGCGTTTCAGAATTAAGGGTTTCCGTAAACGCTGCTTATTAGACAGTCAATTTATCAACTCTAGATACCCGTGGTATGACAGAGTTCACTGCCCCAACGTGCCCCTCAATGCTAAACAGCGTCTTATGCATGTCTCTGCTCATTTCTCCACGTACACAAGCTGAAGTGTCTCGCCAATGGATCATTCTGAAGCTTTATGTCGGTCGTATACCTCAGAGGAATGGTTAATAAAATATGGGTCTACGGAACGTTGCGCAGAAGTTCGAACAAGACAGGAAACGTCGAGAAATGACGAGGAAAATGAGCCAGAGAGGCAAACCATTGGAGAACGATACAAGCATAATATCTAAGCATCGGCTTAAAATAGAATCGCCAATAGATCATCGGAAACTTTGGTGATTTGTCCTTGGAAACTGGGATGTGTTGTTCTCGAACGTTATCAAGGTCTTACCAACGAACACCACTTTGACTCCAATGGTTTCTTGAACGTCTGCATGAACCACTACTTAGGATGATTTTGGTTTTGTCACAGGTAAATGTATCATGACGTATGACAAGGTAAACGTAGATACAGTCCTTCCATCTGGTGATTCATCTGGAGATAACATAACACTGTATATCGAGGAAGACCGTCAACCAGGACTTACGGATGGAGATACGCGATTGAATATAGGAGACAGCGTGCCTGTCGGAGTCGTTGTTATTGTCGGCGAATGCAGAGTTTGGTAAGATGCCATTTAACATCATGACATGTGAGAAAATGAATGTACACTGTTACACACTTAACACTACAATCACAGAACATATTGGTCAGCCCAGAGTATTGCGATTTTCGTAGTAACATCCTTTGACGGGAGTTGGAAGGATTAGTCGAGTCGATCCTTGTGCGTTATGTAATTGCGACATAGCTAAATTGTCGGTGGGTATCATTTAGGCTAAGCCTAGACATCGTAAAAATTGTTTCTCGCGGTGGACAGCTGCAGGTCTTTTAATGCATTTGTACAAGGATGTGAAAACTACCCGCGCATTTGCTTTTTGCCACGCATTTGACTTGAAGAGCTAGAGAACTAAGTGCAAACATCAGAAGAACTCAGTTTAATTAATTAAAGCGACCAATCTTCTTAGTACTTGTGTTGGTTGATCATCGCATAAAGGGGCTTTGTCACACTTCAACAAACAAAACGGATTTTATTTCAAACCAAACGACAGAAAGAAATGAGTGAAGTTATGCAGTGAGTTGAAAAGTAAGAGATCGCTGGAATCAAAGACGCTCTGTTGATGAAGTCGGCTTTCCTTAAGGTTGCCGTGAATCAAATGCACCTCAAACGTTTCATCTTCAAACTGTTGGTGAGGAAGGTGATAGTCAACGTTGACGAGATCTGTGTTTTTGTATGGGTTTTATATTCTTTTTGCAGTGTTAACACTGTTATTACATTGTCTGCACCAATTTCATCAATTTCATCTGTCACCTTTCATCCAAATATATTTTATTGCAGTTCCTGTGACGAACCTGACCAGCTCAGCTGTCACGTTAGTATTGTTTAGAAAGTTCTCCTGCTTACATCAGTCATTTAGGTTATGTACGGCAGTAAACGTTATCATAATTGCATAATTATTTGTATTGCGCCTCTTCAAGAGAACCTCAACAGAGGCGTTCCCAATCTGACGACGGAAAGCGGGATCAAGGATGTTTTAACGCTGAGGAAACAGTGGTGACGATAGACCAAGGAGCACATGTAGGTGCACATGCACTTGTAGGATGCTATAGGTAACCTATTTCATGAAGTTGGACCGACCACGGCGAAGCACTTGCACTGCGCTGTGGAAGCTCTGATTGGGGGAAGCAACCAGGTCGCCATGTAAACCATAAGCCAATATAATTTATCGGATTACTAATCTACACAATGAGTTCATTATTTAACACCAAGTCCAGAGGCAACAATTAGCCATTGTAGCAACGTGAAATTGTTGGCGTTCGGGTTTTCAGTGGAGGACTGTTACGCGACAACCTGTTTATGCGTTTAGTTTTTTTGCAACTGACTGCCATTTGTAAAGTTCACTTTCTGCATGTAGTAGTTCTCGAATAGTGATATTTTAGGCGCACTTCTTCTTATGAGTTCTATGTTGTCAGCACAATGCAGACGTTATATGATAATTCAATGATTCAGTATCTGAATGTATTCTTGCGATTACATGTGATTTTTAGAAGCGATTCTCTTGTCTACACTGTTACAGAATGTTGGATACTCGTGGAAATATCCCAAAGACATGTGCATACAATACTCCTGCTATAATGGTCAAATTAAGTCTGTAGGTTCCGGCCACTGGTGTGATTGTGCAGAGGTAACTAGATGATTACTTTTATTTGATTCCAAATTATAATTCATCCATTTCTACTTCTGTACGATTATTCTCAAGAAACCAACACACTGAAGTTGCTAATGTGAAAGAGTTCGGACGCATGCATACACACATTCATTCAAACCAAATACCAGGCGAAACAAAGTATTTCTGTGACTTGCTCATTTTTTACTCTTGTTGATACGGTTGATATTAACGAAAACTCATAGATAATGGTTACTATGAAATAAAATTAATGTGTTCATATTATTTCAAGGGTGAAACCAACGTTGAACTACCTTATCCGTATTGCTGCACGTGCAACCGTAAGAGAGATGATTACTACTATAATTGTATGATAGATGAAATAACTTAACTGCATGAGTTAGATGCGTAGGAAATACGATTATTCATATTGGAAGATAGGCAAAGAGCTCTAATTTCTGATCTAACCGTTAAAGCAGTTAGAATTAAGCTATAGGACTTAAGTTAGTCTAATTAACTTAAGTTAATACATATTAATACATAATGAGGGTAAACGTATTTTATTCGAAAACTGCAGATTGGCTGATTACATATAATAATCTTTGTGACTGTTTTGCAATCAACAATTCTTATTGAACCGCTTCGAAGAGAGCAATCTAAAGGGTCTTCCCATCAGATCACATGAAACTGATATGGAAAAATGCTTTTCAAGCGGTTTCAGATTTGAGGCGAAGAAAAGCTAAGATACTAAAGTTGGCGGTAGCAAGACTTGCAGAAATCTGGACTGACAACAGCAAACTTCAATGGTGGGCCGCCGAAGTTCTGGTTGGCGGGACAGCCAGTTCCCCTTGCGATGTTAAGTGAGAAAATCTGCGACCAGGGATGGTAGAAGCTGAGACGCAAAGCTGCCGAAGATAAGATGGAGCACAGTCTGAAAGGCGATTACGCATGTTTTCCGAATTGGACGATAATTGGCTCGAGCTTTGACATCAATATTTCGGCACAAAATAGACGTCATACAATAACCGAAGTCACCCAAGCAGAACTACACATTCGCGTATAAAAGATGACTAACTCCTCACTAGGAAACTCACACGACTTGAATGACCACTCTAATAGCAACTGGCTCTGGTCTAGTATTTAGATCGGGTCCAATTGTGACATTCTTCGGGCCGTTTACGGATACTTTTGGTGCGTAGAATAATGAATTGAGTCAGTCACTTGAGTCGAACATTTATCAGTATCGCCACACAATAATCCGCGGCCATGATTGAAATTTGCACGGAGCACCTTGTGGATGTAAGGATGACCAAGGTTGTTTAAGGACCACGCTCACATACGGAGTAGCCGATGAGGCAAAATCTGCATAAGAATTACTCCAACTAGAACGACATACAAGATCCCTCAAATGTGCGCCAAGGATATGGAAAATAATGAGATAAGTCATGTGCTATGTTACTCTAAGCATTTTGCACCGTCTATGACTTCTCGACCCTAGTAGTTGGAAACCTACCACGCGGCCACGTCGCACTGCTACATCTGCGAAGGATAAATGCATCGATTCGGGTATCAGTGAGAACGTGAAGAACAGAGTCTTTGATGGTATTTACAGCGTACAGACCAAATCAATGGCAGCGGTAGACAGACAACGGTCAGACTTTGTTGGAAGAGAGGAGGAACAAAACAACTTTAAGAGTAGACAAGTTAATTCAGAACAACCTAAATAGTGTTTCTCGTACTTGAACAACTGCTCCAGGCCGACCGATCGCAAGCAGCTGCGACGGTGTGTGCACGCGGATGGTGGTAGATAAATAAGAAATACGGTTCTTATGATTAGGTCTAACGGTGTAGAGATCAAAAGCAGTGTAAGAGGGCGTTGGAAAATGAAGGTATGATGAGATTAGGTCGAAATAAGAGAAAAACTTGGATCTGACGAATAGTCGACAAAATTTGCCGCTAATTGGCAAATATCGCGGTCAAAATAATGGGTTGCACCAGGAACAGACAATGACGACGACGACGACTCTCACAACGTCGGCGATAACGATGATGATGATGGTGACTATTACGATTATCACGATGACGATGATGGTGATTGTGATGACAATGATGATGATGATTGATGATCCTGATGATGCAAACTACAATGCTAAACAGGAACAACCGATACATCGTCTCCAACAATTCTGCCGCCACCTCCGATTACTCCAACGACAACGGAGACTCCACCAATAACAACTCCGCCACCAGACACAACTCCAAAGACAACAGGAACAACCGAAAATCCGCCAACAACAACTCCGCCACCAGACACAACTCCAAAGATAACAGGTATGTGGGAATGGGATGTATTTATGTATGAATGCACGCCTACATTGCACGTAGGAATGAACAGGCATAAATTCTTAAAGGGATTCATAGTATACTCATTAGGTGAGGTAGATGACTCCTTCAGTTGACTTCGTATTTTTACCTTGGCTGCCCATGAACAACCTGAGTTCATTGGTAGGTCATTAGAGCAGAGTTTAGAGCAGAGTCAAGCGCGGAGGGTGGACACGCAGACTCCATGTTTTGATATTATAACTGCAAAATAACTCGGGTTTCCTTTCAACATAACAACGCTGATTCGCAGAAGCACACGGTGATTAGATAGAAACGAATGCATACGCCGTATCAAAGAATTGTAAAGTTGACGACTTTTTTTCTCGGCTTATTGAGTCAGAGCTTTGCTTCACAGTAAAAATACTTCTGGTTGAACACAATGAACCTTCGGATTAAGTCCCGAACGTTTAGATAAACAAGAACATTATTGCAATTTTATGGCGATGATTTTCTTTCAGTTCTGATTACAACTGCGCCGATCACTACAGGTAATTGTCATTAGCAATTAAACTTCTATGACCCATTCTGGAAAATGATATATCTGTATGATCAATGGAAATGTTAACAACTTTAGGCGAAAAGTCACAAAAATGCTAAATTTAATGACGTCATAAGATTATATAAAAAAGCTATAAACTTTATGACGAAGGGAAGATTGTCTCAAAAGTCATAAGAAAGTGAGGATATGTCTGATTTTTGACGGAAGAAAGAAATGTCAAAGTGGTGCCGACTAACCTAGTTCCTCATTTATGATATGACCTTGCTTACTTAATACACCTTATAGGCACTTCTGGATAGGCAATGACTAAGCAAAATGCCGTCCCAGATTCAGTTCTATGGTATTTTCTCCCTGATAAAAAGATTTACGCGAGTGCGAGAGACTTTATTTTCGAACTGAATGTAAATTTCACAAATACAGTAAGTTAAATACACTTAATATTCGACTGTAATGATGAGCCGTTTAAGCCTCTCCGATCGTGACATTAGCTGAAAACAAAATAATATGGAACCTGTTTAACAAAAGAGTCTACTTTATTTATTCAAATGTTGTTTATGTTTCAGGCTCGACAACGGAGGAACCCACACCTTCATGTATGTTTTATCTCTTCTACAAACTCGATTATAGAACGAAATCATATGTGTTCCCTTTGCTGTATGTGCCAAGGATATTTTTTAAACCTGCAAATCTGATATGGCTTCTAAAGATAGTGCAGAATGCAGATGAAATTTATGTGGATCTGGTAGAACTCGGACATGGTTACATTCATGCATCGACTCGCTATGTACAATTATTGTACATACCTTACGGCAAAGGGTAGAGCTTTATGGATTGTTCAAATGATGACAAATTCTTAAGGTGTCCATATTTCCCCGGACCACCCTACACACATGAATTATACTGCTGCAAAGAAAATTCAATATTACCAATAAATTGTTGAGTAAATTGTGACGAATAGCTGCTGTAAGCGTAATTAGTGGTTGGGCCTGGAAGAACAATTAGGCCCTTTGAACCTGCAAAATTTAATGGGCAGTTATGAGTGCGCGCCTAGTTGTAGATTATATAGGTAGGCCTATAACTGACCAATTACTGATCAGGGCAGGTGGTCCACCGGAAGTTTGGGTGGTAGGAAACGCGGGAGTGGATTAAGTTGAAACAAAGGGAGTCAATGTTTAGCTCGTGTGCGAGTAAGAGGGTTCGAGGCTTGACTCTACGATGTTACGTCTCGACGGACTGAGGCTAACCAACGCGTGTATATAGAGTGAATAGTTGACAGTTGTACGAGTTTCGTTAATACTTATTTCAATCTTCGTTTGTTGAAATCAAACTCGGAAAAATCTTCACATGCAATTATAGTTCTATGATGGCTGTCGGTTTTCGTTCGAACTTCATTGTAGAGTTAGATTTATTAAACGTTTTGCAACATATTTTACAGACATCCTGAATGCTTTCACTTACGACAAATATTAGAAAGCATTTTGTCAATAGGACCCTAATTATTGTTCGTGTAATTGTTTGTTTATTTGTATTATTGTAATCTGACAATGATAAAGCGCCAATTCAAGAATTAAATTGTAATCGTTAATTAATTTTTGACCTTACGATTACGATTTAGCAGTTTCTTTATTTTCTCTTTTAATGCAGTCTCTTTTGCATTTGTTTTCACTTTTTTCGCTCTAAATTTTGCAATTGCTTACGTAGTTTTGCGTTATGATAATTGATTACTCTAATTTTTCACACTGTCGTATTATCCGCCTTTTAAAAAGATTTTTGGACTACGAAGTTCATATTTTCCGTGTAGCTTTAATGTGCATATTTTCAGGTTACTGTCCAATGGAAAACCACATACCATACGGTGTAGATGCTTGGATAGAATTAGACGGAAACCCTGGTCCAACAGGAATCGACACGATTGTTACTTCAGAAACTATACTGGATCCATACGTCAAAGTTCATATAGGCGAATGCCAAGAATGGTAAATACCTCATTTGTTTCTTGTTAAAACCTCAGGTATGCTAACATTATTCGAAGCAAAGTAATAGGAAACACGCATGATTATTCTACATCTTAATCCCATCTAGTATATGTTCTACTCTTCTGAATCAGATCTGATCCAATCTTATCTAGTGACTTTTAGATTCTTATCAAAATCAGCAAAAATCACCGTTGTTTGGTTACGACTGTAATAATTCGTAAATGTTTAGGTAATGGAAATTGAAAGCCAGGTCATTGAAAAGCTTCGGACATCTATATAGAAAGCCATAGACAGCCAGTAAGATAGAGAGTCGCTGAACGAGAGCAAACATTAATCGGTTTGGATGCTGAGCGATGTACTAAGGTTCGTCGATGTTATGCGTTTATTAAGTTTATTAAGTGCTTTTGTGTTGTGCTTTTATGTGCTTTTATTCGTCATTAACAAGTCTTAATATTTTTCAGCCAATGCCAAACAAACGGAGCACTGAACTGCTATGTGAGTATACATCAAACACAGAACAATGATGACGATGATGATGATTATGGTGGTGGTGGTGGTGTTGACAGATGATGGTCGTGGAAAATGTTATAATGTGGTGATGATGATGATGATGATGATGATGATGATGTTGATGATGATGATGATGATGATGATGATGATGATGATGATGATGATGATGATGATGATGATGATGATGATGATGATGATGATGATGATGATGATGATGATGATGATGATGATGACGGTGATGATGATGATGATCTTCGTTTATTTTTTAAAATTGATTGCAGTGTGATTACAATTCATAGTATGAACGGATGATCACAAGTTGTAACAGGAGACGAATTTAACTGTTTGGCAGCCATGCAAGGCGCCCATCACGTCCTACTGCCCATTTAACCAACGCCATCCCACGAATGAAAGCCTGAGTCGACCTGTTGGAAGGGTAGCGGAAACGATCCCACGTCCGTGCCGATCTTCTGCTCTTCGTGACAGAGTGTTACCATAACCTAAGCCCCCCCCCTACGATTATAAATGGACCCGTTTGAATAAGCTGCGAGGAGGCCGAAATATTAAGTTACGCCACTGATCCAAATTTTTCCTAATGAGATTGCTGAAAAAGGGAGAGTTGTCTTTCCATTACAAATCGAGCCTTGTCCGAATAAGCGACCATCAACCGTTGCTACAGTCTCCGCCCTACAACACGCTATTTTGTATTATCATAAAAGACACTATTAGTTAGGCTACCAATCTTTATTTATGGGACGGGAACGTTTGAGAAGTAGATCTATGCTGTTAAATGTTCACTTTCCTTTTGAAGAGTCCTCGTGGTCAGTGCAGGAAGAGTTTTAAATGTTCAAACCATATACTTTAAGGTCTAAAGATTTTCTTCGGGAAGGGACAGCACAGTGAGTGTTATTCTTGGAGACAAAGCGACTGTGGATATCACAGATATAAAAGGAACATTAGGGCAGAAATTCTTTAGCGCAAAGTTGTAGATTTATCAAATGGTTTGGGTGAAAGTACTGTCTCAGTGAACATCTTCATAGTGCTCAAGAAGAAGCTAGGACGGCTAAGCTATTTAGCATTCCACGTTACCCAGCAGTTATGCGTCTTATAAATCAACTAGGTCTAATACCATGTTATTGCAACACATTATGTAATTTATGCATGTATTGGATAAAAGGTAAACATGGGTCTGTCTCGTTGTAGAATATTGCAAGCAGCAGAGTAGATATGGATACGTGCATGATCCACACGTGCTCAGAAGGTTCACTTCTATCATCCTTCTTCACTTGCGGATGTTCCGAGGTACGTGAAGTCCTCCATTTCTTTGCTATAGACTACCTATATGTTTCACCTCAGCCTCTAACTTTTCTCAATAGCAGATGGTGTAAATATTTTAAACAATCCGCCTGTTCCTGTCGATTCTACTTTTATTAGGCTGCTCTGTACCGTACATAGCGTACTCCAGGATCTATAGAAATCACTGTAGAAATACTGCGAGTTTCTCATCACTTTATTCCGCCTATAAATTCAGACAATTTGTCCGTGTCAGTTTTGAATTACGATTCCCACTCAAGTCGTCTGATTCCAGTTCTCTAACCTTATTTTGTTTATTGAGCTCAACGTTAAGCAACTTCAATGCACAGTTTAGCGTCGTCAGTCACAGTAGCGCCAAGATGTAATGCATACCTAAACTCAGGCAATGCTATGGCAATGACCTGGACGCGCTCTCACTGTATAGCAGGACATACTGTTATATTTCCCAACCCTCGCATATGAGTCATGAATGCTGTTGCATTTTGTTTAAGTTGGCACCACTCGTTGTCAATAAAGTTGGTGAATGCTTGTTTTTGTTCCATAGGGCTTCACAGTTGGTGTTGGTCCTGGTCCTGCAAACGATTGTTGTTACTGCAGTAAGCTTTACTCTTATTTCTTTCTTTCATTGCTAGAGTAGCCCATGTTGATCACTGTGAGAACAATCATTTTGCAATTAGAAAATACAAGTATTTGGCATAAAATGCAGAACACAAGACAGCAAAAATTATCTATAATATATTAGTATTTGAGCTTCTCGGACAAAGGGAATAGCTTGTAGTAAATTGACTTAGTACCATCTTAGATAATCTTAATTACCAAAAGAAAGCCTAAAGGGTCTGGACTTTTCCCCAGTAGTTTTATGCAATATTTTAGAGAAACATAGGATGCGATTGGGTCCATTTGGCGAGAAATTGCCAAAAAATTGAAGTTGTTTCTGTGCGATTGGCTAATTATAGAATTTAGATTCAAATTTAATTATCATGTCACGTAATTAAGGTTACAGCTCACTAAGCCTGAGATCATCATCATCATCATCATCATCATCATCATCATCATCATCATCATCATCATCATCATCATCATCATCATCATCATCATCATCATCATCATCATCATCAGCATCATCATCATCAGTTCCTGACGCCAGACATCTGGCGGCGATGGGTACATATAAATGATGACCATTGTCCTCGGTTATTTCTCAAGTCCTTTTTCCCCTTAATGTACGTACTCACCTATGTTGTCTATTTAACGTAGTTTTGGTCTGTCTTTGTTTCTTATTCCTTCGAGTTTTGCATGTAATGCATTGTGTTGGACAAGGTCAACTGGCATACTCTCTAAAAGCCTGATATGATATACAGATGTGTTAATGAGACGCAAGATCAGAAATCGGGATCATGCGTAAAGGGTGGTGGGTAAAGGCAACTTTCCGCATCATCTATAATTGAAAAATGGTCCCCGCATATATTAAGCTGGCGGCAATACTCTGGTTTAAAAGTCATGGGCCAACTTGTTAGTAAGAAGAGTGCATTTAGTATGTTAACTTTATGTTGAAGTTTAAACTTGTTCTTAGGGAACTGAATCTGTAATAATACTCTGCACGAAATGAAATGACTTTTAAGGAACAGGCAACATGTTCATTTATACAAGTATATTTTTTTAAATTGTAAACTTATTTAATAAACTAAGTTTACATATACATCTGCGCGAAAAAAATGCATAATAAGATCGTTAGAACAACAGTTGTTTCAACTGCATACCATCGGAAGTTGTCTCTCTCGGCATCTTCTTGCAAAGGCCAATATTTTGATTTTAATTATATTTTAATATTTTAGGGAACATCGATTGTTTAGCAAACAGAAAGCCTGTTTTGCAAATGAAAATTAGGAAAAATCGATAGCAAAAAGAAACAGAAAATTACATTTAAAACCGTGAAATTGATTATATTTCTCTAACTAACATACATTTTTTAACGCTGTTTATGACTGTACTTGCATGCTTTTAGTAATAGGCTATTACATGTATGCACATATGCACACAGTTTGCTCACATGGCACTCAAATGCTTGTCTTTCAGTCGAGGACACTCCTGCACCGACTCCTGGTAGGTCTTTCTATGAGAAATCACATTTTCTAAAACAATGATTATCGATTCTTTAACATCTTTGTTCGGTCTGAGCAAACCATATATGCCAATATTTTGCAGAGTTATTTTTCTAGAATCCACATTTAAAGACGTTAATATCTGCCAGATTCTTTAAGTTTTGATTAATGTAGACTCATCAAGTTTGCATTATTTATGGTATGTAGTAGGTCTACTATTATATGGTTTGCATTTCCAATATTTTTAAACTATACGTCTTTTGGCAGTAGGCTACTTTTGTTTCAGTACTTTATAGCAGTTAATTTGTTGATTTATTTCTTCTGTGATTTGTGTTCTTGTGAATTGTTTAATCGTCACAGCATGTACATGTACAGCGCAGTGCGTTTGCAGGCGCTTCATTACAGAATAAATATTATTATTATTATTATTATTATTATTATTATTATTATTATTATTATTATTATTATTATTATTATTATTATTATTATTAATTTAATGCATCGCTAATATTAACAATTAAATGTTTAATTTTAACTTATTTTTCTGTTTCAACAACGTATGTATCTGTTTAGTAATAAAATTCCTGCAAAACAATAAATTCTGCTCTTTGAGCCATTTCATTTATTCAGAACGACGCATTAGTTTATCTGTTATGTACAGTGTATAAAGTTTACAAAGTTATTGCAGAATCAACGTTAAATTGAAACGGGTAGCAGCACAGCTTCATCTCTACTGCTCCGATCATTTAACTCGTCTTTACCCCTATTGTTTCATGCATATCTGTGACCTCCCCAGACACCGTCTTATGCTTGACTTGAAAACCGTATCTACTGTCGCTACATCCATTATCCACAATAAACTAGACTATTGCGAATTGCAATTTGCAATTTGCTTTTTCTGAGTATAGATAAACGGCCTTCAAGCTATTCATAATTCTGTGGCTCGTCATCCAACATCATCACATCATTGCTATCCTCAAATCAATCCATTTGCCTAAACACCTGAGCGAATATAATACAAAGGCCTATCACTTACCTGCAACAGACTCTACTCCTCCCAGCCCCTACATTTGTCAATTGTTTTGTAATCCAACCACTTGTTCCACCCGCTCCTCGTTTGTCTTAACAATTCTCCGTCCTTGCGTCACCACATAATTTGCAAGCGTTCTAAAGCCGCAGCTGCTCCACCTCTCTTGAATAAACTCCTGCAAGAATTGCGACAGATATCTGATCCAACTTGCGAAATCGCCAAACAACATCACCTCCTGCTATCTCTCCACAGGTCTTTTACTCAAAACTTAAAATACTGCTCTTCCATAAATCATATGCTGATTCCTGCTATGCCACATGCCACTCTTGCGCTTCAATTCTAAGCACCATCCACCGTAGCCATCTGTCTATCTGCCTATGCCTGCCTGACCCTTTTGGATCTTGACCTTAACTGCCTATTGATTCTGTTTTGACTGGTTGCCTATGAATAAGCTTGATCATGCGACTTCGCTTTTTGGGAGTAGTAGAAATCTCGGGATTACGATTACCATCAGAACATATCTGCCAGACGTTTCATGTGTTGTTAAAGTTAGGATCGTTTTCACCTTACATGTATTATAGGCGTTTAGTAGGCCCTACCGTTGTATTTCCAGTTTGTTAACTATCCACCATTCACAGTAGGCCTGCCATTAACCAAATAATTTTTTTAGGATCGAGTTAGCACCTTTAGCACATACAGGCATGCTTCAATGAAATGTTTTGGGAAACTGCTAATCGTTTCAATTTGCTCTTGCTTTTCAGGTCCAACACCGCTGCCAACACAGAGTGGTATGTCTGTGTTGTTAATTAATCAAATTTACTAAACCCCAATAAAATTGATTCTTTGATTCTTGAACCATTTAATTTTACTTCGGAATGAAACGTAGGTCTATACATTGTACAAAAAGTCTAGAATCTCAGAATTTACAGGTGTTGGTGAAGTGAGAATCCATTATTTCATTAATTGTGGCGTTGATTATCATTTATAATTATTTCCAATACATTGAACGTTGTCATTCACAGTACCTTTTACCAAGTTTTTAAGTTCTAGCCCATATATTTATTTCACATTGTATTTGCTTTTCAGATGCCCCTGAACTACCGCCCACAACACCTGGTGGTATGTATATGTATAACAGTCAATTTTCATCAAACAAGTGATTTGTTATGAATGTAATGTAATTAAACATTTATATAGCGCCTCTTCAAGATATCTACTCTGCGCTAGCCTATAATATGATGCTAAATGTCATTACGTACGAATATATTACATCAGTTAGCAAAATCAATGCACAGTAAGCTTAGTCACCAGTCGTGGGCTCACACAAACACACACACAAAGCCATCCAAGGGATTCCCGTCAACAGTCGACAGTTGGCATGAATGTTCAGAGTCTCTAAGCCAAGTTGGGTAGGTAGAGTAGAACGGCGACAGGTGACAGCGTTCGCACACACGATGACACCGCCGACGAGCAGTCCCTCACGGGTGGAAGATGACGCACCTACGGCTATTCGTCGAGGCACAGTGAATACGCAGAAAAGGCTTTTGTCGTATGTCAGTAGGTAGATTGAAGAGCCACCAGTGATTAACGGTCGAGGTAAATTCCAATGGGCCGCGCCGGTCGCCCTCAGCCCCGAGACGAGACCAATCGGCTACAGGCGGCTCAGACTCGACCTGATATCAAAAGGATAGACCTGATTCAATCACATAAGCTGACTTGCGAAAAATACCCTTTAATCGTTGAACAGAAATCGTATGTTTATCATTTTAATGTGTTCTTGCTTTTCAGGTCCAACAACGGTGTCACTATATGGTCCGTGTACGTGTGTGTTTATTCATCAAATTTACTGAACCAAGGAAATTTATTCTTGAACCATTGAATTTTGTTTCGTATTAAAACGCAGGTCTATACATTGTGCACAAATTTGTCTAGAATCAATTTCATAATATATCTCTCAGAATTTCCAGGTGTTGTTAATAGTGACACGTTGAGTATCATTTCTATTTCCAATATATTGAATATTGTCATTAACAGTACCTTTAACCACGTTTTTAAGTTCTAGGCCATATATTTATATCGCTTTTTAGATACCAGAGAACAGCCACCACCAACAACACCTGTTGGTATGTATATTATATTTAATAGTCAATATTAATAAAGCAACTAACTGTCTTTTCTTGAACGTCACATATCTATCTATTGTGCAAATTATTCTAGAATCAACGCTGAATCAAAACGAGAACCAAGGCATCTACATCTGTTGTTATATCTGCCAGAATGTTCATATTATGTCGATGTATATAAATAACTGTGAACAGAACGGGTACCATCGCATTGGCATCTAATAATATATCTATAAGAATTTTCAGGTGTCTATGAAACAAGAATTAACATTGCATTATTAATTGTGTTGGACACCGTTTCTATTAAGAGTACGTTTTTGCCATATTATATTTAGGTTCCAGTTAGTATCTACTGTTTCACCGTACCTTTTACCTAATTATAAGTTTGCGTTACTTCATTTAATTTAACTTAATTTTATGCTTGAAAAGATTGTTTTATGAATGCGTAAACCTATCTTTTCAATGTTTACTTGCTTTTCAGTTTCACCAAAGTTCACACACGATGGTATGTGTCTTTTTAGTAGCCAAATTTAATAAAACCAATTTCTATTTGTGAATAATTCAAATTTGTTTTGGAAAGACATTCAATGTCTATATATTGTGAAACGTTATTCTATGATCAACTTGGAACAAAACGCGTCTGCATCTCAGAATATATCTCCCAGAACATTAAGTGTCGATGAAACACGAATCAATATTGCAATATTAATCGTGTTGGGTACCATTTCTATTTCCAATGTTTTGAAAATTCTTCAACACTCAAGAGTATGTTTGTGCCAAACAGTCAGGTTCCAGTTAATACTGCAGCAGTTAGTTAAATGCTTCAAATCATTGTTTTTTAAATCGTAGACTTATTTCAAACTGTATTTGCTTTCAGATAATTACCATGGGCCCACACGACCTCAAGGTATGTCTCTGTTTAGTAGTCAAATTTACTGAAGCAATGAATATCGATTCTTGAATCAGTTAGTTTCGACTCTAATGACAAATAAGGTTTTGTTAGAATCATCGTTGAATAAGAATTCCAACGAGCGCTTCTGCATTCGAGAATATCTGCCAGAATGTTTTTCGATTAATCAAAAATTAATAAATGTTGCATTATTAATGGCGCCATCTGCATATCTTATGTTTCAAAACTATCCACCACTTCACAGCACCTACTTTCACCGAAATCTCTTGATGATGGTTCGTGTTTGGTCAGTGGGTGTTGAAGATCGTTAGAGTAGAAAGAAGTCTACTCCAATAGTCGTGCAGAGGAAGCATTCATACATCGGGCATGTGCTGCGGTAGAGTGGAGGTTGTCTAGAGAGGGAGAATATCCAAGACACAGTTCTTGGATCAACAAGGAAGACTTAACATAGCAGGTTTGATAGCACGCAGCCATGGACTGGATTATCATTCGACCCAATGTTGAGGATAGCCAGAAACAGAAGTAGATGGAGGAAAATTGTCCGTGTTGCGGCCAATCCCAGGACTGAGGACAGTTCAAGACAGTACAAGGATTTTCTGTCAAAGTTTAGCCTCGAGGTGTTAATATTAGGCTTCATAGAAATAGTTTATGAAATCGTACAGTTGTCATTTCAATGTGTATTTACTATTCAAACAACGTGAACAACACCTGATGATATGTTTTTGTTTAGCAGTTTACGTCATTAATATCGATTCTTGATCCATATAATTTCCTCTCGGAACGACTCATAGGCTTGCCTATTATGCAGGGTGGTTATATATGTATGCATGCATGTATGTATGTATGAGCACTTGTCATAGCGCCCCTTCAAGATTTCTACTCAGAGGCACTCCCGACTACAGCGCGGACACTGAATTCTATATCTATTATAATTGTGCAGAGCTATTCTAGAATAAAAGTCTAGTGAGAATGGGAACCAATGCGTCTCCATCTCAGAATAGGATATTATCTGCCAGAATTTCCAGGTGTAGATGGAGCAAAATCCAATTTGCTTTATTTATGGCGCTAAGTATTTTAAAACTCTCGACACTCAGTACCTTTACCAATTTTTGGTTTGATTCAGTTCTTTTTAACAGGTTAATTTTATGCTTCAGGTGTATTAAATCGTACACTTAGAATTTTAATGTACAATTTGCTTTTCAGGTTCAACAGCGATTACAACATTTAGCGGTATGTCTCAGTTATTCAATAAAATTTATTAATACAATGAATCGATTCCTGAGCAAGTTAATTTGGTTTCGGATGAACGATTGACATAGACCTACAGATCTGTCTATTCAGCGAAGTTGTTGAGCGAAGTTGTTGTAGAACCAGCGAGGAATAAGAACTGGTATATTCTGCCAGATTTTCAGGTCTTAGTCAAAAACGTATAAACTGTTTACCTTATTAATGGCGGTGCGTAGCATTAGTATTTCCAATATTTGAAAATGTATCACCCCTCATAGTATCTTTTACTAACTTTTATATTCAATGTTCAACTGTGTAACTTTTTTTATGTTTCAGGGAAATGCTACATGAATGAAGAGCTATTAGTGAACGTGACGGCATGGGTAGAACTGGATGGCGTACATGGACCCTCAGACGGTGATAGGCTTATCGAAGCAGGAGCAGAGATTGAAGTGAACGAAACAATTCACCTAGGTTACTGCCAGGAATGGTAAATATTTTGTTCGTCTATTATACACTTCACAGATGTAAATATCAGGGATACATTGTTGATTACATGCCTTGATTTTGAAACAGTTTATAAACAAGTTTCTTTGCATTTCGTTTTGCAGCGTATGTCAACCAGGAGGACTCAACTGCCATGTAAGTAACAAACTGATCCTGTCATTATCAGTAAGCATCGATGTGGAATAAATAGGCGATGTTTCTTTAGTAAGACTTTGGTCTATCATCAGAGGGTAACCAGGCAATTCGAAGTCGGACAATTCGGCGCGAATACAAGTCTTCAGAATTATTACACTTTCGGAATATACACATGACTCTTACTCTCTTTGAACCTGAAACAAACACAGCTTCGAACAATAATATGACCCAGTTTGTAAAACTAGCATTAAGTACAATCATGTAGTGTCGCTCACGGAAATGGCTATACAATCTTTGGAGTCCGAGTAAGGTAAAAGAATGCTAACCTACCAAGGTTACCTTTATCGCGTGGACAAGAAAACAGAACAGAAGGAGACTCGTAGATGGCAAATATGCTAGCTGAATGCGCGAAAGGAACATACAGGAAGGTCTTCCAGAAATCACAATAATTCTTTGGCCACTGCATTCATCAGCTCTTGCCACTTCTTCGCGAGGACAAGTACTTTCTTCGCAAGAGAGGACGCCCCTTCAAGCTGCCTTTTGCTAAATCTAAATTGTTTATCGATGCATTTTTAGTTAGTTGCTCATGTGTCATTTTGTAATATACTACTGTTATAGTTTATTTTAAAATTACACGTAATCGTTGTATTCAATGTAATTCAGGTGCGCATGTCAGATGCAGATATAGGCTACTTACTTACCTACTTACTTACTTAAACTTAACCAATGCTATTTATCAGGTTTGTCGATGAACTAGAAGTAAGCCTAGACATTCCATCAAACCAAAACCACAATACCTATAAAATAAATTGTTTTCTTGTAGAATATCATAGACACGTGGGTAGAGGCAGATTTTCCGTGTGCTGTGTATCTTTGCGTCAACGGCGTTGCTACAAGGATCGAGAAAGCGTGTTATTGCGAGGAGGTAAGTAGACCTAAGAAAAACTTAATTCACGTGGTCCAACACCTCGTTATCTGGATTTTGACGGTCGCTGGAAATCTTATAAATTTTTTTTATAATTATAGCCATTACTTTTCCTATAACATTTTATGTTCAGTCGATTAAGGTGACTTTTCAATAGGATGTATGAGGCTTATACCGTATCAACATTTTTAGCTGACGTCCTGAGAGAAGCCTTTGCAAATTAACGTCGGGTAGGATACATTTATTGTCTAGTTATGTTTATAGTACATAGGTAAATATACACATGTCTTATTTGAAAATGCGACTTATGGAAATCGGTTTTTGTTTTACAGGACTTTGAGGTGGTTCGTGGTCCGCTACCCGAATGCTGTAGTTGCGAACGAAGTAATTTTAAATTCACTTTTTTATGTTTACAGATAAATTGAAACCAATTACATCTAATAACTAAAGCTATTCTGTTTTAATATAATTGTATAGAACTCTAGCTTTTATTTCGTACACAAGTCGATTGATAATATCTTCACACCGGAATACAGATAACGTTTTTAGTATCAATCTTAGGACAAAGACTAGCTCCGATACTAATTCGCTTATTTTCCATTTAATTAAAATTAAACAAATCTTATACAACGTCGTTATCGAAACACGCACAAGATCACTTCTAAATTAAATAAATATCCAGAAGGTGTGAACAGTTTTGGCTAACATCAGGTAAGAACTACAGGAAATTAACGTCAGTATAGAATTTGAGACGAGCTGTGAGTCCGTATCTGCACGAATCTGAGAATTAATAGCCGAGCGGGTTGAGATGGTTTGCAAAACTTCAGATTTTTCACACCGTACAATGAGAAAACGCACATGGCATAACACGAGAAATGAGATACGACCCGGTTTCAACTTGCATTCATCCCAAGTATGCACATAATAAGTCATCATATTTCTTGAGCTCCACTGATTGAGTGGATGAAGGACTAGAATGGATTAGGCATCCTACAGAAATACAACTAAGCATAGAACAGATAAATATAGCACATAACAGAAAAACTGTGTCGTTCGATTCCTGGATCAGCTTGATGGCAAAACACAGAGAGGAATTTGTAACTATATTTTTGAACGCACAACATGGGCAATAAGCAGCACATAGCCTAATAATTATTGACATTTAAATACTTAGTAGGCCTATACATTTAGATAGCTGTATTGTTTAAAGTAAACTTATTAATCAATGACTTACGTTCAATTGCTTACTACAGAGCACTGTAGGATGATGACGGAACTACCAGTCGATGTAGAGGCTTGGATAGAAAGTGACGGAGAACCTGGTCCGACTGAAGGCGATACCAAAGTCCATGCAGGAGACAGGCTGAACGTAAACGACAAAGTTCAGTTAGGCTACTGCCAGGAATGGTACAACACTTTTTCATTTTGTTCTTCTATAGTTTAACAGTTTATTTGAACAGTTCAAACGTATAGTGTGCTGAAGCATTGAGACATGGAACACGAGAAACATACATACGACATAATTAGGTGCTCCTGCGGGGGTCTCAATGTATTTCCTTAAATCTTCTGAAACAGGGTGACACCTTGTCACGATTTAAGGTGGGCAGGTGCATTGATTAAGTACTACGAACTCATCTATTATTTGTGTGGTTAGAGGCCGTAGAGTGATAGGAGAATTTTTTACCAAAGCATCGCTCCTTGTTTTAAGCTTCATTATACACCCGCAGTTCTTTTGGTTACTGAAAGTAAATATTTCGTAGTTTTTGAATGCGTTTAAATTTTGACACAATACAGAGAACACGTGTGAAAACAGCAAGTATTAAGTTTAAATGGAAATATTTTCTAATCGTAACTATTTGACGTCTTTCAATTGCTATTGGTTAAGAGGCAGTGACCTTATACGGGAGTGAAAATACATAAATTCATCTACTTAAGCAGTTAGATGTAAACTCTGCGCCATGATCGTGGAGCCTGTGATAACGAATTTCCTTGCATTTGTTTCTGCAGCACGTGTGACGCAGAAAAAGGACTCAGCTGTACTGTAAGTATCAGTATGAGCTGCTCTTTGAACATGTCTTTAGCCGGCGATCATTCACAGCCCCGAGTCCCAAAAGCTGCAAAGACCCTCATAATAATGTTCTCCACCCTCTCATGTATGCATGTATTTATGCATGTATCTGGACATTTGGGCCTACTAAGTTTCTTATAGCGCATTTTTAATATGGCTACGTCACAAAGTGATGCCTACGCTGATCTATGTGATATTACATGTCATAAAAACAGAAATGTCATTAATTAACAAGCAAAACAATGCACAGAGTCACCAATGGCAAAGCCCACTCACACACGTTGAACCCATCAAACAGACGTCCATCCTTAGTTGACAGATGGCATCATGTTCGAGATATCTGAACCAAACGACGTCGAGAGTGTAGACGACCATGGACGGTAGTGTTTCTCAGCACACGTTACGCTTTCGACCAGCGGTCTCTTGTTGATAGGAATACTGTTCTTCCCCGACAGACCCTCTGTGGTATTAAGACTTACAGCCTGGTACATTAAAGTAAGCATATTTTACACTTTTTAGACAGGAATCATGACGTAGATTCAGTTTCTTATAGCCTACATGTATATGTCAAATGTTCTTGTAGAATTTAACAAAAAGCTGGACAGACGTTGACAACCAGTGTCTTGAGTACACGTGCCTCGATGGTGCAGTCGTAACACTCAATAAACAGACTTCTTGTACTTGCAAGACTGTACGTATATAATTGACCTTCCTAGCAATCGTTAATTCTCAGTCATGTAGCAACTAGTACATATAGCACATGTGTGTACGTATACATGCATGTATGTACTTATCAATCGCAATAAGACAGACGTACGAACGTACGTTGTATGCATAATGTATATATGGGTATGTATGTACGTGTTTGCGTCTGTGTGTATCTGTGTATGTTCGTTTGTGTGCATGTGTGTATGTGTGCATGTGTGTATGTGTGCATATGTGTCTGAGTTTGTGTATGTATGTGTGTATGTATGTGGGTACAAGTATGTATGCATATACCATAATCTATTATAATATATGCATACATGCATACACACATACATATGTACATGTACTATTCGTGCGTGTCTGCATGTATGCGTGTAGTAAGTTTGCATGCATGCTTGTATGCGTGTAAGTATGTATGTTTGCATGTGTATGCATGTTCATTTGAGGTGTATTGATCTATATTAGCTTGCGTCTTAATATTCAAACAATAATGCTTATATGCATGTATGCAGGTATTTATTCATGCATCAGACACTTACGTAGTGAATTTGGTGCCACTTATAATAGCGTTGCTATAATGGATGTCTCACATACCTGGACAGTTAAATGCAACAATATGTACGTGGAAGATTTATTCCAGCAGGGAAGCTCTAAGAGATGAGAAAGTATGATAGGTACAATGTATTTGCGCCGGAGGGTGTCGACAACATTTTAGACCCGCGACTTGCTGATGCATAACTCGTGCCCAAGGTTAGTCTTTGAAGCACTACCTTGTTTTTGTATATTTTTGTGTTCCTGCGTCATTGAAAAACTCTTTTATAGGTTAAAGCGCCGACATGCTAAGAAGCCTGAGACGTGCATAAACCTCAGATATTCGTAATGCCTTAGTGTTATATCTATGAAATTATAAAGCACTTGCTTCTTGACTGTAAAACAAGAGGCATTGATGTTTCATTGTAGGATTACGTACTGGCTGAGCGTCCTGCCCCAGAGTGCTGTGCTTGTGAGTCAAGTAAGTATTGCAACTACTTTCATTTTCTAACTTGAGAAATCTCATAGCACAATACAAAAATATCGGCGATTGTCATTGTCATTGGCATAAGGTTTCAACTTTTGCATAAGTATGCTTTTTAATTTTTTAAAGGAAAAACTCGGTCTAAAACTTACCATTACAAAACAACATTATTTACCATAAGTAATCTACCTATTATCACTTCCTTTAATTGATCTAGATCTGCTCCTGAATTCCGCACTTTTTCGGTTCCTCCACCATCATTGCTAATCACCCACTTTCAACTACCTTGACTCTTCTATCCATTACCCCTCGGGCTGTTCACTCAAACCAAAGTCTCACCTCTTCAAGAACTCTTACACTAATTCGCCTGATCCTCCACATTCCAATTCTCTACCCAAATGAAACCCACCTTAACAGCTGATCTGCCCATCTGACCCTCTGAAAACCGGACTCGAGCCTCCTTCGGATTACCCTTTGAGCAACCCCTCTGACTCGACGCAGCGCTCATGAATAAGCTGGTGCCCTGCGCTTAGCTTTCTAGTGGCGCTTTAGAAGTTTGCAGATTACGATTGCGATTTCGATTAGATGCGGTGTGTCACGTAACTTTGCCGTTTAACGAATATAGTTTGAAATGGCCTATAAGAAATGTAAGCAGCGTTTGAATCACTGCAAAAATAATTGGCATTGCTCGATAGCCAACTTCACCCAGCTTCCTCGTAGAGATGCTGTTGAGATGACCAATGAGACGCTCCAAGAATTCAATTTCACAGAAAAGTCTACAGCTCCTGGTTGAAGAACCTCGGTCCTAATGATCCAGCTTAAATGACATTGTAACCGACATAGGTGGCTATTTTTTCCAATCTGATTAATAATATTAATCAATACTTTCTGCCCGCATCTAACCCTAACCCTCTTATGTCATTTCGGTCCCAACTTAAAACTTACCCCTTCAGCTGCGTTATCCACCGTTGGCTGTCTCTCTGTCATCGTGAACTGACATGTACCTCTGGGTATCATCCTGATTATGGCTTTGTTTACGTTAGACTTCGTCGCTATAGATTTCACTAATAAATTAATAAATTAATAAAGTTCATATAATTAAGACAGCATTTACGTAGAGCATATCGCGGAAATGCACATTGGACGTGCACTACAAATGTCTTATCATGGTTGCGCCAGTGACTCATTTCAACGTTAAATTTCGGACTACCGTTGCCCAACTGGTAACCGAATTCACAATTTTATTTTCAGGCTATTGCAACATGACATCGGAGATAGCATTGGATTCAACGCTCTGGATAGAAAATGACGGCATTCATGGCCTGACAGATGGCGATACGACTGTTCACGTAGGAGACCAGATCGCTACAAACCAGACGGTCCAGAAAGGCGACTGTCAACAATGGTAAACAGTTTATTCGTCCTATCTCTCTGAGTGGACTCTGCCTTACACTGTTACTTCCTTTGTATTGTATCTAAACCATGTACCAACGACCAATCTTTCTTTCAAAATTATGGACTATGATTCTTCTACTCAAGACTGACAACTCAATTGTTGGCTTGGGAGTATTTTGAGGGTGGTTTACGGTTTCAAATGCCCTGATATAAATGCAATACAGTTATGAAAAAAACCAAAATGTAGAAAAATATGTAGAAAAAAATGTACAACCATGTACAATGGAGGTTTCCCCCGAAAACTAAAGACCCACGAAATTGTTTCCTTGCTATACGTGCCTGCGTGTTGGATCGTTTAGAAAGGACGGCCTACTTCAGACCCCCCTCTTCTTCTCCGCATTTGGAGTAACCCTCCTCATTACACGTTGCGTAGTTCGTTCTCCAATAGAGTAATAAGTCCTGCTATTTTAGGTTAGTCCGTTGACCTTACAGGGCTAACTGTGCTGCGGGTGGGGTACTTTCAATGTCTTTCAGACAGTTAAGAATTGTAATTAGATCAAAGGCAATACAATGCTACAACCTAACTGAATGCTCATTTAGGTCGTCAGTATTAGGCATAGCCGCCTTGGCTGCATTTGTCCACAATTGGGCGACTTCTCCGTCTTTTCAAACGTTCTAACTTCTAACGCTTGATTTCTCAAAAGGATACGGTCGGACTCACCGTAAAGGTCACACTAGATGTCTGCTGTTTACAAGTAGTGTTATGCGTGCAGAAAGCAATAGCAAGATAGGCAAAAACAACAGCTTAACAAATTGACATAATTATGGAGGGATGACACGCAAATGTTAAAAGGATTTAAGCAGTATAGTCAGGAAAGGTGTGTAAAGGCTGTTCTCGTATTTAAAGCAACTGGAAATATTCTGCTCATATTTGCTGCTGCACATCAGAAAATTTAATATGCTCGACATTTAAGAAAAGTTTGAAAAAACTCGCAATAAGTAGAGTAATAATGCCTTGGCGGTGCTATGCGGGACTTTGAAATACTTATGTCATCTTCTAAAATCAGCGCCAGTTCTTTAGATTCGGGATCTCTAGGTCTCCATGTATCTATCCATTGTCCATAGATTCCTGCGTGAGCATTCTGTATAATAATTACTTACTTACTTACTTATGTGGGAAAACGCTATCAGCCATCGTCCTGTGTTGAACCAATCTAATTATCCTGCACTAGGCCTATAGATGGATACCTATAATTGAAGCTCGTTTTGCTATCGGTCATTGACAGTTTCAATTATATTTTTCCCACAGCGTTTGTCAACCAAATGGAGGACTCATCTGTTATGTGAGGATCATTCATTTGTTTTTTTAACTGAGTAAAGTCAACTTATAAAACTGCGTTTAATTGTATCGTATCGTATCTGTGAATTTATAAAGCGCCTTTTACAGTATTAGGTATTCAGAGGCGCTCTCAGCGTGACAGCCTCGAGGACATAAGACAGTCTTCAAGCAACAAAGGAATGAGAGTGAGACCCCGACTAAAATCTTACTATGGATCGACGTGGTAATGTCATTCTACATAGAGGGAACCACGATAACAAAAGAACGGTGTTGAGCCGTGGCAGTTCTTGCCCGGGGAACCAGAAGATCGAGTCGATCCGCAGTCGGAAAAGGCGGGAAGAGACAGCAGACAGAGGTTTGCCCATTAAGTCGCGGCCGGACACCAGACCTTATTATGGAACAGAGTCTCTCTCTCAGTAAGCAGCCTCAGCGCTCACTGAGAGAGACTATGTTCCATAATCAGATATGGTGTCCTGCCGTCTCCCGTCCTCACTTCAATCACGACAACCCCGTCTCCACCTGGAATTTCTCCATTTGGTCGACCGAAGTAGGAGAAGTTATTGTGCTATGTACGAAAGATGAGTCTTCGGTCATCAGTTTTGGTATCCAGTTAAGCGTATAGGCCGACGAGTGCACGCGAGTGTACTACACGAGTAAACAAAGAAGAGACAGAATACTCCGCGCTGCTCAGACTGGGCTCCGTGTAGAAGTCTGTGTATCCTCGTGTTGAACAAAACGTCCAAAACTTCACCGAAATTAACGACGGTGAACACTCAAAAACGACTAAAATACACTGTCTCTGATCAGCAACTCACACTGAACAGTAATTGCAAGAAATGGTTTGTCAGAATCTAAAATAGACGTAAGACGTAAACAGAACGGAGCTGACCACATTGATTGTGTACACGACGATCGCTAAAACGCTATCCCTTGTGGAATAACAGTAATTCTGCCTATTTCATATTCTGTTTTGGAACTAGTTTCCCTCCCATTGACTTAACGATAGATTACAGATTGTTTGATATAATGTGCGAGAATATATATCATATATTGATCACGGATCTTCATTTATATTAAACCTCTATTCAATGCTTTTGTAGAATCACGAGAACAGTTGGACTGACGAACAAAACAGGTGTCTGCAGTATGCGTGCGTCAACGGCACCGTTGAAAAAAGAGACTTAACTCAGGAATGTACATGCTATTATGTAAGTGAATGCTCTATGTGCATCGCAGAGTGCTGCTGGGCACAGTAGTCGATTGGCTAGTAAGGGCGCTTACCTTGTAACGTGTTAGAGCCTTGCACCTCCTCTGAGACGGTTACCATGTGGGGACCTTGAGCAAGTCCATCACTCATCATTTCTTGCTCAGCGCCATCGATTGAGGCTGGTGGTCGTTTGATAGTAGCGCAAAAATAAATCCGTAATAATTATAACGACATCAAAGATTTTGTAAGATAATAAAGTAAACTGCAATTGAATTGAAAGGAGGTATAATAGAAAATATAAGAAATTTAAGTGAAAATAGAAGGGAAATTATAATCATAGAATAGAATAGAATAGAAAGATCGCTGATCATGTAAACTGTCACTCATATAGGCAGTTATATACTCGAGGACAATAATCTCGTTTATTTAAAGCGGAGTTGCCATAGCATATTTAAAATCTAATTATAATGTATAATCTAACCCGGAGATTTCCCGTCAGCATCATGAGACACAAAGCGTCGGTTAAGACGTATCCAGTTAAGATACACAGGTCAACACATCCAACAACAAGCTCGAGCAACACATTTACAAATAGAAAATGGATTGCATAGTAGGCCTAAGTCTGAAGAATCTTGATCATAAAGAAAGAGGAAGAAATCCACGAGACGCATGTTTAACTTGATGCATTTTGTTTTGCAGCCCTATGTTGCGGTGGCCGGAACGATGGAGTCTGGTGGTGGTGGATCGCTTGGTGGATTGCCGGGTGGTGGTCCACCCCCGTGCTGTTATTGCCAGCTCAGTGGTAACTTTTATGAACATTTTCTTCTCTTGATGACGTATAATCTCTGATAGCCTCGTAGTATTCATTGACTATATTATAATTTGACATAGTCGATCTCTGATAGCCTCATTTAGTATTCATTGACTATATAATTTGACATAGTCGAGGAACTTCAATTTCATTAAGTTGAAAGCATTAGAGTTTCGTTAGCTCAACTGAACTTGTTTTAAAAAGGCAATAATATTATGTTTGGGTTAAACATACAGAAGCAATGTGAAGAATTATAATAGAATTTGATGGATCGGACTCAGATGTTGTGCATCGTTTTACAATTTTCTTAATGGCAGGCTTATATAGGCCTACCACCTTTAAAAGTAGGCTTAAACTTTTCAAATTTGCATTGAACCAAAGAACCAAAAAGCAAAATGAGCATTATTATTTAGCACAGGCAGCGTAATTTAACTCTGTGGTTATCAAATGCCCAGAGAATAAAAGTAAACTGTTAGTCCTGAATGACGAATGCGAAGCTTCTCTGTTCTATTGTTGAAGTGCTTGAATGAGTAAAAGCAAGAATTTAAAAGCATATTGTATTGTATTGTATTTATACATTTATAAAGCGCCTCTCACAGTGAACTCCAATCAGAGGCGCCCTCAGTGCGAAAGATCCCGAGCGAAAAGAGTGGTCTTAAGACAGCGAAAGGAAGCACCTGGACCACCGGTTAATAGCAGAGAACGAACTGATGTAAGGAGTTGGTTGCTATGGGAAATAATCGGAGTGAAACGCACTGGCGTGTGCACACGACAAGCGCACCACACCTCGTATATTGGCTTGAGAAACAAATCTTTGTAAAGAACGCCACCGTATTCACTTATTTGAATTATACTTGAGTTTCTCAGACGGTAATTTTAGGCCTATATCCTGCCCATTGTGCCCAAGCTTGTCTTTATGAGAGGTTAAACCTAAACCGTCAATAATTCTGGCTGCGGTAAATGTTCTGCGATGTTATTGAGTAATTTTCGAAACAGATACATTCCGACAATTGATATATATCAAACTGTTAGTATTTTTAAAACCAGTGCTTGGTTTTCAGATCAAACAACAACAGAAAGAACAACATTACCAGGTATGATACGACTACAAATTTAATCATTAGTAATTTCATTTATCTTTTGTAAAGCAACATTGTTGGTATACTTGCTAAATCTCGACTGAGATTGCCGATAATGTAAGCAGTGTGTGAGAGACAGAGAGGGAGAGAGAGAGTGAGAGAGAGAGAGAGAGAGAGAGAGAGAGAGAGAGAGAGAGAGAGAGAGAGAGAGAGAGAGAGAGAGAGAGAGAGCGAGAGAGAGAGAGAGAGAGAGAGAGAGAGAGAGAGAGAGAGAGAGCCCTTCTCAAGGACTACTTCGATATATTGGGCTCAACGATCACATCCATCGTTAATCCCCCCACCTCCTGCTCACGACGAATATTCATGCTTATCACACCGCTTACCAAGGGATGAGACAATAATGAGATTACGGATATCGATCATTGCTATTCGATGGAATAGGCTGATAATAGGTGGAAGTGATTTAGGGTTTTGTAGGCCATCAGATGAAGGAACGTTGGAATACCGGTCTTTTAGTCGAGTCAGAAAGAACTGAAGGCACCTGACGGGAAGAGAAGCGTGTTGTGGAAAGATAGGTAGTGTATGCATCTGGGTGCAGGATTTTATTCACCGCCTGAGGAAATAACTTTGGAGAGGATGAGCAGCCTGTCAGAGACGAGACAAGTAGGAGGATTTGGGTATTGAGAAAGTTTGCGGATAAAACGATTTGAGGAGATGAAAGTGTAAACCTTATTTTACTTCCGTATTACCCATTAGCCATATTATATGAGCCGGAATCGAGGACCTGTCTTGACAAACAAATGAACAATGCATTTAGTCAAGTTGAGTCAGTCAGTGTCATCCTGTCACTATGAATAATTAACGAATATTGATTGATTGATTAATTGATTCTGGTGGAGGTGGCTGATGTTACCTCTTTCTAGCACACGCAACAGAGATGTTAATTTCCGAATCAAATTGATTCTTCCGCCTCCACCAATAGCAGGAACACCACTGAGTCGATTGATAGATAGTCCATTGAAAGTCAACAATGTTATCGTACTTGCTAAATCTCGACAGACACTACCGAGGAGATAGACATTGATAATTAAAAGCAGTGTATTCCTTATTTCCATATGAACATAAGAATCAAGTTTGTAATTTCCAAAGACAACAGAATGCTTTTCCTAGGAAATTGAATTCTCTGTTGCGTGTTCCAGATAAAATTATCACATAACATTTCTAAACCAATTTTTCTTCAGAGTCCACAACAGAAGCAACCACAACACCACATACAGGTATGTTACGACTTCAAAATATACTTGATCAAGCATTAATTTCGTTTGTTGAAATTAATTAATTTTGCCATATTTACTGAATATCAAAAACTCTGCCGATAAGGTAAATAATGTGGGTAATTGCACTTAATTTTTCTACTTTTCAATGCGAACCGAAAAATGAGCATTATTATTTAGCACTAGGCAGCGTAATTTGCCAATATAAAATGTATACTTGTGTGCCGCATGTGAGCAAACGTTAAACGAAATGCTCCTATACCATTTTGCTTGGTTTTCAGATCGAACAACCGAGCCACCAATTTCGTCACGTATGTTGCAACTTCAGATCACGTACCTTGTCTTAGGCCTAAGCATTGATAATTTCTTTGATATCAGTCAAATAATGCTGGCCTGCTTGTTGACTCTACAGATAAGTAGGCCTAAATGTATTTTTCAGATCTGATTGCTGCAATGTTTTTAGAATTTCCTATAATAGAGGTGGTATAATATAGACGTCAGCACAGATTTTGCATGCTTATTTATAACAACTGTGCACAATTCTGTTAAAATGAGGTTATTTAATTTCCCATTATCTCATATAGCTTTCAATACGGCAAAGATAAGAACATCTGTACTTGCCAACGCGGTCGACTAATAATTGTTTTGCCTGTCTTTCTTTCTGCAGCTCACTGTTACATGACCACGGACATAGCATCTGGTTTATCGACGTGGATAGAGTTGGACGGCGTACGTGGTCTAACAGATGGCGATACGGTTGTCAATCCAGAAGACGCGATTAATGAGAATGATATTGTTCAATTAGGCGACTGTAAACAATGGTAGGCGTTCTATTCAGATGTCTCCTTTAGTTTCATGTTTCACTAATGGGTAAATATAGGAAATCGCGAGGACGATCGGTGACTAATATAGATCGAGATGTCTCTCTTTCTCTGAAAAGCACGTCTTGAATGGGCGAACTATTCAGAAGATACATTACAAGAAACACATGCTTGTAAGAACCAAATCTTTTGTACAGGGATTTTTACCAAGGCCTGCAAGAGTAAGTGAAAAACGTAGTCGTTCTACGGGAAATAATGAATTAGGCCGTTCACATTCATTAACATTTGAGCAACAAGAGTATACTAAACCTGACAGGAAAACCATGCAGCTCGTTGTGAAAGTGCTAAACCGTAAATCAAAAACACTTGAGACCGAAATTATAAAGTGCTACTAAAAGCTGCGCTCAATATCGAGCTCTGCATCAAATCAGAGAAAGTTATTAAAAGATAGCAAGATACAAAGTGTAAGGTAAACGACGATACGATATTGATGCATCGCATTGTATTTGTTTTCTGCAGTGTATGCCAGTCAAACGGAGCTCTCAACTGCTATGTAAGTATGAGACATAAAACAACTTACTTTGAAACATGCTTGTATAGCAAAAACTTATTCTAATTAAACAGGTACTTTCCAGTTGTTCTGTAATGAGAATGACAGCTTCTGGCGCTCTAATTCGGGTACATCGTACAGATCTCATTTCTGGCGAATTGACAGATTGAGCGAGTGGTGAAATATGGTTTTCATGCTACTTTTGCTTCCTTGCTTGTCCTTTTTGTCAGACAAGTAGAGTTTTAAATATTCACTGCCTAATCTAATAACTTCTATAGACCCGTTGTTATTTTGCGTATGGAACCAGTCAATGGTCGCTTAAAGTGAAACCACAGCCCATAATAATTTGTCGGCGAAGCCTGATCGACAAACAATTTAGACTTTAATCCAAGTGTAATTTGACATTCTTACATCCTGGTGTTAGAGTAATATATTCATGTTCATATCTTTCTGTAGAATATTTCGAACAGTTGGTTCGATGAAAACGATGGGTGTATACGGCACGTTTGTGCGGATGGTGAAGTCAAAACGCAGAACAAAACCGAGTCCTGCATTTGCTGCGAAGTATGTACAGGATGTATCTTTCAACAAAAAGCATTACATCTTGCTCATGGACAAATTAATAGGCTGAATTATCGGTAGTAATAAATTATTAATAGTTTCATGACTTGATGAAACTCAGCTGCACCCATAATGACAATATCTTTCAATTTGTTGTTTAGAGTTTTTCTCTATGTCCACATTTCGAAAGCCTCCAGCTTCGTATGCCCGCTTTTCTCAGGGTCCATGTCTCTGCTCCATACAGCACCACATTCCTCATCAGTGTCTTTATCATTCATATCTTCAGATTCCTGTTTAGTTTTCCTCTCGGTAGTTCTCTCCTTTTTGAGAACGCCTCTTTACCTAGTGTTTTAATTACTTTTAATTTCCTTGTGGTATTTGGCATCAGTCGTGATCATACTCCCTAAGTTGCAGAAATTTTTCCACTGATCTATTTCTTTTCGTACAATGTGTATTCTGACTACAGTTTCCTCTGTTTTACCTATATTCAACACCTACGTCATGTTGACGTTTATTTTCATTTAGTATTCAGTGGATATTGTGTTCAGTCTAAGCATCATAGCCTGTAGTCCTTTCTAGCTTCTCGCCATCATTGCCTGGTCATCTGCAAACCTCAATGCATTTATTCATCTTCCTCCGACCTTTACCCCTCCTCCAGATCCTCTATTGCTTCTCTGACAAGCTCTTCTATGTAGCTGTTAAGTAGCGGTGATAGCGGGCATCCTTGTGTCTCACACCCACTGGCACGATCGACAAAGCTCACAGAGGTCTATTTACACAAAGACATACCCAGACACAAATGCACAAACATCGATCATTGTCAAATAGACTCGACCTATGACCGAACATAAACATCTACACTTTCTCATTGCCAATTTAAGTAAGTAAGTAAGTGCGTATGTCGTTTATTAAAACCAACTGCTAACTTCATTTTGGAGTAAATCTTAGTTTACAAGACAGGAGTACAACATCCTAATTATAAAAGTTACATGCTCGCAACTGTGTCACCGGCTTGCACATGAGACACCCTCCTCGCACACATTGACCCGTCGCCCTCATGCACTGCAAGCCAACTCATGTTTAAATGACTAAAATTAATAACAGTTTGCATTTAAAAACACAATGTAAGCTATCAGATTAAGCTCTGGCATTATTGGACCTTGCCAGTTTGTTTGCCCGCTTTTATAGTAGGATAGTTGTTTGCAGCTCATCGTTTCATAGCTAAGTAATCAAGTTTGGTCAGCAAATAATCAATTTCAGAACTTCAACGATAATTAATTGTTCGCTGCTTTACAGGAATCTATTTTGACTGCTCGTCCTGCGCCAGATTGTTGTTCTTGCGAAGCAAGTAAGTAACTGTTAAGCAATTTGTTCTTAATGAAAGCAATATTCTATAATTTAGAATAATCTTTGCGAAGACTTTCCAACTGTTACCATAAGCGTATGCATGCATTTGTGTATGTATGTATGCGTGCATGTATGCATGTATGTATGTATGTATGTATGTAATATGTATGTATGTATGCATGTATGTATGTGTGTATGTAGGCATGCATTCATCCATGTATGCATATACTTACTTACTTAGATGGTAGCAGATGCTGCGTCCGCTAATCCCTCTGCTACTGGGTCTGTTATTAGCAGTCGACAATATTGGTTGCGGAGCCTCACTGCTGCAGAACGATTGGCTTCAATACAAGGACTAGACGCTGTCCAGTTATTAACCTGAAACCCCTGAGAATGGACGAGTCCATGGTTGCTTCTCTGACAAACGTTCAAATACCATCCAAGACACCCAGAAAGAACGAAGAAACAGAGAAAGAACTGCAAGAGTACGCTCACTAGGTCCTATTTAAAGTCCAAAGTAATGGAATTCCTCGAGGAGAATCGGAATTGAGCAAATAATAAGACACTCCACACTCAAAGAACTCATTCTCTGTTTTCACATGTACATCTATGAGCACTAGCTTGCAAAAAAACCACCTGTGACCATGCCTAAATTCTTTTCAATCCTCACACAGTAGCTTATCTTTGACTTCACCTATTACCTCGTCCAATGGTGCTAAATGCATGTTCTGTAAATATTGACAGTGCAAAGATTTTTAATTGAACTCAATTTATAATAGAACACAATATCGGAACCTAAGAGATAATTAATCCGGTTATGTTACAGAGTGCACATTGAAGTCGGGAAGCGGGAAGAATCTGTGCCGTTTATGAACATGTATAGGGGCGCTTGAAGGGGCGCTATATCAAGTTTCATTGATTGATTGAATGATCGATTGATTGATTGATTGGTTGTTGATTGATTGATTGATTGATTGATTGAATTGATTGATTGATTGATTGATTGATTGATTGATTATTGATTGATTGACATGATTGATTGATGAATGAAGATTGATTGATTGATTGTGATTGATTGATTGATAATGAACGATATTTGACGAGAGTCGATGCCTTAAGTGCGATCTAAACACTAACTTGATTTATTTTTCACTACAGAGTTCTGCACTATAGATGCGTATGTAGAAGCAGGAGCGACGGCTTATATAGAAGTTGACAGAGTAACTGGTCAGACGGCAGGCGATACGATTGTTCATAGAGGAGATCACTTGAATGCTTTTGACACAGTTCGTCTCAACACCTGCAGAGTATGGTGAGCGAGGTCACTTACGCAATGTCGTTTGGACGTTAATAAAAAGTTAATTCCACAGAACATATAATTTATGATTTAAAACTTCTATCGCGCCGTGTCTAATGCACAACATCCCAACCAAAACCAAGCCATAATTGATCCAATATCCAACAGATCAGTTCACTAAGACTGAAAGGCATCCTTTGGAGGATGAGCAATTTTAAAGAGGCAAGTCTTAAGTAGAGAACGATATGATTATAAGCGACTGAATAGATAGATACAGGGAAAGCGTTCCTAAATCTACATGTATGTCCAGTTACAAAATCTAGATGCAATGAAAGATAGAGGTTAACATATACAGAAAATAGAATGAATGATACATTCAGTTAGATTCGTGTCTTTAGCTAGATATAAACAATCTTCAGCTGGAAGACTTCTTACATTATGTGAATGCATCCTGTAATGTCGATAGTGTGTCTTGCTAACTTCATATCTTTGGTGTTTTCTAGTACATGCGAACCAACCGGAGAACTGGAATGTAAAGTAAGTGCAACTAAAATTGAATACAGTGTAGAGGAACAAAGTTTACTTAAAATCAGCTGATAGCAACACAGTGGCGTAACGAAGGGCTTCAGCGCCCAGGGGCAATGGTTGATGACTGCGCCCCCTTTTAATTTTCTTGTTGACTTTTATCGTTCTTGTCATAGTACTGTGTACAACTGAGAACTAGTTTTTATAAGCCCCTCTGCTTCTGCGCCCGGGTGCGGATGAACAAAATTTACCTTACGCCAGCTGATAGCAATTATAGTCAACGATTCTCGTCCGTCTACTTTCAGATGAGTAATTATAGCAACCATCCTAATGCTCCCAACATCATATCAGTGTTGTTTATGGCAACATTCTCGCACCTACTTGTTAGATACCTGTTTTTTTAGTAGGCCTACTTGTCCTGTGTTTTAGCTTAGTAATAATTTCCCATATTTCTGCCAGCAATAACACACAAAGTTACCATTGGTTTACATGGTTGCAAATGTTGCTTCTAAATCGCATTGAGGCCCACGCTAGGCCAAATGCGTCTGAATGTCAAAGACACTTGGTCTGAACCTAAAGCAGAGGTTGACTGGTGAACTGAGTTAAGCTCTAACAGATCATATGCGCTTCATGGCTAAAGTTACTATGGGTTTATATTGGGTAATGCACATTCATGCACATGCAGTCTGGTTTCCGCAGGAGTCACTCCACGGGGACCCTTTTGCTCTGACTTCTATAGTGCTATGGACCATGGCCAGGTTACACTCCTAGCTCTTTTCGATGTTAGCTCTGCCTTTGATTCTGTGGACCACTCCATCCTTCTTCAGCGCCTCTCTACTTGCTTGGTTGGTTGACCATAGAATGGCTTCGATCCTTTCTATTTGAACGAACAAATTGTGCGGTTGTTGGGTCTTCTAGGGTCCCGCACCTTTCGGTGGATCCAAGGTTCCGCCCTAGGTCCTCTGTTGTATCTTCTCTATTGCTGATCTCTGTCCTCTCTGCTGACGTCTCAGAGGCTTCTGCACCAGCTCTTTGCAGATGATGTCCAAGCTTACATCCATTCCCATCCATCAGACTCAGTCGCTACTTGTAACAGATGCGCCTATCCATAGATGTCATTTCCTCTTGCATGGCCTCAAACTAAATCCCTCCAAGATCAGTTTATTTGGCTAGGTGGCGGTCGGCAACTAAATAGTATTGATTTGCTCCAGCTTATGTTGTCTTTCTGAGATAACTTTCTCCCTCACGGTACGTTGGGCCTCACCATTGACCAAAACTTAGTATTTCTCAACATTGTAAACTCTCGAAGCTAATTATCGCCTCGCCAGTTCCGAGGAGTTTCTCGCTCTCTCATGATGAACTATGTTCGTGGCATGCTTTCGTAACTAGTCGAATTGACAACTTTGCTCGATACTTGTTGGCCTTCCCCATGGGGTTTGGGGCGACTAGATCGAGTTCTGCGCTCGGCTGCTCGGCTCATTGGGCGAATCCCCAAATTCGGCTCTGTTTCTGCCTACATGCGCGATGTGTTGCACTGGCTGCCTCCATCTGGAATAACCTGCTATCGGAGCTGCGTTTGCTACATTTGACCAATCAAACTGGGTTTTATAAATCACTCAAGTCTTTTGGATTGGTTGACCAGCCTTTGGAATGGCTTCGATCCTTTCTATTTGAACGCACAAACTGCGGTTGTTGGCTCATCTAGGTCTCTTTGGGTCCCCGCCCCTTTCGGTGTGTCCCAATGTTCCATCGATAAGTCCTCTGTTGTATCTTCTCTATACGGCTGATCTCTGTCCTCTGCTGACTTCTCAGGGGCTTCTGCTCCAGCTCTTTGCAGATGATCGCAGCTTACAAGATCCAGCTTTTTGTTTTGCCGTGGCTGGGCTGGGAGCGCTCCTGAGTATTTCTTGAACGGGCGCTATATAAATCTCCAGAATCAATGAATGAATAAATAAACAAATGAATGAATGAATGAATAAAAATGAATGAATGAAGAATGAACATGTAGACGTGTGCCTTCAGTTCAGCGTATAAATTAGATCCCATGTACGAGATCAAACTGTGATCAGTTGTTGTAATCTAGAATTGCTGCATTGCTTGGTTGATTTACCATAGACTGATTAACTGTTGATTTAGAACGTCACAAAGAAATGGATCAATGCTGATAACCATTGTTTGAATCATTATTGCACAAATGGCGAAGTGCAAACGAACAACAAAACTGCGGCTTGTACATGCAAGGAGGTGAGCGTCAGACGTTCGTACACTACAACAACTTTATCTGGCGACTTATGTGCAGTGGCAACACTGCATACTTATAAGAAGATCTCGCTTCCGCGTCGGAAAAATTAAAATTATAAAATCGCATTAAGAAATTTTTTATTAGATTATATTTTCAGAAATACGATAAAATCGTACAGTTAGAGTCTTTCAAGTTTTATTCAATGGCGAATTAGTCAAACTAAAATGGCAACTTTCTACTTGCAGCGTTATGGTTTGGTCGCACGTCCTGAGCCTGACTGCTGTGCATGCGAACCACGTAAGTTTTGTAAACGGGTTATATCTTGAACAGTGATTATCCTGAAAAAATCCAGGCCATAGGGTTCATAATCTGTGTTTAGTCCCACAGGTTGGACGAAACATGCAATGACAAAACAGACAGTTGTCGCACAGGTGGGTCTAACCTTGCAGTGATAAAGCAAGTAGCCTAACTGTCACACATGCGAGACTAAACATGGAATGATAAAACATACAGTTATCACACAGGTGTGGCTAAACATGCAGCGATAAACGTAAAACGTAAAACTGATTTATGAGTCTAATATTTTGCTCCCGTTCTTCTCACGCATTGCAGCATACAAGAACCAGCTTTTACTAATTTAAGGAACATGTCTACATTATTCCCCAACAGCGTGTAATCAAATATCGGTGTAGATACTAGTGTCAGCGAATTAAAAGTAAACATAGGCTTATCAATTTAATTTACTTTTATACTTTAGTGTACTGCCATATGGAAGCGGAACTTAAAGGAAACTTAACGGCTTGGATAGAAGAGGACGACGCACCTGGTCTGACCAGCGGAGATACGGTTTTGGAAGTTGGAGACCAAATTAGTTTAGACGCCAAAGTTCAGCTAGGCACCTGCCAGGAATGGTAAACTACTTTGATTCTCTTAAGTCGGCTGGCTTAGTACTTTTCCGATCCATAAACTTATATTTTTCATCATTTTTATCGATTAACGAGAAATGAAAATCTCAATCGTTGGTCATCTAAGTATTTATATTCAACACCCTACAATGAATATCCCCTCAAATTTGTCAGAATGTCATTTCAGAGGTTCTATAGAAATTTTCAATTTACGCAATTACATGTACATACATGAGCTCACAAGCTCATATACATACATGTATAAGCTTACACATTGTATTGTATTGCATTTGAAAATGTATGAAGCACCTTACAGTATAAGTGTAAGTTATTCAGAGGCGCTCCCAGCGTGAAAGCCCCGAGGAATTTAAAAGCCTTCAAGCAGGGTGCAGAAGAGGGAGAAACCCCGGCCAGAATGTGAGAACGTATAAAGAGGGGGAAGGACAGTCCAAGAGGAAGGGCTCACAGTGGCAAAGGCGTGATGTTGGGCAAGAGCACTTCTTGCCCGAGGGGAAAAGAAATTCAAGACGGTCACGATAGAGGAGCAGACGAAAAGAATAATTAGAGGTGGGGTTTCATATCAGATCACATAGGTACTTGGGAGCCCGTCCATTCTGAGTTCTGGAAACCATGAGCAACTTTTTGTATCGGATTCGAGAAGCAGCGGAAAGCCAATACAATTCATCAGTCATATAAGTTGAAATGTGCGCTGCCGAGATCAGGACCGAAGAGAAGAGTCTTACCTTGGGAAGACCAGCTAGTAACGAATAACAGTAATCAGTGCGACAGCAGATGAAAGCATGGACTATGACTGTGAAACCAGAGAAGGAGACTGCTCTTCTGATAGCACGCAGGAACCTCAAAATGTGGTAGTAGCAAGAATGCATTAGCTTCAGGAGATGTTCAGCGAACGTTAGAGATTGCTGTCCAGGGTGACACCAAAATCACGGACGCAGGGCGAGAAAGGAAACACAGGATATATTAAATTATCCCATTCAATTCTTTGCTTGTATATATAATATATAAAATTGTTTGTTTGAATGTATTAATCTTACCATGTACAGTGCTGGGCGCTTGCTAGTACTTCTCAATAAAGAATATTCTTACTTTTACTTACTTGGGAAAACCAGACACAGGAAGTAATGGAATTCGAGCGAGTTTGAGTAGCTGCTGTTTGGTACAAAACCAGGTCAATAATTATTATAGTACATGCATATGTGCATATTCATTCATGTATGCATAAAACTGACGTACCTGCCTACCTTCATGCATACAGATATGCTAGCATACAACATACATGCAAACATGCTTACATGTTTTGTTTACCTACTCTACATGTAAAGTGGTAAATAATAAGGTATATGTATAAATAATAAGGTATTCTTTACCAACGTGGGAGTTGTCACACAATGCAAGCCTGGGTCATTTCTTACGGCAAATGTCCAGATAAATGTTAGGTTCTTAATCTGTGTTTAGTCCCATCGATTGCATGAAACATTTAAACTGCAGTCCAAGACCACAGGTTTGACGACTTATCCTACTCGAATTACATTATTAACTGTATTTGTTTGAACAGCATGTGCGAAGCCAACGGAGGACTCGTATGCAGTGTAAGCTGAAATCAAACAGTATTTCTAGCTTTTAGTTTCTAGTACCGGCTGTTAAGAGTCTTGGCAACATCTGATTCTCCGTTGATTAAACCACCCATGCTAATGATACATCTTTTTCTGATGTAATACTTTCAATGAGACTACTTTCACGCTATAAAAATAGTTATTAAAACAATTCCTTTGGGGTACGTTAAAGACGCTACTGTACAATTCCGCGTACATAGTAATAATGTCACTGATGAAGGTGGTGATAATGATAATAATACGTATGTTAACAACGAATACAATCGCATCTTGTGTATTGAGCAGACATTAATTTTAGTTAGAGATTTCTGCTCCATCCGTGCCCTTAGCCAAGTTAGCAATAATGAGTACACTGATCAGTGATCATACACTGTCTGTGGGAAGATGAAATGACGTGGTAGAGGACTGGCCACGCGCCTTCATATGCCCAGGCTAAGAAAATGAAGTCGATAACACTTCATATCAATGCCTGTCTCTAAGCTACTGTAGCTTAATGGCCTGTTCTTCTTCATCGTAGTATATATATATATACATATATATGTATATATATAGCTAGGCACTGAATTTTATACATAAACTATATATATATATAGTTTATATATATATATATATATATAGTTTATGTATAAAATTCAGTGAAGCCATAGCTTACGGCACATGTAGTCGGTCTCAGGATATTATAACTCAATTCTGTTGCAGGATATCCTTGATACTTGGACGGATGACGCAAACGAGTGTCTGGATTACGTTTGTATAGAAGGAGAGGCAGTTGAGTACGACAAGAGATATTCTTGCACCTGTGGAGAGGTATGCAATTTTAAATCGATTGATGTTTAGAGCTTATGGTGTATTAAAAGGCGCTATAGTAAGTTTCTCGATAAAATCCTTAGGCGTACAATACAGCACACATGCCTATAATAATTTAGTAGATTGGTTTCCGACGACCGCTAACGTAGTACAGGTCTAAGAAAATCCCCAAATTAGGCACTGGTGCTAACCGTTTTTGGCCAACCCATAAAGCTAGGATCATTTCATGGGTTATGGTCCCTTTTGTTTTATGTATTAGGGTCACTTGTTAAACATACGCGTCACTCACTTCTATACTGCATTACTTATCGTATCTCATAATTCTTATCGTATCTAATTATTATTTATAAAACGCCTCTCGCAGAATAACTATTCGGAGGCGCTCTCAGCACGGAAGCCTCCCGGGCAAAAGAAACGCCTTTGAAGAGCGAGAGACCGATGGGGAAAACCAGACATTAGCCTAGTCCTTATTGAGGGGAAAGGCCATTCCAAATGGATGGACCCACTGCAGCAAGCGCCCGGTGTTGGATCAGAGTAGTCCTATAGCCCTAGGAACAAAGAAATCTAACCGATCTGCAGAGCGCAACGAGCGAGATGAAGATTACATTTTATATATATATGTAATATATATGAGTAGCTATATATATATACTTATTTATATAAGTAATATAGGAAAACCTAATAGATAACATTTAAAATTATTTTGTAGGGATATATGCTGGAGATGGAACTGCCACCCAAATGCTGTGCATGTGTCGGTGAGTAGAAGCAGCTATGTTTTCATACTTTAACAGAATCTATGGTTCTAACATCTGCACAATAATAACGCTTCTATTGAGGATTATCACATACACTTGAGTTTCTAGTTTCTGCAGACAACTAAAGCAGACAACTACTAAATGCTATTTCCACTTAAACCTCTTAAAATTTATGATTGCTTACGAAAAGACGATAACCAAGATACATCAAGATTCGACTTATTAATGTGAAGCCTAGATTCTAGATTTAGAATTGTTGTTACAAGTTTGCACATACGATATGAATTTAGAATCATTCAGACTCTGTTTTATTCTCGGCCATTGTGTTTTGGATGTGTTGCAGCTGAAATCACGACTATACCTGATACCACCACTCCTCCACGTATGTTTTATACACTATTTCTTATTATTGTTGTAGCAAACTTAGCAGTGCTATTGTCTCCCGAACAATTGCTGTCTTTAGCCAAAAGCCTGTGAGCCAATATCTAAAGGATTTCCAAAGCATTAGATTTAACCATTGTGCTTATGTTTCAGCTGAAACCACGACTCTACTTTACTACATTCCTCCGCGTATGTTTTATACACTATTTCTTATAATTGTTGTAACAAACTAAGTTGTGTTATTTTCCTTAGCAATTATTGTCTTTAGCCAAAAGCCTATGAGTCAATATCTATGGCATTTCTAAAGTATTAGCTTTGACCAATGTGCTTATTTTTTGTGTTTTGTGTGCTCTTTTGCAACTGAAACAACGAGTATTTTACGACTTAACTCACTGTACGTTAAATACATCATTCTCTGTAATCACTATACAGACAAACTAGTGTTAGTTTTCTTCCGAACTGCATAGTTTATAGGCACAAGCCTAAGAGAAAAATATTCCAGACATTTCTAAAGCATTAGTTTTAACCATTGTGCTTGTGTTTGTCTTTCAGCTGAAACAGAAACTACAGTATCAATAACCACGCCTCCTCCTCCTCCTCCTCAGTCAACTTCTCCACGTATGTTGAATACACTGTTTTCAATGATTGCCGTAACAAAAATAACTGTTCTTAGTTATCTTCCTCACTACAGAGCTTTTAGTCACAGGCATAAGAGCACCTAACAAAAAATGTTTAGAGCTGTAGTATCAACCATTTGTGTCGTGTGAGTATTAATTTTTGCACTTGAAACAACCATTTTACCGCAACAGAAACCACGACTATGTTTTACGGACACTACTAGTCTACTAAGCATAATATGTGTTAGTGTAGTTCTTATAATTTTTTCAAGAAAACTTGTGTTATTTTCTTTCGAACTGTACAGCTTTTAGTTAGAAACATCGCATCAAGCATTGAACACTAGTTTTAGTGCATTAACTTCAATCCTAGAAGCTGTGTGGTTGTTGTTGACCCCAACTAATTTAACAGAAACTACAACACCAAATTCAACGAAATTGACTATCAACTTTATTAACATAAATTACATGAGCATAAACAAGTGTAATAAGTATAATTGAATTGAATAATAGGAGATCCTTCCTCTCCCCAGATCTCCTATCCTCTCGCCAGACCTCCTCCGCTCTCACTACATCTACTATCCACTCACCAATCTACTATCCTCTCACCAAATTTCCTATCCTCTCACCAGATCTCATCCTATCTTCTCGCCAAATCTTAATATCTCCTCACCAGATTTCTTATCCTTTCACCAGCCTCACCCTATCTTCTCACCAAATCTTGTTATCCTCTCACCAGATCTCCCCTGTACCAGTCTCTCTAGCCTCTCGCCAGATCTTCTACTTCTCATCAGATCTCCTCTCCTTTCACCATCAAAACTCTCCTATCTTATCACCAGCTAAATATGTCCTCTGACCAGATCTCCTCTCCTCTGACCAGATATTCCTTCCTCTCACCAGATCTCCTTTGCTCTTTCCAAATAGATTACCTTTCTCACCGGACTCTCTCCTCTCACCGGATCTACTCAAACCTCTCACCAGATCTCTCTCCACTCACCAGATCTCATCTCCTCTCGAAGATATCCTCTCACCAAGTCAATCCTTCTGATGCCAGATCGCCTATACTCTCATTGAATCTTCCTCTCCTCTCACCAGATCTACTACCCTCTCACCTGATCTCCTATCCTTTCACTAGATCTCTCCTCTGACCACATCTTCTTTCTCCCACTAGATATCCTCTCCTCTCACCAGATATCCTCTTCTCTCACCAGATATCCTCTTCTCTCACCAGATATCCTCTTCTCTCACCAGATCTTCTCTCACCAGATCTGTTCTTTTCTCACCAGATCTCCTCTCACAAGATCTCCTTTCCTCTAACCAGATCTCCGCTCCTCTCATCAAATCATCCTTCTCGCCAGATCTCCTATCCTCTCACTTGATCTCCTCTCCTCTCGCCAGATCTACTATCCTCTGGCTAGATCTCTCCTCTGACAAGATCTGCTTTCCTCTCACCAGATCGCCTATCCTCTCATCAGATCTCCTATCCTCTCACCAGATCTCCTCTTCTCTCCCCAGATCTTCTTTCCCATCGCCAAATGTCCTCTCCTCTCGCCAGATCTCTAATTCTCTCGCCAGATCTCCTATCCTATCTCCTCTCCTCTCGCCAGATCTACTATTCTCTGGCCAGATCTCTCCTCTGACCAGATCTACATTCCTCTCACCAGATCGCCTATCCTCTCATCAGATTTCCTATCCTCTCACCAGATCTCCTCTTCTCTCCCCAGATCTTCTTTCCCATCACCAAATGTCCTCTCCTCTCGCCAGATCTCATCTCCTCTCGCCAGATCTCCTATCCTCTCACCAGATCTCCTTTCCTTTCATCAGATCGCCTCTCCTCTCACCAAATCTCCTCTTCTCTGACCAGATCTGATCCTATCCTCTCACCAGATCTCCTCTCCTCTCACCAGATCTCCTCTCTTCTCACATTTATTACGTAATTAGCTTTGATATATAATATTATTGAATAAAAAACAAGAAATGCGTAAGCCTGATATGCAAGTACTGAAACAGGGGTCAGATTGACCCCTTGGTGCTTAAAGGTAGAACAGCAAAAATCTCAGAAATTGTGAATCCCCCCGAGTTCAAATTTTTGCAGAGGGTATACCCTACGAAGTTAGGAAAAGTCATGAAATTACAGGACTCTGGCTATATCTGGGGCCGAGGTGCGTTCCGCTAAAAACCAAAAGGGGTCAGATTGACCCCTTCGGTGCTTCTAGTGTTAAAGCATTTTAGAGCTTCAATCATTGATCTTTGTGGTTGTAGTTATAACTGAAACAGAACCTACAACACTAGCACCTACGACTATTCGTAAATCAACTATGCCAGGTATGTTGAATACACTCATTCCTATTATTGTTGTAACGAGACTCATTGTCTCCAGAATTTCATTCTGAAGTTAGTTTTTAGACTGTTAAAAAACCCATTAAATGGTAACTATACTCCACAAAGTATGTTAAATACACTATTTTCTATTACTGTTGTAATGAAACTTAATTTCTCCTGACTTTTTATTATTTTTGTTACAATTGTGTTGTCCCGTTTTCGCTGTTGTGGTTGTGCTGTTGTTGTTAAATATGAGCGTTCGTCTCATACTAGCCTAATTAAGATTACTTGTTACTATCTATCTATTGTCAATCCAAAATGATTTGAAACTGATTGCTAAATATGTAAAACTTGAAACTTGATGCACGGAAAATCAAACGATATAGCTCATCTTTGTAGATGTAGGCCTACTAATGGATTATAATTGAAAATAGATAATCTTTCTGCAGTTAGGACATCGATTCTTAACCAATTTCGCGAATGTACATAAAAACCTGAACACCACGGTAATAATATTATGGTTATCGCCAGTTTGTTCAAACTAAGACGTCGCAGTCACAGTCCAAAAAGACTGATGAAGATAAACTACTGGAATTAGAAACATACTGTTAAGGAAGACTATTACACTTGAATTGGACCACAGAAGTGAGAACTGAGGAAACAATAAGGAGAAGGAAATTGAGTTTATTTGGGCATATATGTAGAACGGACAAGATTAGATAAATAAAAACCGTGATGATGGCAATTATGGTTGGAAATAAGCCTCAAGGGAGACATTACAGGGAGAGAACGGATGATAGCAAGGCTTTGTGCAAAACAAGATCTGCAGACTCTGAGAATATCAGCGTAGAATTGGGGAAGTGTGGGAATAAGTGACGATGCATTGGACAGTGGACATCTACGGGTCTTCGCACCATGGGAATACGACGACGATGATGATGTGCCACTTATGCTTTCAGCTTCCTGTGACACAACCAATGAGATACCATACGACGTATCGGCTTGGCTAGAACTTGACGATTTGCCTGGAATGACAGGTGACGATAAGCTTGTAAATCCTGGAGACAAGTTGAATCCTGGTGACAGAGTTCGGATAGGCAACTGTCGAGAATGGTAAATTGATCAATAATTTCCACAATTTCTGCCTATGTTGTTTAAACATTAATACTGACAGATCCAAAATTTAAAGAAATTGAACCAAGCCAGGGAACATTACATGTATAAGCAACTTCACTGAACGCTTTAAACTGTTCTTTCAGGAGCTTGGTTTATGCCTGCCTTTATACCTATAAACGTTTTATAAGACCCATCGGGTCCTTATTGGAATTTGTTGTCCCCTGTGAGCCCCATAAGAAATTAATGATGGCATGAAATCAGTTTCAAAGTATATTAGCTGAAGAACTAGACTCATTGTGTTACTGATTGTGTTACTGATTCTGGCCCAGCGCATACACTGACCCTAAAGCTTCGCGCTTATGGACTCTATTTGATATGCCTCCGGTTAATAAGCTGTTCTCTCTGGCGCAGTTTATGAGGCGCATAAACATTTCGGATATTTGCCTACGAACATCCTTGCCATCTTCGGGTGTCGACGGGAATCCGTTGGTTGGGCCCACGAACACGCGTTCGTGTGCCCGCCACTGGTGACTCTCAGCTTGCTTTGCATTGTTTTGCGAAATGATATATTCGTTCCTAATGACATCAACATCATAATGGGCTAGCGCAGAGAGCGCCGTTGAGTAGATACCTTGAAGGGCGTTATGTAAATGTTTAATTACATTACATCTGTATTTGGTAGTAATTATAGGACTACGTATATTTTTCTGCAGCATGTGTCAGAGAAACGGAGCACTCAGATGTCACGTAAGTCATACTCAAATCTCACTGCATTGAATAACTGCTTTTCTCTTTTCTGATGGACCTCGATGATATTAAACAGTCAAAGATTTGTTTAGAGAATAATTCTGAAAATGTAGTTGTACGATCAGCACCTCAGTTTGAGAACTGTTTTATCGGCAATGCGTAGCCTTCTGTGCACAATTTTTTAGATAACTCGGCTATGTGTACACTAATGTGTATCAACACTGTTGCAAAACATCGACTACATTAGTGTAAGAGATCAGTTCAACAGAGGATAATGTATGCAAAGTAGTGTGCGCTTGTCTTTAACAGAGTATAGCAAATAAAGAAGTTGGTCGTTTTAGACAGCCTCATCGATAAATTATAAGGCTAACTGATGAAACTGAAGTATGCTTGTCTACTGACTGACTGACTTACGTACTAACTTACTTCTGGAAAAAGCTAAACCGCAACCTGCGACATGCGCCTCTTATCCATTCTCTGCCATTGTTTTTGCCAGCAGATGACGACGACTAATGTTTTAGATCGCGATTCGTGTTGCCAATTTCTAAACAGTTGCTTGAAGAGACAACATAGACGTACACTTATTACTCTGATCACATGATTGCTGTTTTATTTATAATTTATAACTGTGTACTTGTAAGCCTGTGGTAGGCACAACCGATATGCAGCTCCATAAACTGAAATGATGCCCTCGATGTCATTTTACAGGATACTCATACCACTTGGCCAGATGACAATAACCTGTGTTTGGAATACGTCTGCATTAAAGGAAGTTGAAGTTAGAACCAATAGGTCGGAGTCCTGCCACTGCGGCGAGGTATGTGAGGAAGATTAATCCATTGAACCTGCTACACAAGTATTATTATTATTCAGTCTATGACCGTCTATAGCCTACACTGTATTATTAGGCAAAGCCCGGGGTTAAAGCCTATTCGTTGTTCCATGGAAAGCCAAAATAATAATAACAGTCTTCCTGTGTATGTGCGACTGTTCCGTCTAACTCAGCCCAAGTTACAGTCTATTCTTATGTTAAGATTAATGATAGCTTATAATAACCGCATTAAGAAGTCACTGGGCCGAGTATAGCATCGACAGCGAAGAAACAGTGATGATTATCAGCGAGCAGTATGCCTGTCTCAGTCATACTTTATATAATGCTAAAACAAGGACCAGGCAAATCAAACTCAATTTAAATCTATAAATGTTATTATTACTGCCGAAATCATTGCTGCTGAATAAAAAAAGTAACATAACCTAGCCTACAACATACCGTAAGAGACTGTTTAGGTTAAATTTGTTTTATCTTTACAGGCCTTCGTTATGGTTGTTCTTCCTCCACCCAGATGCTGTCACTGTGAACATGGTACGTTTTGGTTTTAACTAGCCTACTGTTTAATAGTAAATGCAAAAAAGGAGCAGGAAAGAGACAGGCCTTAATGGCGAAGTGAGTTCTACTGGATGGATTGGAGTGCAGATTTAGAACAGATTATTAGAGAGTGGGAGTGATTTTTGAAGTAAGTAGGTATATTCTTCATTTATCCAACTGCAACCGCATTTTGGTTTACATGAAATTGCACATTATAAAGCATTCTTGCCTCAAAACGTTTTTCTCATTAAGTTGTCAGCCTATGGGACAATTCGGTCATGCTGTCTGGGACGCAGGGAATAAGGGAGTGCTTTACAGGGAGAGGAGTGAGAGGGAGAGGGATGAGTGTTCAGAGGGAGAGGGAGATAGAAAGCAAAAGGAGACTTTATATATCTAACAAAGAGAGCGGGACAAACCGAGTAAGATGATGGGAATGGGTTATTGGGATATCGTATGCCGTGCATGGTGAGAGTTGCGGCATTTGAGGGTTATTTCCTCCTCAATGCTGCACACTCTCTTGCTCGTGCCTTTTGCTATTAGTGCTACAGACTAATGCAGCGCCATTAGTATGGTTGGGCCGACCACGTAGAATAACCTTCATTAAGAGACACGCATTCGTTTAACTAGGCACGTTTTATGTAGGCTACTTTTCACAGGCATTTGAAACCTGTTGTTTTCGCCGGAGTTGGTTTGGAAGCCTCATCGAGCAGGCATATTGGATAGGCGCTATCTTGGTCCCCTTGATGAATGAAAGAGTGAATGGATTTGTTAGAGGAGGAGCTATAGGAGAAGATAAGAGTGTGAGAGGTATAAATTGGAAGCAACAGGTGGTCTTCGCAATGAGCAATTTGCTTTACTAGCGCGCAGATTGTCTGCTCGTGATAGACTTATGTTACAGCACATGCGAGCCAAAAGTACTAGTGTTCCTACTCCAACCCAATTCAATTATTAGAAACTAAAATTTAAATTGTGCATGATTAAACTGAAAAACTTACCATAGTGATGGCACCTTCTTCTTCCACAAAATGAGAACCCACGTTACAATGTCAGTTATATTCATTCACTCATTCATTTAATCATTCAAGTATTTATAGCACCTCTTCAAGGAAACTACTCAGAGGTGCTCCCGACTTCAGCACGGTCAAAAAAGAACAGTTTTCAAGCGCTTGTAGAATGTGTCAGAGAGTGATCTAGGTAACAGGCGCAGCTCAAGAGAGAGGCCATTCCATACCGCCGGGCCTACCACAGAAAGAGCGACTTGCATAATAGAGGTGCGGGCAAAACGGGACTGAGAGCACCCCTTCCCCGCTGAGCGTAGGGAGCGACTAATCCCGAGTACCCGACACAGGCCGACAAAGGTCAAGTAGGTAAGATGGAGCGAGGTCTAGCGGGCATCGTCATATCATGGAGGCAACCCTGTAGTCTACATGCTGACGGACAGGGAGCCAATGCAGAACCTCCAGCGTGCAATTTGACACATGACTGAGTTCGACTATTTTTTGGCCGATAAGTCGCGCTGCAGAGCGTAGAATACGGTCAAGGCAGGCCAGCCGTCCAGATGGTAAGCCAGAATAAAGGGATAGGCAACAGTCCCGGCGAGCTGAGACGAAAGCAAGCACAAGTGTACTGTAGTTGTAATTGTCTTCTAAGTGGATGCAGGATTGGACGATATACCTAAAAATGACCAGGAATTAAGGACCCATTGCAAAACAAGAAACATAGGCTTCTCAAATTCAGAGAATGTGATATATTCAATATAGCTAAAAATTTGCGCATGTTTTCGCACATTGACCATGCCTACAGAGCGAAACAATAATATAATCATTCAGCAGCAACGACGACACCAACAGACACTTCAACAACGACACCATGCCTAATGGCACCGCTCTCAACCACAACAGCATCGACACGAACTACAACAGGATCACCACCTCCACCACCTCCTCCATCGACAACAGGATATTTATATATCCCTCCTCCAGAACCGACAACAGGAATACCTCCTCCACCACCTCCTCCATCAACAAAAGGAACAGCACCACCACCACCTCCTCCAACAACAAGAAGAACACCATATCCACCACCACCTTTTCCTCCAACAACAACAGGGACACAACCTCCACCACCTCCTCCTCCAACAACAACAACAACAAGAATACCATATCCACCACCTCCTCCAACAACAACAGGAATACCTCCTCCACCACCTCCTCCAACAACAACAGGAACAGCACCACCACCACCTCCTCCAACAACAACAGGAACAGCACCACCACCACCTCCTCCAACAACAACAGGAACAGCACCACCACCACCTCCTCCAACAACAACAGGAACAGCACCACCACCACCTCCACAACAACCTACCTCCAACCATATCCACCACCTCCAACAACAACAATACCATACCACCACCACCTCCTCCAACAACAACAGGAACAGCACCACCACCACCTCCTCCAACAACAACAAGAATACCATATCCACCACCTCCTCCAACAACAACAGGAATACCTCCACCACCACTGTTTATCCCTCCTCCAACAACAACAAAGAATACCATATCCACCACCTCCTCCAACAACAACAGGAACAGCACCACCACCACCTCCTCCAACAACAACAGGAACAGCACCACCACCACCTCCTCCAACAACAACAGGAACAGCACCACCACCACCTCCTCCAACAACAACAGGAATACCACCACCACCACCTCCTCCAACAACAACAGGAACAGCACCACCACCACCTCCTCCAACAACAACAAGAATACCATATCCACCACCTCCAACAACAACAGGAACAGCACCACCACCACCTCCTCCAACAACAACAGGAACACCACCACCACCACCTCCTCCAACAACAACAGGAACAAGAATACCATATCCACCACCTCCTCCAACAACAACTCCTCCAACCTCCTCCAACAACAACAACAAGAATACCATATCCACCACCTCCTCCAACAACAACAGGAATACCTCCTCCACCACCTCCTCCAACAACAACAAGAATACCATATCCACCACCTCCTCCAACAACAACAGGAATACCTCCTCCACCACCTCCTCCAACAACAACAACAAGAATACCATATCCACCACCTCCTCCAACAACAACAGGAATACCTCCTCCACCACCTCCTCCAACAACAACAAGAATACCATATCCACCACCTCCAACAACAACAGGAACAGCACCACCACCACCTCCTCCAACAACAACAGGAACAGCACCACCACCACCTCCTCCAACAACAACAAGAATACCATATCCACCACCTCCTCCGACAACAACAGGAACAGCACCACCACCACCTCCTCCAACAACAACAGGAATACCTCCTCCACCACCTCCTCCAACAACAACAACAACAAGAATACCATATCCACCACCTCCTCCAACAACAACAGGAATACCTCCTCCACCACCTCCTCCAACAACAACAAGGACCATATCCACCACCTCCACAACAACAAGAATACCATATCCACCACCTCCAACAACAACAGGAACAGCAGCACCACCACCTCCTCCAACAACAACAAGAATACCATATCCACCACCTCCTCCAACAACAACAGGAATACCTCCTCCACCACCTCCTCCAACAACAACAAGAATACCATATCCACCACCTCCAACAACAACAGGAACAGCACCACCACCACCTCCTCCAACAACAACAGGAACAGCACCACCACCACCTCCTCCAACAACAACAGGAACAGCACCACCACCACCTCCTCCAACAACAACAGGAATACCTCCTCCACCACCTCCTCCAACAACAACAACAAGAATACCATATCCACCACCTCCTCCAACAACAACAGGAATACCTCCTCCACCACCTCCTCCAACAACAACAGGAACAGCACCACCACCACCTCCTCCAACAACAACAGGAACAGCACCACCACCACCTCCTCCAACAACAACAGGAACAGCACCACCACCACCTCCTCCAACAACAACAAGAATACCATATCCACCACCTCCAACAACAACAGGAATACCTCCTCCACCACCTCCTCCAACAACAACAAGAATACCATATCCACCACCTCCAACAACAACAGGAACAGCACCACCACCACCTCCTCCAACAACAACAGGAACAGCACCACCACCACCTCCTCCAACAACAACAGGAACAGCACCACCACCACCTCCTCCAACAACAACAAGAATACCATATCCACCACCTCCTCCAACAACAACAGGAATACCTCCTCCACCACCTCCTCCAACAACAACAAGAATACCATATCCACCACCTCCAACAACAACAGGAACAGCACCACCACCACCTCCTCCAACAACAACAGGAACAGCACCACCACCACCTCCTCCAACAACAACAAGAATACCATATCCACCACCTCCTCCAACAACAACAGGAATACCTCCTCCACCACCTCCTCCAACAACAACAAGAATACCATATCCACCACCTCCAACAACAACAGGAACAGCACCACCACCACCTCCTCCAACAACAACAGGAACAGCACCACCACCACCTCCTCCAACAACAACAGGAACAGCACCACCACCACAACAACAACAGGAACAAGAATACCATATCCACCACCTCCTCCAACAACAACAAGAATACCATATCCACCACCTCCAACAACCAGGAATACCACCACCACCTCCTCCTCCAACAACAACAACAAGAATACCATATCCACCACCACTCCAACAACAACCTCCAACAACAACAGGAATATCCACCACCTCCTCCAACAACAACCTCCTCCACCACCTCCTCCAACAACAACAGGAACACCACCACCACCACCTCCCAACAACAACAGGAACAGCACCACCACCACCTCCTCCAACAACAACAGGAACAGCACCACCACCACCTCCTCCAACAACAACAGGAACAGCACCACCACCACCTCCTCCAACAACAACCTCCTCCAACAACAACAACAAGAATACCATATCCACCACCTCCTCCAACAACAACAGGAATACCTCCTCCACCACCTCCTCCAACAACAACAAGAATACCATATCCACCACCTCCTCCAACAACAACAGGAACAGCACCACCACCACCTCCTCCAACAACAACAGGAACACCACCTCCACCACCTCCTCCAACAACAACAAGAATACCATATCCACCACCTCCTCCAACAACAACAGGAACCACCACCACCACCTCCTCCACCACCTCCTCCTCCAACAACAACAGGAACCACCACCACCACCTCCTCCAACAACAACAGGAACAGCACCACCACCACCTCCTCCAACAACAACAAGAATACCATATCCACCACCTCCTCCAACAACAACAGGAACAGCACCCCTCCACCACCTCCTCCCAACAACAACAAGAATACCATATCCACCACCTCCTCCAACAACAACAGGAATACCTCCTCCACCACCTCCTCCAACAACAACAAGAATACCATATCCACCACCTCCTCCAACAACAACAGGAACAATACCTCCTCCACCACCTCCTCCAACAACAACAAGAATACCATATCCACCACCTCCAACAACAACAGGAACAGCACCACCACCACCTCCTCCAACAACAACAGCAACAGCACCACCACCACCTCCTCCAACAACAACAGCAACAGCACCACCACAACCTCCTCCAACAACAACAAGAATACCATATCCACCACCTCCTCCGACAACAACAGGAACAGCACCACCACCACCTCCTCCAACAACAACAGGAACAGCACCACCACCACCTCCTCCAACAACAACAGGAACAGCACCACCACCTCCTCCAACAACAACAAGAATACCATATCCACCACCTCCTCCGACAACAACAGGAACAGCACCACCACCACATCCTCCAACAACAACAACAAGAATTCCATATCCACCACCTCCAACAACAACAGGAATACCTCCTCCTCCACCACCTCCTCCATCCACAACAGGAACAGCACCTCCACCACCACCTCCATCAACAACAGGATCATTGCCTCCACCACCTCCTTCATCGACAACAAGAACACCTCCTCCATTTACACCAGGTACACCCAGAAATACAGTACTATATTTCTAATGTAATATTTGGTTTGCTTTTACTAAAATTGAGCACCTAGTGCCAACATTTGAAATACTGATATATTTGCGAAAATGTACTCATGAGATACTGTTGTGATATTACGATCAATGGCTGTGCCTTGCGATAGGTCTACTTAAGTATAATCCCTACTTAATGTGAGACTTCGGAAGCCGGGCAGTTTAATCGTCATCGAAATCCATTTATTTCTCATGCGCTACTTAGAAGCTGCTGATTAATGATCCTGACGACGGATAATGTGTCAAGTAGGAGATACCCAGAGATCCCAAGGGAAGTCAAAGTCCGGTAACCTTAAGACCGGAGAGTGAAGGAAGCTGAAGAGAGGTGATGTAATTGCAATGTAATCGATTATACTGCACGCTGTTAAGCATAGGATAGTATGTAGGCCTCTCATTCATGCTATGGTTATTTCGAGATTCGCAGAAAGTTAGTTGGGAGAGCCATTTTATTCACAGTCGTCCGATCCGTTATAAACAAAACCAGTTGTCACAGTGGTCAGTCTAAATGATCCAGCTTTCACAGATATAGAGTTTCTTAGAAGGTGGAATGGAAATATTATTTTTAATGTATTTGCATGCCTATTAATTGCTGTATAAGGGCTATGAAAATGCATGGGAAACATTTATGCTTAGAACATAATTAACTGATAAAAAGTGGGGTTTTGAAGTTGCGACTACCAGAGGAGCTCGACCACGTTATCACATGAAAATGGTGCTGATGAAGCAATGATATTACAAAGAATGGGGATGTCCGTTTAGTGGTGTGAATAATTTGTTTTCTTGTTACAGGACACTACTGCATGGCCGACTCTCAGTTTGCATCATATGCATACGTTGAGAAAGATGGAAAACCAGGTCGTACATCCCCTGACGAAACAGTTAAGGAAGGGGACCATGTTGATCATGGCGTCAAAGTGAAGAACGGAAGATGCAAGGAATGGTAAATTTTCCTCTGAACGGAATTCATAATTTAACAGGATAATATTCAATAGCTATTATGGTTTCATTAATTTTATCTGGTTATGACATTGCATATCAGGTTTAAATAATGAGAGAAAATGGGGTTATACGACATTCGGCAAATCCAAAAAATCACAATCACATTGATAACTCGAAAGATCTAAGAAATGAGTTGTTTAAAACTTACATTTTTATTCTGCAGACTTGCAATATATCAATAAAATCTCCTGTAGATATGAATCTGACTAATCTACGATGCACTAATAAAGTAGTCAAGATACCTATAGAGAAACTCACTCTTCATAGTCACCTAGGCTAGAAAAAACTGTCATCAGTGAAGGCAATAAAGAGATATTCAAATTTTGAAAGTTTCTTATTTTAATAATTATTACTATCAGCAGCACAATAATAAAGCCTCCCTGAAATGCATCAATTACTGTTTAATGGCTTTGTGTCATAACAAAGATAATAATAAGCGTTGCCCTCTTCCTTCGTCCAGATTTGGACTGAAACCAAACGTGTACGGAGCTACTCGCAATGAAATCAAAATTTTTCCTAAACTTAGTATTCGTGTCGTTGATCAGTTGTAAGCCTGCAAGTGCTTAATTTATATTAGAGAAAATTTATTACAAAGATAATAAGCGATGTGCTTAATTTATATTGTTTAATGTCTATAATTGTATTGACGTTAACCTGTATTTTAACGACATTTAACCAGTAGGCCTACTAGTGAGTCTGCTTGGTAGCATTTGATCATAATTAGGTTCATTGTGTAAAAACAGTAGAGTTTGCAGATTCGCATTTTATAAAACAGTATTAATATACAGTTTGCGGCTACAGTTTATTTCATTATAACTTTACAGGTATCCATTGACGACACACGTTCTATCAATTATATAAAATAATATTCGTAGGTCTGAACGGTGAACTATCCTAACGGTCTTCGCAATTTCTTTGCATTGTAGTGAATGTAAAATGGACAACACCTTCGATTGTTACGTAAGTTTGATTACTAGATCTTAAACTGACAAAAATAGCCTTTGATGTGAGTCTCATACAATGTCATGTATGTAGGCCCATTCGTTCAATCCTTCATTCTGGCGCGCGATGACTATTTTAACTCTGTCCTCGCAGAGTTTCCGAAATTCCGGACACGACAGCTTCTGTTCATCCTCAACTGCACTGCTCGAATTGCTGCTAACCTGTCAAAATTCTCGCTTGTGTTGGAGTTATGTGCGCGAGAAGCTGCACCAGCTTCCAGTCGAGGGTAGGATCTCCATCAAAAATGCTCCACCTGGGAAAACTTTGATAGTCGATGTGACAATACACCAGAAAGCTCTACTTTTCGGTTTCCAGGCAGCCTAGTCGTCGGTCGTTGCGTTGATCGAGCTGTGGAGATTTGTTGGTCCCTTGCTTCCGTACGGCGATGCGGACTCGCAGTGATTCATCGTGCATTGGATCATCCTTCTGGAACAGTCAGCACATTTACATACGAACTATTTTGTCACGGACGGTTCAGGAAACATTTTCAAGCCAGCTGAAGACGCGCTCTTTATATCTGTTAGATTGCCAAATTAAGCACCCCGCTGAGATTCTCAAAAGGCGCTTTGCAAGTAGACAGAAACATGCATACAAAATGCCATACATGCATACATACATACATAAATGTAATTGCATGCATTTAAATACATACTTACATACATGTCATACATAATATTTTGTACATGCATAAATACATACACACATATAAAAGTACCTTATCAAACATCTTTCGAAACCGCTGAACTGTTTCCATAGAGAGCACTAATTAATTAATTGCTATTAATTGTTACTTCTACAACGCTAATGCCTAATACACTCGTCATCAACCGATGACAAATCAGAACAAAGCTGTTGTCAGATAAGTATCCAGAATATTACTATTTAATGAGGTAGTTACTACTATAACGCCGTTATCTAATACACACAGTACCCGATGGCGTACCATAATTATGCCATAATCAGTTCAATATCCAAAATATCAAAGGCATTATTCAGAATATGATTCCACGAAGACAGACATACTGCCTATGATTGATAAGTATTGAAAAAAAGAAGTAAGTCTTAAGCCGAAAACGAAAGCTCGTATGAGACTGAAGAGGTCAGGGAGAAACTTCCAAACGCTATTTCGTTTGTCTCGTAAAGCTTGTTTAGCGAGAACAGTAGCCTACAGTAATTTTTGTAGTCTCTGGTATAACTGCAGCATGATAATCAGATAAATTCCTTGAATAAGTCTGAGCAATCAGTAATAATACCGTGGTTGGCAAGCATTCAGGGTTTGTAAACTAGAGTAATGTTCGAGAGTACAAAACGTCAATGCTATGCCTAATTCTATAGCGCATTTCTCTATAAATTATTGCAGTAATGAGAACTTTTAATTGTACATTAATGTGACCTGTGCTTCTACTGCATTACTGTCCAATTTATTTATGGTGGCAATCTTGAAAGTTACACTGAATGTTTCCGCTTTTTAACAGGCGATGAACGATACAAAGAGCGACGACACCAACAGATGTACATGTGCTCCGGTGCGTAAAATGCCTCGTTCTTAATTAGTAATATTTTATCTTACTTGATCTTAGCTATAATTTATACGGCTAAGATCAAGTATGGCGTGTGCGATATTCAGTGGTTTACGTGCTCGACTGTAAATCGCAAGATTGCGGTTCGAATCCTGCAAAGAATGACATTATTTCATAGGAGAATTTGTCTCTGCTTGCGCCACTAGCTAATTTAGTTCTACCGAAAATAATGGATTAAATAAACCAGTAGATTAAATAAGCGAGATAGAACAGATTATCAAGTGAATAACGGCAAGAAGATTCATATGCATATGACAGAGTTTAAAGAACATATACAACACAATGAAATAATTTTAAGTTTCATCATTCACATACAATAACTATATGTATTCATGATTCAATTGATATGCATAGGGCCCTACTGATACTGTATCAGAGTTCTAGGAATTTGCACAACACAATACAGCTTAAACTTAATAATTCTCTTCAGACATTTTTCAAATGCAGTAAATAGCAATTACTTATAGTTATTTAAAGTGCACCATTGAACATTCAAGACGGCAACACTTTATTTGTTTGTTGTAATAATTCGATCTTTAGGAAAACTCTAATGTGTTCTTACAGGGACAGAACATGGTAACTGGTTCCTATCCAAACTGTTGCATGTGTGAAACAGGTAATCAGCTTTATTTTATACAAGTATTTCTATATAACAATGAACCTAAGTATTTTAGTAGCTGTTTATTGTTACTGCTGCATGCAGTTATTTTTATGGAAATTAGTATTTTTTATAATGTTATTACTAATAATAATTAGTCGAAAATAGTTATTACTTAACAATAATATTAATTGATATCCCAGATCAAATCTATAACAGTTACTGGCTGGTTGAATATCATTTTGAGCGCTCACACCTGTTCAATGATAATAAGATTCATATTGCTAGTAAACTTTCCCACGCCTACCAAACCATCGTGGGTACTGTTGGCCTGGGTAACGGGCAGGTAGACGAGGTTTCTCGGATATTCGACCATCGTATACCTAGGTGCTTGACGGAAAGAAACTGTATAATTATGACAGGAAGCTGGCTGTCATTGAGGTATAACCCCCTGAAATTGTCACAGATGACGAGAATGTTGTACATTGTGACGATGTTGATTGGGTTCTAACGCTGATGGTTTCGAGAATCAAGAGGTTAAGGTTTAAACTCGAGCAAAGGCCGGAATGGTTGATGCAGCCAGATTAAACCAACAGATTTCTCCTATGGTCAGGAAAGACGTACCAAGAATTGAGACGTTGAGCCGATGGTGAGATGGTGGAGTTTATTCGTCGCACCGCTGTCGTCACTCTAACGTTCGCTAAACCTCGGTCTTCACTCTAATCTCGTAGCCACCCTCATGTACCCTCTGGTATGAAAAGCATAACCCATGGCTTGCCCATCAACTCTGCAAACGAGCTTGTTGTTTGTCTCGGTGAGGTCGGGGGTGCTTTAAGACGTCTAGAGATTAACAAGGAGCAGCTGTTGGAAGTGATAATCACACTATAGTTCTTAGTCAGAAGCAGCTTCCGAGTACACTACTCAAGAAAGTTTTCCTAGCCGTGCGCTATTTATACAATTTTCGCAGAACTCTTTCTAGAATGCCTGCAATGTTACAAACCGGCATGCTTGTGCCTTTATACTAGACGTTTTATTTTCCAGCATTTCAGCAAATTTAAATCTTACAATTGAACATCTCGCAGTAGTGAAAATTTGGTAATTATAGCCTACTATGTGTTTTTATTGTAGTTTATACACAGGAGACTCCAACCCCAGGTAAGTTTATCTGATGGTTTCATTGCTAGAAACGTTATCTTTGCCTACTGTAGTCGGTTTCTTTGAGTTTGTTTTGTGTGTTAGGGAACCGAATCTTTAAAGGCTAATCTTATAACCAACATCTTAAAATATAGTTTATGCACATTACGATTAACAGTATAGCATCTCTTGCTCGTATGGCAATTCAGGCTGCGTTCCTTTGAAAGTTATGATTTAACGAGGTCGCATTAGAGGCATTGTCGCGCTATTTTGTACAAAGAGACGTCGTTGTTAACATTTTAAAAAAATATATTTGCTCCATTCGTTTAATGACATGAAAAGCACTTCAACAACACTTGTGATATTCAGATATGGAGCTAGTAGAGTTAATGCTTTTTTATATATATGTATATCAATTTAAAGATTATAGAACTATACTTTCGTTACGGGTTATATCACATGAGAGCTAGTTCTCAATTTCGAGGGAGGTAGCGCATTTTGAACCCGTACACGGGGTTGAAAGGCACAAGGATCACAAACCGACATGGTGCCGTCCACAGTGCTGGGCAAATCAGAATCCTGTGACTAAATGGTATATATATACGAACTCGGCTGTCAGGCATATTGCTCGTGTTCCTCGCTACTCCAACATTTCTAACTACATGGCTGGTGCCCTACACTGGCTTCCCGTTGCCTCTCGTATCCAATTAAAGGTACTGCTCTTAGTCTTAAGAACTCAACAGGGACTAGCTCCTAATAATCTTTTGACTTAATGCGCAAACCTCTGTCTGCTGTCTCCTCCCCCCTCTCCGGTCTGCGAATGGACTTGATCTCCTAGTTCCTCGGGCATGAACTGCCACTGGTCCCAACACCGATCCTTTGCAATCGTGGGCCCTTCTATGTGGAGTGACCCCCTCAATCCGTAGTAAGATTTTAGTCGGGGTCCCACCCTCATCCCTTCGCTGCTTGAAGACTGTCTTATTTCCTCTGGGCTGTCACGCTGAGAGCGCCTGCGAATAGCTAAGTAGGCCTACTGCAAGAGGCGCTTTATAAATTCTCAGATACGATACCATATCCAGATGAATGCATCGAAAATAATTACCATTGAAATCTGTACAAAGCAAGAATAAATGAGGAAAAACAATCCGTCCCTTTAATATGATAATCGTCCTCATATTTTGATAAACTTCAACAGTCCACATTATTCGACGGAATTTCTTTTTCAGGAACTACGCCTTCGGATCGTCAGGTTATGCCATGCTCTATTGCTAGCAGGAAATCACACTTGAACTTCACAAGTCCAGTCCATGGTGACTGCGTCAGCGACGAGCCGGTCGACCAAACGTGGTGCACCGGTAATTGTGATGGCTCCCAAGAGCCCACAATTAGAGTCAAACGTGACTCAGTAGAAATAATGGGACAACAAAGGTGTACTTGTTGTCAGGGAACTGGGTCATTGATGACCGTTAAGGTCACATGCCAACGCCGCGATTCATATAAGGTCAGCCACGAGGAGGCGGAATTCCAATACTTCACCGATTGCTCTTGCCAGGAGTGCTCTGAAGGTAAGATTCAACGATTGTTCGAGTTATTATTAACACTTCACGATTTTTAAAAATAAGTCTAAGTTGCATTTTTAGTTGATGCGCGACTATGACAGTGCAATAATAATTTGAAGTTCCCATATCATAGACGAATGACATTACAACTTATTCGGATTGCTGCAGTGACAAGACACATCGGGATTAATAGTGACTCAGAGTAGTAGTCTAAGCCAAACCTCGAACAATTGCATGCAAAATAAAATAATGACAGTTTCAGAGTTCTTGTGCCGTAATATTGTTCAGTTTGAAGAAGAGAATACAATGTCATGGTATGAATACTACGAAATGGCAGTCATTCTTCTAAAGCTTTCATTTCCAACACTCACATGGAAATTTGTCGTATTTTACACATACATTTCCGAACAAATTCTAAACCAATACTATTATTTATTACGTTTTCCTCTTAAGTGTACTAGAAGCCACAACTAAATCCTACACCACAAACAATTACGAATATACGTTCATAATTCCTCAGAATTGTGTGATTACATAAATGCAAATTCTTCGTTTATTTTGTTTAATTTAGCTGAGTGAAAACAAATAAACCAAAAACCTGCAAATTGCATTTTCTTTATCATTTCAGCCAAAACCGCGACTAAAACTCAACCAGGTATGAGCGCAAAGACTATTACGGAATTTCATAACTAGACAGATAGAATTAGTTTGCATAGTTATATTTACAGAGTGAAATATGCATTTATATATATATAGTAATATATATATATATATATATAGAGAGAGAGAGAGAGAGAGAGAGAGAGAGAGAGAGAGAGAGAGAGAGAGAGAGAGAGAGAGAGAGAGAGAGAGAGAGAGAGAGAGCTACAAGCACAAGAGAGCTACAAACACAACAACAACTGAACCACGTTGTAGCAATTTGTTTTATAATTTTAGAATCAAACTGATTCACACAGATTCATCGATTTACTTCAGAATGTTTACATTTACTGACTGAAACGTATAAACCAAACTTTTAGAATTTGTATTTTCTGCCCAATTTTACGCACAGCCACACCTAGGCCTACGCCTGAGCCCAACACGAACAAAGATTCTATTACAAGTAAGAAATACCGTGCTCACTAAGTATAAACAGATTACTTAGCTGGTAGTTGTTTTTATGATATTCTTATATTTTATTAATTAAAAGCAATAAAACTGTGTTAGGACAATCACTTTGATTTCTGTTTATATTTATGCACAACCTCAAATTAGACTCAATCAAGTACGAAAATAATTTGAACTCTTCAGACTTTTATGAATTTATATATGCAGATAATTCATATATTTTACTTTAACTGATTGGTCATCTTTCTAAAATTGCTACAATTTGCATTTTCTGCTTAATTTTGCCACATTTACAGCTCAACCTAGTAAGCGCATTCATTCACGTCTTTTAGAATTCTACTTATTTAATATGGCAAATATTTTGTACCTTATTTTGACATTATTGAATTTGCATTTTTTTTCAGCAGTGTGTGATTACATAGATAAACGATGACTGCATTGCTTACATACAAATAATTCGTCGAGTTACTTTTGCTGATTGAAAACGTCTTAGCCAGACTTGCTAAAGCTTGTAATTTCCTTCTAAATTTAGCTACAACCACAACTACAACTGAAACGCGTAAGGGCATTTTCTCATACTTTTACAATAATACTTCTTACATAGATTCGTGTGTTAAGTTTAGTATGTTTATATTTACAGAATTAAACGTTTAGCCAAATTGATGAAATTTGAATTTTTTTATATTCCCAATACAGCTGAACCAAATTTGGTCACTAGTTTTTTGACAAAATACGAAAGAATTTGTTTTCCTTTTGAATTAAACTTCATTGCCTAGATGAAGCTTATTCATATATTGCTAAATAAAAAGACAATTTAGATTTACTCACAACGTAAACTACAACTTAACCTAGTAGAATGTAAGTTGAATTCTTCGCCTCAGCATTTTATGATTACATAGATGCAAATAATTTGTCCGTATACATTTTCTGAGTGAAAGACTCTAAAGCAGAATTTAAACTTTTGGCCTCTTCTTTTAAAATTTAGCCATAACCACAACAACTACAAAAGAACCTTGTTTGACAGTTTTTGTTTTCCTTCGAGTCTAAGTGATTAAATAATATTTCGTCTTACCTTAAATGTATAAAACATAGAAAACAAACACCTGCAAATTGCATTTTGTTTTTCATTTTAGCCACGACCACGACTACAACTGAGCCAGGTTTCATAATCTATGACATACTTTTCAATTATTACATCGATGGAGATAATTCGCATATTTTTCACATAATAGCCTATATCCTGAGCAAAAACTCTGAACCACAATTAGTGCGAAAATTAGCTTTTTTTTATTTAACCACAACCGCCACTGTAACAGAACTTTAGATGAGAATTTTTTCTTTACTTTGGATTTATGGCGTTTACATAAATGCAAAGATTTCGTATATTGTGCTTAGACTTGCTGACGGAAACGTAAAATTCTAAAGTCCACAATTTTTATTTGACTATCGTTTTAGACACAGCCTCGACTACAGCACAACCGCCTATTGTCATTTTTGACATGCTGCGGACTTCTATAATTGCATAGATACAAATAATTCTTATATTAACAGAGCTAAAATCTGAATAAAAATTAGTTGCAGAGGGAGGAGGGGGAATACCAGGTGTAGTAAGATCAGAAGTAGTAGCAGAAAGAAAAACAGACGGAGAAAGATTATGATGATGAGGAAAAGGAGGAGGAGGTTAGGATATGTAGTACTATAATATTGACATTAGTATTAATATTGACAATATTATAGTTGCAGTAGAATAAGGATAGACAGAGAAATATAGGAAGAAAAGACTGAAGAAGTGGAAAGAAATCGATTATATTAACGATTTTTGCCCAATTTTACCTACAGCCACAACCATACCTGAGCCCATCACGATGATTAATGATTTCACAAGTAAGAAACAAATATTTCCTTAAAATAAACTGATTATTTAGCTAGTTTTTGTATATTATTCTTATAGTTTCTTAATTAAACGCAATAGAGCAGTGCTTATACAATTTTAGGTCTGTTTATATATATCTACAACCTCAACTGAAACTCAACCTAGCACGAAAATAATTTGAACTCTTCACAACTTTATGATTTCATAGATGAAAATAATTCATTTGCTTTTACCGAGTGGCAGTCTCGGTGAAATTGCTGCAATCTGCATTTTCTGTTGAACTTTTGCCACAATCAAACAGCTCAACCTAGTAGTGCATTTGTTCACATCTTTTAGAATTCTATTATTTTGATAAACGCAAATATTCTGGACATAATTTGTTGATTATTGAATATGCAATTTTCTTAATAAGTTTAGGCTCAACTACAACTGAACCAGTTTCGTAAATAGCACAATATATTTCAGAATTGTGTGACTAAATGGATATAAAAATGACTGCATACGTTTCTTGTAAATAATTCGTAAGAAACTTATATTTACATTTACTGAATGACGTCGTGTTGCCCATTTGCTGCAACTTGTATTTTCCTTCAAAATTTAGCCACAACCACTACTACAATTGAACCAAGTATGGGCATTTGCTGATTCTTTTAAACTCAATGATTACATAGATTCGTTTGTTCGGTTTAGTATGTTTATATTTACAGAATTAAACGTTTAAACCAAATTTTCCCTATACAGTTGAACCAAAAGTGGTCACTAATTTTTTGACAAGTAAGAAATAATTCGTTTTCCTTTAGAATTAAACTTCATTGCCTAGATGAAGCTTTTTCATGTATTGTAGAACTTTATATTTTGCTAATTTAATCAAATAAAACAGTGACATTAGAGTTTGAGTTCCGTTTATATTTACTATTTTACTCACAATGTAGGCTAAACTACAGCTTGACCTAGTAGAAAGTAAGTTGAATCATTCGCCTCAGGATTTTATGATTAGGCTACTTGGATGCACGTATTTCGTCTGAGTCAAAGACCTTGAAGCAGAATTTCTACTATTGACATTTTCTTTTAAAACTTGGCCACAGCTGCAACTCAACATCGTATGAAATTTGTGTGTTTTCCTTCTAATTTTAACGATTATGTAATAATTCGCTTACCTTAAAGATATTTAATCATATAAACCAAAAACCTGGCAATTGAATTTTGTTTATCGTCTTAGCCACAACCACGACTACAACTGAACCAGGTTTCATAATCTATTACATACTTCTGAATTGTTACATCGATGGAAATAATTCGCATATTTTTACGTGAACTGATTAAAAACACTGCACCACAATTATTACTAAAATTTACATTTTTTAAATTTAGCCACAGCCATGACTAAAGCAGAACTTTAGATGAGAATTAGTAAGAAGAGACTGAAGAAGTGGAAAGAAAGCGATTAGCCTATATTAACAATTTTTGCACAATTTAACCTACAGCCACAACCGCACCTGGGCCCATCACGATGATTGATGATTTCACAAGTAAGAAATAAATATTTTCTTCAAATAAGCTAATTATGTAGCTAGTTTTTTTTATTATTCTTATATTTGCATTTTCTTTAGAAGTTTAGGCTCAGCTACAACTCAACCAATTTTGTAAATAGCACTAGGCTATATATTTCAGAATTGTGTGATTACATGGATATACAAATGGCTGCTTAGACTACTTGTAAACAATTCGTGTATTTGCATTTACTGAATGATGTCGTTCGTGTTACCCAGATTTTCTACAACTTGTATTTTCATTTGAAATTTAGCCACAACCACTACTACAACTGAGCCACGTATGAGCATTTTCTTATACATTTAGAATCGTATTCATTAGATAGATTCATATATTTAGTTTAGTATGTTTACATTTACAGAATCAAACGTCTTCAATGAATAATTGCTAGAATTTGATTTTTTTTAAATTTACCCACATCGACGACTACAGCTGAACCAAATGTTCATTCATTCATTCATTACGAAAATGTATATAGCGCCCCTTAAAGGTTACTACTCAGGAGCGCTCCCGACCCCAGCACGACTGAATAGGACAGTTTTAGGGTGAGAATAGAAAGTGTCAGAGTGGACACTCGTGAGCAAGCGCATCGCCAAAAGGGAACCCGCTCCAGAATATGAATAGTAGGTGCGAAGGCTATCTCTTGGTTCAGTAAAGTCACGGACAACATTGGAAAAGATAAAATGGAAGAAGTCGGCAGCAGGGTGGATAGGTCCCTCTTCGCAAGCTGCTGCCGAGTACCCAGCCAGATAAATTGGTTTTTCGACGGGTTGAGGCGCAGGCGATTCGTCTAAATCCAGGCCTCCAGGGTGCCCAGAGCCTGACTGTTTGCCCGAACCTGCCGTTCGGGCAAACGTTGGCGTTAGAAGCGAGGCATTGTATGTAGGCTTGAACGTCATCCAGTATGGTGACCCAGCACAGCAGAGGCAGTGAGAAGGGAACCGATCTCTTTTAGAAGTGTGAATGATACAAAGAAGGGGACCCAGCACCAAGCTCTGCGGAAGGCCATAAGGGGCTGGGACCCAAGAGGACCTGGAGTGCCAATGGACCACACAGAGAGAGCGCTCACTAAGGAATGAACCCAGCCAACTAAGAAAGTTGCCAGACAGTCCATATGAAATTTTTAGCCGCTTCATTAATATGGTCATTGATTTGTTGACCAAGTAAGAAATAATTTTTTCCTTTAGAATTGAACTTATTGTTTAGAAGATTATTTCTTAGTTTTATTGAATGATAAGGTTATAATTATTGTTGTTACATTTTTGCTAGATGAGAAACAATGAAATAGTGATGCTACAGTTTGAGCTCTGTTTATTTTTTACTCATACCGGCAACCACAATTCAACCTATTTGAAAACAAATTGAATCCTTCATTTCAGTATTTTGGATTGCCTTGATGCAAGTAGTTATTCTGTATGTATTTACTGAGTGTGAAAACACTAATCCAGAATTGCTACTATTGACAGTTTCGTTTAAATTTATCTACAACCACAATAACTACAACTGAACCGCTATAACTTTCTTGTTTTCTTTAGAAAAATAGTGATTATGTAAATGCAAATATTATTGCGTCTATTGAATGATAACGTTTAAACCAAAAGCCTGTGTAAAATTGCATATTGCTTGTCATTTTAGCCACAACAACGACTACAAGTGAACCAGGTCTCGTAATATTTAGCATACTTCTCCAGTATATTATTACATTAATTGAAATAATTCGCATATTTTTATATACTGAGTGAAAAACTCAGAATCATCATAACTAAAATTTGCATTTTGTTTTAAATTTGGCCACAACCACAACTATAACAGAACTTCAGGGAGAATTTATTGCTTAGTTTAGATTTACAGTGACTACATAAACGAAAATATTTAGTTTATTGTCCTTCGTTTTGCTGAGCGAAATGTATAATCCCAGTTCTATAATTTTCATTTTATTTGTCGTTTTAGACACAACCACGACTACAACTCAACCACGTATGATCATTTTTGACATCCTGCGGAATTCTTTAACTGTACAGATGAAAATAATTACAGAATTAAAAGCAGAAGAAAAATAGTTGTAAAAGGAAAAGAAGTAAGGAGTAGTAAGACAAGTAGCATTAGAGAAAGAAGAGCAGTAGCAGAAACAGGAGGAGGAGGTGGAAAAGGAGGAGGTTAGGATAGGTAGTGTTTGTGATAGAAGTATTAGTTGTGGAAATAATGGTAGCAGTGGAATAAGAAGTATAGGAGAATTTAGAAGAATAGACGGAAGAAGAAGACAAGAAAATAATTATTATTGCAATGATTACTTTGACCATGAGAATCATGACGCTAATTATATTAGCGTCATGATTCCCACTCAAAGTCCGACTCACACCTCTACGTGGTGAGGGGGTGGCAACAGTAAGTAGGGGAGTGCCTGCTGAGGCTATGCCATCAGTGGTGAAGGTCTTGGCTGAAGTACCACCTAGGGCGCTACGCGAGGTGGACAGGCTCAGCAGGAACCCTGAAAAAGCTGGCAAACGTGGGCGGCATCGCCGTCTCTGATACCACAAGATAGTGGATATCAGAGCCAGTCCTAAGCCTGGAACTCTCTTTAAGGGAGAAGTGCGAAGGTTGAACGGATGGGTGCAGATACTCCGTTCGTAAAGAAAAAATACGTATGAAATCCAATGCAAGCATTGGACTCCAACGGGCCTCGGCCCATGGATCTGAAGCAAGCGTTGGACACCTACGGGCCTTCGGCCCATGGATCCTGATGATGATGATGATGATGAATATTGTGATTAAGGTTATGGTGACGATGATCAAAAGAAACACATTAAAATATCTCAGCTGATAAGGACAATAAATTAGGTATCCTAGCGACTGTACTCGACAAAGTCATTCAGCGAAGTCGCCCATGGTTTGGACATAACATAGAGAGCATGCCAGTTGACAGAATTTCACAGGATGCACAATATGCAAGGAACAAAGGGAGACCAAAACTCTGGTGGAGAGATAATATAGATGAGGCAAAACAACACTTTGACTAAAATCGGCATGGGCACTGGATATGACAAATGACCGAGCACAATGGAGATAATACAGATGAGGACATAAGAACATAAAACTAGTATTAACAACTAATAATAATAACTTATTGATCATCTCCGCCATAATTATGTTATCTGTAGTCCATCTTACTTTAGGGTAGCATACCTTACCTCCGTTTATTTTACAATGCTTTACCTTAACCTAGTTCATCTTAACTCATTTTACCTTAGTTTAATTAAATTCGCCGTCGTCTCCTTTACCATTATCAGTATTGTCGTCAGCAACATCATCAATATCATCATCAGCAGCATTGTCGTCATTAATTTCTGACACCAACATTCAATTCAATTCAATTCAGATATTTATATAGCGCCCTTTAAAGATTTCTACTCAGAGGCGCTCCCGACTACAGAGCGGACACTGAATCGGAGTTTCACGCCGAAGCGCATGAGCAATTGCGAGTGAAGGACTTGCCCAGGATCCCTACGCGGCGGTTTGAGGTGGATTCGAACCCGCAACCTTCCGGCTGCAAGGCACCGAACATACCCCTACACCACCGCGCCCCACAATAATCAAATAACATTGATGGCGATGGATGGGAATGAACAATGCATGCATTCTCTGTAGTCAATTGTCGGAGTCGAGATTTTTCCCCCATCTATTCCAAGTCATATTGTATCTTCATTCACCTTCTACATATATTGCAGTTGCTATCTTTCTTTGTTCTCTTTCCTTCAATTCTTGCTCGCAGTGCAATGTCTGTTTCCTTGGCGTTCGTTCTACGACCTACGTGATGAAATCATTAGTGTCGTCATTGAAAGACTTTATACTACAGAATAGATTTTTTTCAGTCTTCGGAATTTATATGTAGTAGGCCTAATATTATAATATTAAAGACATTCGAGAATGTTTCGTCTAATTATCAACGTTTCAAAGATCTTTGTCTCCCGTTGTAACAGCATTCTGTTTCGCACGGGAAGATGCATTGATTTGTCATCTCACCTGCTCAGGAATTTGATTACATTTTAATTAATTGACTAACTTTTATTCTTTTAAGTAATTTTTACATTGATTCAAACCAGTCGAATTTACTTCGCCATTGTTTTCTTTTATTTACAGCAACAACTACAACCACGACCACGCCCGAACCCAGTATGAAACAATTTCACCTCTTTTTCTTAGAATTTTTAGACTTCATGATAATATTATAGTCTTAAGAACAATTCTTAGCTGTACCGATGTAAACATGGGATTGCATAATGAAACTTTTGTTACTTGTTTTAGCCACTACCACAACAACACCGGCGCCAAGTATGAACACAATAATTGATCCAGAATTTTAATCCTGAAGATCTCTGCTGCAAACGCAATAATAAAGCAATACGGAATGTATTAAGACATGGCAGCTTTGAAGAAACTAATTATTTGAACGCACATGTAGGCCTATGAAAGTATAAAGTAGTGCATGTATTTTTTATGCCTGTATGCATGTATGAATATAAGTAGGCATATTCTTACATTACATGCATGTTACAGCAAGGTAGTAATGCAGGCTCTGGCACGCCATTGCAGTACAGACGTCCACAAACGCGTGAGATGTACCGTTTACTTCGTTTCTCAGTAATTATTTAGTGGGTCATTTACTTAATTACGTACTTAGGCCTATATATTTTATTTACATGATTACTAACTTACTTGCTTACTTACTTAGCCTGAAGAACAATTTTTTCATGGTGCCAGAATCGATCCAAACAGGAATTACATAATGACAATTGTTTTTGTAAATTTTAGCCACAACCACACCAACAATGGAGACAAGTATGAACACAATTGATCTTGTTTTTCATGCTAAAATAATATTATAGTTGTAAACGCAATTGAAAATAATACGTAAAGTAGCTGGACATGGCAGCTTTCAAGTAAACAAGAAACTTAGTAATTGAACACATCTGTCTGTTACGTATGTGTGCATGGTTGTTTTCATGCAGAAATACAAGTATTTCTACGTAGGCCTACATGCATGCTTGTATACTTCTTGATTGACTTACTTGCATACTTTTATATATACTTAATTCCTGTTTACTCGCATTGCACGGACCTGCAGTGATATAACCCTTTAGAATAGTGTGTGCTTACTTTGATGCAGTGCCTTGATTTTGATGTTTGCTTCTTTTTTTCAGCAACAAGTCCATGTAAGTAATAGCTAGGCTAGTTACTTGTAATTTGTTTTTAACAGTTACTTCATACTATTTGTATGTGTTTAGTCCTATAGTAGCTTTGTTTGTCGCTCTGCAGATTCTTTATTATCACTCAGGTTCGAACTGCAGGCATATCGTGCCTAAATTATTCCATTTTTACCCTTCCAATTTTTTAAGTTAATACTTCAATTGTCTATAATTATGGCTATCATTCTAACGACAATTTGTAACACATGTGAACCATCAGGTACGAAGGTTAGTACGAATCTAAGGCTCGTTTAGTCAATCGCCAAGTGAGGAGCTATTAGATATTCAGAATTTGAAAGCAGATGAGAAATAGTGAGGCTGACGTCTCTTCAAGTAAGCATAGAACTACCGCTAACGTTGTTGTCCATGGTTGAACCATGGAAGTCCTCTGCACATTTAATACTTTCTTTCCAACGTCTTCTGATTTGCTCTGCTGGACCCAAAGTGTGAATTTTTCTTTTATACCAGTTTACTGTGTAGCACATGCATACTTGAAGCTAACTTTTCAGGTAAAACTATCTCCATCAAATGTTTCGCGGAAACTATTGACAAGTAGCCACCAAGCAGAGGAACCATAAATAGTAGAAGTCTAATAGTAACAAAAGGCATACTAATATCAAATATGACATCAGTAGTATTATGAAACACAATAACAGCAACAGTAGTGATTATATTAAATGCATCAATATCACAGAGATAAAAACACATCAATAGTAGCGATTAGCAGAACAACAACAACAGTAGGGATTGTAAAAACAAAACCGTCATCAATAACAACAAGAAAACACCAAAGTGTGATTAGCAATTAGTAAATGAGCAATATACATACTTACTTACAATAACAGCAACAGCTAAAGCTGTAGGCAACGTCGATACAGAAGGTCTAAGGGAATTTCTATTCTCATGCATAAAAACCTCGTTTTTACTGTAAATCATAAAAGTTTTTATTTCACCTGATTTTTAAACTGATTTCTTTATAGAGCAAAAAAACTTTCAGCTTTTAAGGGTTCTATTCCGAGCAGCGTAGAAAGTGTTATTATGTATTGTAAGTGTCACAAAACATTTCAGTCAAATGCCGTAGCAGAATCGACCTGCTCTTTATCGTCGACGCGTCAACGAGCATCTGTGGAGACACAAAGTGCAGATATTGGCAGTCAAACATTGACTTTATCCGGAGCATCATCGAGAGTCTGGACATCGGACCATACGCTTCAAGGGTCGCAATCGTTACTTTCTCCAATTCGGCTGAAGTCTATTTCTACCTGGATACGTGAGTACTTTCTGTCAATACAATACAACAAAATACAATGCAACACAATACAGTGCTAACGATAAATATTACTCAAATTTACTAGTGACCGAAACAGATAATATGAACCGTAAATTATTAATTAGTAAATTCAATCAAGCCGATCTCTAATGCACAAAGTATCGAACGATTGCGCAGAAAAACCAAGCGAATGAAAAGTTTGGTCCACTGAGTCTGGGATCCAGCTTTTGATGGATGAGACCAGTAGAGACACGTTTTCATTTCAGAGGAAAACATGAACACAATAAAATTAATGGTCGCTAACATGAAGAGGTTGAGATTCAAATAATAGAACCAGCAGGCGTGAATGCGAAAGGTTAGAGGCGTACAAGATAGCTACATGTAAGTCGCGGTTACCCAGATTGTAGGCCTAATATTGTCATTGGAAATTTCATATTGCAATACTTTACAATAATCGGAGACGCTCTCTGAGCTAGGCCACATGACGTCAAAAGTAATGTCATATTGAACTGGAATTTCATCAACTAGCAAATAATGCAGAGAAAACTAGAAGAGGCAATAGTGAAACACTCACTCAGAGCCCAAAAAACAGATTTGTATGTGTGTATGTATGAATAATATATAGCGACTTGAAGAATCTCATAAATGTGCTAAATCTGTGAAAAGTTGACAGATGGCATCTTGTTCAAAGTCGCTGGACCAAGTTGCATCGATCAAATGGAGCACTAGCAGCGAGCAAAGATTCTGTTTTGATTAAGCGCCGAAGCGTTGAAGAAATTTCAAGATGACGATTACGATGGATATATACTGTACATACATACATTCAGACATACGTACTTAAATAGGTCTACGTGTATTAATATTTTCCGGCAGAATGCTCTGATCCCCGTGTTCAACTGTTAGATATGCGACCAAGGACTTAGTGTTAAATGCAGTCAATGACATTCCATACACGATGGGCGAGACGAACACAACGGGAGCCTTCCAGGTGGCCATGTCTGACGTATTCGTACCGGAACATGGCGACACAGCGGATGTCCCTAACGTGGCATTTATCATCACGGACGGAGTACCGAACATTGCGGCAAGGGAACTGAATGCTACAGTCATCGAAGTCCACAACAGAGGAATCAACACTATTGCCGTTGGTGTCGGAAGCAAAATCAACGACAGGGTCCTAAAGTTGATCTCGTCACCTCCGGGAGAGGTAAGGAGTTTGTTCGTTTTCTCAATGATCGCGAATGCAGCTAATTATAGGTCTACGGATTCAATGAACTAACGAAGAAATTACTAAGCTAATGTGCAAACGACTGAAGCATATAAAGAATAACTGACAACTGACAACTTTTATTTCCAGAAGCACAATGCATATAACAATTAACAACAATTATAACTTGACTATTACATATCAGTGCATTGGCTAGGGAACAGGGAAGACCAAACCGGTTAATTAGGGTCACCCCTTTTAACAATAATCAATGGCTGGTTAGTCAGTTGAAAGAAAGAAAGGTTCAACTCAATAATGTTCTTAACTAAATAATAACATTGCAATTTACTAAGACAAATCTTAACTCAATAATGTTCTTAACTAAATAATAACATTGCAAGAAGAAGATCAATATCTAAACAATTCGAACGAACAAACACATAAACAAGGCTCGAACTCGGTACCTCTCGTTAACAGACGAACAAACTGTTAAACAAACATAAACACATGCACGAATGGAGAAAGAGATACATTTTGATGTCGATGAATGGACAGACATAACAGCCATCTCTCACCTTTGAGAAACTGTTAAACCAAACATAAACACATACATGAACGGAGACAGAGATAAATTTAGATGTAGAAAGTTCTACTGTCGTTACATGACCTATGTTGCTTTTGTTTACAGCTGGACACGAATTACTTCAAGGCTACATCTTACGATACGCTGGACACAATTGTTGAGCAACTGGCCAAGCAGACATGCGCAGCTGCGTCTTCATGTGAGTTGTTTAATCTTTCACTTCACGCGTATAATGAGCACAAATACAGCTACTGCACACACACACACACACAAACACACACACACACTCACACACACACACACACACACACATGCATACATATAGTTATATACTATATGGTGTTTAGAGTTGAATCGGCGAGGGAGGTGGTAGAGGAGGAATCAGGCTCGAATTTGTGAAAAGCAGTGCTTTCAGTTTTGAGTGACAGACCTGCATGTGGAGAGATAGCAGGAGGTGGGGTTCTGGTGAGTTCATAGGATGAAACAGATGTTTGTCGTAACGCTTGCGGGAGTTTGTTCCCAAGAGGCAGAAGAGCTATGTCTATGGAACAATTTGCAAATTTTAGTGATGAGGTGACGGAAGTGCGGTACAGTGTTAGGGCGGAGGAGAAGCAGGTTGAACGAAGTGGTTGGACCCGTGAACAAGGGACGGAGATTGGAGGCTGGGATGATTGCAGTGTGTTTTAGGTGAGTGATATGACTTTGTGTTGTATTCGTTGAGGTATTTTAAGCCAGTTAAGCGATCTAAGGGCAGGAGGGATGTAGTGGTGTTTGAAGGCTTTGGTGACAGTACGCCGAGTACCGGCGAAAGCATTCTGAATAGCGTGAAGGCAGTTTATATGGGTTGTGTTTATGTTCAAGATGAGAGAATTGCAGTAGTCTAATTTAGCGTGAGCTAAAGATGTAGATGCAGTTTTGAAATCGAGCATAGGGCGCATTCTGCGAGGTGCATGAACCAAGAGCACGAAAGATGGGTGATGTGATCGTAGAAGCTAAGATTTTTGTAAACAAAACACACCCTACAGGAGAATTTGCAGTGAATATGTGGATGGATGCAGAGTCAAGTTTGAGGGAAATAGAGGAATCTTGGATTTTCTTGAGTTGCTCACGTAGGCCTATGAGAAAGAATTCAGTTTTAGAGGGGTTCAGGCACAGGAGATTTGATATCATCTAGGAGGAAATTTGGGTAACCACATGAGGATGATGATCTACGGAGTCGAAGAAGCTGTTTGAAGAGAAAGAGATGAATAATTGGTTGTCGTCAGTATATTGGTCATGGTCAACTGAGGATGCCTTGATGAATTAGCTGGGTGGAGTAGTGTAGAGGATGAACAAGAGTGGCCCAAGAACAGAACCTGGCGGAAGAGCACAGGTGAGATGCCATGCACGGGATGGAGTTCCCGTGTTTTAACGGAGAAAGAACGGGAAGAGAATAGGACTGCATCCAGAGGAGAGCAGTGTCAATAAAACTAAACCAGGTAGACAGTCTTTGGAGTAAGATGCAATTAAACATCCATAGATACATATATAAACATACAAAAATACATATAAACATACAAAAATACCTACGTGCATACACACTTACATGTACACATACATACACACGTATGAGGATACGCATACATACACTCATAAACATAAATATATACATGCATAGTTACATACACACAAACATGCATACAAAAATAAATGCAAACATTCTTGTATGCTTACTTCTTCACATACAGACGTATGTATATTTTCACGCATCATAACATACACTACTCAAGACTTTCCTCTTTGACCGGGCCTGGGTCGGGAACGCCTCTGAGTAGTTATCTTGACGGGGCGCTATATAAATTCCATAGATAAATAGATAGATAGATAACATACACATAACATTAATGAAAATTTGCTAAGCTTGCGGGGCAGAAGAGGGGATAGGCTGACTAGCTCAGTTCTAGTTCTATTAGGAAGGTTGTTCCAGGCCACAGGACCGACGAAAGCAAAGCTTCTGCGCTGAGCTGTAGAGGAACGAGCACAAGAAACAAGAAGAACATCCTGATCGGCCGAATGAAACATGTGCCATATAGTTATAGCGAAACACTAATGCAAACAAGAAATTACATAATGAAAGTTGTTTTGCTCATTTTAACCACTACCACAACAACAATGGCGCCAAGTATAAACACAATTGATATTGTGTTTTTTACTAAAATAATTTTATCACTGCAGACGCAATTGTAAAGTAATACGTAGCCTAATGTAGAAAGACATGACAGCTTTCAACTAACTAAGTCATTGAACACATTGTGTGTATGTATGCATGTGTGCATGTATTATTATGGTTGTATTCATGCAAGTATTTCTACATACATGCATTCGTGCAAAGATGCACTGCTTACCTCATTTCTTATTTATTAAGCTGATGAATCACTTATTTACATACTTTCATGCTCACATACTTCCTGCTTACTCACATACTTTGCGCAGACCTGCCTGCAGTGATGTAATGCCTTAAAATAGTTCCGCGACCAGGAACAGACGAAGCAGAGAAACACAGTGAGCAATTCCCACCATGCATTGCAGGCAGTTTCGCATGAAAATAATATTATCATTGCAGACGCAATTGTAAAATGTTGCATCGCCCTAGACTGGCGCAGGCAGGGGTTTATTTAGCTACTTAAAAGACTCTATAGCATGTTTCCAGATTTATACATAAATTTTATAGAAAAATAAGTAACAGCAAAATCCTAATGGTTCAGTCCCGTCAATAAACGTTAGACATCACCGGTGCCATAAAATGATGCTCTAATCGTATCTTTAAACTTGTTTTTGCAGATGAACCGCAATGAATCGGACAACCTGCCTCAAACGTCTCTTCCTGAATGATACGGACACAATTATTATAGCTCTTTAACTAAACAACTTTTCTCTTTAACTTACTGACGTTTATTCTGCATAGAACTCTTATATTAATCGGACTAAAATTACTATAAAATTATCTCTAATCTTCTTTCAAATTAAAAATAATTGCATCAGATGTGTTTTTAATACTTATTAACCATACTTTCCTCGCTTCTTCTATTCTAAACACCATCCACCGTATAGCCGTCTGACTGTCTGCCTGCCTGATCCAAGATGCAAAATCGTATTGCTAGAGGGTCAGTTGCTCTTTTAGTGACCAACGGCGAATAACAAAATTTCAAATACCAGACACAGTTTCAAAAACCCGATCAGTAAACACTGTACCAAATGACACACCAGCTGCTACACCCACAGTCGTCTGAAAATGTTGCTTCCTTCCCGAGACAGCTTTTTTTATTATTTTGCACGTTAAAACTCAGATATAAATATTATTAAATATGCATAATAGAAATTGCACTTCAGATTTTAAGATATATACATTTAACTCCGTCTATAAAATGCCACATTTACCCAAAATTCTCTACTTATGTTCCAGTCCAAATGACGACTTGTCTTCACGAAGTAACTCTTTTTGTTATAAAATAAGTATATACTTTAATAGATCATTTGCTAGCCGCATTTTGTACATGCGACCAGTACTGGTGAGATCCTTTATATTTGACTTGACAAAATAATAGACCCAAATATGAGATGATATTACATGTAGTTATTAACCTGCAACTTCGTACGCAATACAACAGTTAAATTCCCTCATTAAAACAATACAGTAGTCCAGTGTATAAATGCTAGGCCCTAATTGCAGTTTAAAGGAAAGACTCTGCCCTGCCGAGTGACGCTCATCATCTTCGTTATGAAGATGATTAGCGTCATGTGGTTTTGTCATAAAACAAAAGTACCGTACCCATGAAAGTGCACGAAATGTACACAGGCATATAATTATTTACATATATATTAGAATGTGTATGAATATATTATTTGAACCACTTCATAGAGTTCTTTAGTTAAAGCTTCTCACCGTAGATGTGTTCAAAATTGTTTTATTTTGGTAGATAAATAAAAAATTGTAGGCTGCATAATGTGCATATGAAAAGTAATGAATGCAGTTACAGAGTGTTCTAACATGAAAATAGATCAACCACGCCATGAAATGGCACGTCAACAAAATAAACCCATGTTTTTAGCCACATGTAAAATCAAGCTTGATATTTGACAGCCCTATTAGCTTTCAAATGGAACGGTATACCAATCTTTATTAAAGTACACTATGCCCTCGAAAATCTGCCCTACCTTCGAACTAAATGAGGCAATAAATTACGTGTCTCTGTTCAATATCCTTCAGTCGGTTCGTTCAGGCGTGATCAACATAAACCAGATTTTATGCATCAGCGATTTTAACGACAGCTGAGCGTAGCAGGCTGCAAATTGTTGGAAAACAGAAAACTGATCAGTAATCGTAAAGTCAGAAATTTCTAGAAGCTTTTAAAAGCTAAGCGCAGGGCACCAGCTTATTCACGAGCAGCGCGTCAAGGAAAGGTGTTGCCTAATGACACCAGAACACCACAGAGAGAAAGACAAACGAGCTGCTATACTGGGGTGTGATTTGGATAATAGAAATTAGAAGTAGGCGGAGTAAGCGGGTCAAGGCAAGATTTCTTGAAGCACTGGGCCCCTGGGTTTGGATGGAAATCCTGAGTATTGATAGACTGTAGGAAATTTTTAAATAACGTTCTCATGCGAATTTATACATCAATGTTTCGCTCATAATGTCCGTTTTCATTCCCATATAAATGTGGATGTTTCAGTTGACATATTTACCGTTAAGGCCGTCAAGTCCGATCGACTCGGCAGATGTGGCCACTTGGCAAAGCTCATTGGCTAAACTCTTAGCGCAGCTACTCCTTTACTAAGTCTTAGCTTAATCAGGATTAACCCCGGCCAAAGCACGTTATCCGAAGGCAAAGCTAAATATGCAAATGTAGAGGATTTGTCATTGGAAAATCACGCCTCGGTAAAAATAAACCGGGCGAAGCCGGGTACAAATGTTAGCATATCCATATTACACCAGTTAGAAAGAGAAGCATTAAAGGAATGCGTTCATGGATTCTCAGCCAATGATTGAGTGAATGAATTATCCGAGTGATACGGTCACGGCGACAGCTCGGTCAAGCGATTAATGGATAAGCTGAAGACACTTAATTTGAGTGGATTTAATGTTCAGCAGAAAGAGAATTGCAATAGTCAAGCTTGGAGTTGGCGATGGAGTTGGCGATTGTAGACCAAGAAATCATATTAGAGCGGTTGCATGTTTCGTTTGGTTTGACTGGTGTCATTTTTGAATGGTTGGCCTCTTTTCTACATGACCATTCCCTTTTTGTGGTCCATGTCTCCACTAGGTCCCCATGGGTCCCTGCTCAATATGGATTGCCCCAGGGCTTTGTCACCGGAACCATTATCTACATTATTTACACTTCTGGGCCTGCCTCACTCTTTGTCTTGGCACGAACTCACACATGTGGTCTTGGGTCAGCTATATGGCTGACGACATAGAGGGGTATAAGCATTGCCAGCGGTCCGGGGAATGAGTGGGGCCCTTGGCTGATCTAGAAGCATGGATGTCGTCAAACCGACTTTGCCTAAACTCAGTTGGACCAGAAGCTCAAGTTTGCTCCACACATTCACCGCCTTGCCCTGGACTGCCACTAACAGCTGCGCCAGCTAGGCACCTTCGCCCGTTCTCTTACGCCTTAATCCACCATCACCCTAGTGCATTCTTTCATCACAGTCCGCCTTGACTACTGTTCGTCACTCTACTCTGCCGTCCCGACTAATCGAAAAGCGTGCCTGAACCGAGGCTTGCGATCTGCAGCGCGTCTTTGTTGGGCACATTCACAAATTTTGTCATTTCTCAAGCTACATACTGGATGTTCTGCACTGGCTCCTCACCCGGTAGCTCATCGAGTACAGGTTTACTGCCCTAGTATGGACATATCAACTGGGTCTCGCCCCAGACTACCTGCGACAACTTTATTACCCCACTTTTGGTATTCAAGGCCGCTGCCCATCCGCTCCGCAGAGAATGGTTGCTTCTAGTTCCACTTGCTGAGACTGAAACTATGCAGAGACGAGTTTCTTCGATGATGGGCCCAGTGGTCTGGACGGGCTACCCCTTGAGCTGAGCCTGCTCCCTGGAGCTCTTACTGAAGCTTTTTCACTTGACTCAAAACTGAACTTCTTGACCTGGCTGTAGTCGTGAGCGCCTCTGAGTAGTCTCCTCGAAGTACCGCTAAATAAATTCATGAATAAAATGATTGACAAGGTACGAATTATAAAGTAATATAAGTTTAGGCAATATTGTAATCCTTATATCCAATCAATTGTCATGGCCTTATTTATATAGCCATCTTCTTTGGCCAACTGTATTACACAATGGATAAGGCAAGGCAGCTCACATCCGCTTGCAAGAGCCAGGGCAGCTGGCGGCCACTTTTGACAGTAAGCGAAGAGAAGGCGAGGCAGTTCACTTTTATTGTGCGGGCCAACGTGGGTTAGTGCAGTATACGTGGCTTCGTGCAAGCTAGACTTTATGTTTCTACTGTCTAGCTTAAACTGGCTGAGACCTGCATGAGTGACATTCATTGCCATTGCGATACAAGCTGTTTACCCATATCATACGTTGTTGTTACTGCGCGATTTAATCCTATTAATAATAATAATAATAAAATAATAATAATAATTATTATTATTATTCTTTAATGCAGCGCCTGACAAACGTTAGGACCATTAAACAATTCACAAAAACATAAATAACAGAAGACATGACTCAACCAAGTTGCAGCCATGCAAGGCGCAAGCTCATTGTACTTTTGCTGCCACCTAGAGAATGAAGGCATGAGCTAAACCCAGGGGCCTTACGGGAATCGAACCGGATCCGTGGAAACTTCAGGAAAGAGTGTTATAATTTTACTATCCCCCTCCAAAATATGTTCATACGCTTACTGGCAATGTGGCTGGCTTCCCTTTGCGTAGCGTTGTACATTCAAGATCATGCTGACAATATTATTGTCGGCGCTGCTCCAGCATAATTATATAAGTGATCTCTGAGTTCCAGCCAACGGAGTCGGCGATCGTTACGCTCTGAGGTATATGGAAATATGCAGATACCATTTACCGTCTGAAATGCATCAGCAGCATTGCCGACACATCTCTGACTTAGCTGAACTTTTTCCACGTGCTTCCAGACTCGGGACTGGCATCACCAGAATACGCCAGTGACTTACATGCACTAGCCATATGACTATGAGCTACTATAAGTAATTTGAGGTGGAGTGGAAATGAGACGTCGAGTTGAGCCTGTGCTGATGGAAATTGACGTACGGGAAAACAGTCCGTGATTGTGGCATTCCTTCTTCAGCAGAGTTTTAAGACTTCAACTCTGATAGCAGTAATTAGAGGATAACTTTAAACTTTAGGCTTTGTAATTGTAATTGTAACCGAACATTTATATAGCGCCGCTCAAAAATCAGCAGCGCTCTCGACCTGCATCAGTGCCTGCGTCAACGAACAGGATAGTCTTAAGGCGTCTACGGAACTGGGGAGGTGAGATGGATAGTAACTCATGGCGAAGAGACTGGGTAAGATAGTTCCATGCTGATGGGTCAACACGGGCAAAGCACCTAGAGTGGGCCGTAGCAGAGCGCATAGGCGGGACAACCATAAGGCCACGGGTCGAAGATCGCAATAAGGCCCTCGCAGGTAAGGAGGAGACAAAGGTGCAAAAGACCTCAGGTAGGATGGGGCCACCCTAACAAGGCAGTTACGTATGAAGGAAAGGATTTTGAACTGTACCTGCTGTTGGATAGGGAGCCAGTGAAGGGTATCCCGAATATAGCCTGAGATATGGGCAAACTTTGGAATGTCGCCTATAAGCCGAGCAGCTGCATTAAGAATAGACTGGAGTTTGTGAGTATTAGAGGCGGAGAGTCCAATGTATGCAGTGTGCCACAAGTCGACCCGAGTGCAGATCAAGGCGTGGATCAGAGTTGTCATGGCATGCAGTGAAAGAGAGCTGCGAATGGAACGTAGTTGACGCAGATTGGTAGAAGCAAGATCTGGAAACCGAGTTGACCTGGTCAGTAAAAGAAAGGGAAGGATCCAAGACAATTCCCAGGTCACGAACAGAAGAGGAGAAGTGGATGTGGGGAAATCTGAGATTAAGGGAATCAGTATCAATCTTATTGAGCTGAAGACGGCCACCAAACCATATGAATTTTGTCTTGTCAGGATTCAGCCGCAGGCGGTTAGAGGAGAGCCATGCGTCTATGGCAGAGGAAGCCTCTAACAACCACTCTACCATTTGAACAGCAGAAGATGCTGGGCCATGTAAAATGACCTGGGTATCGTCGGCAAATTGATGGGATGAGACCCCAAACAGTTCGCAAATACCCACAAGACCCGAGGTGTAAAGAACAGATAGCAGAGGAGCAAGAACAGAGCCTTGAGGAAGACCATAGGGGACAGTGACCCAAGGAGTGAGGTTTGAACCAAAGACCACGGATGTAGACCTATCAGTAAGAAAAAATTGGAACCAAACTAGAGCCCTGTCCGTGATGCTAAAAGAATTAGATAGCCGGTTAAGGAGGATGGAATGGTCTACTGTGTCGAATGCTGCGCTGCTGTCGTACATGGCAAGCAAAGTAACGTGGCCGTTGTCAAGGCTTGGAAACATGAAGACATCAGCAATAAGCCTGAGCAGGAGAATTTCCGTAGAATGGAATTTCCTGAAACCAGATTGAACTGAATGCATGAGGGAGTTGGAGTGGAGGTAGTGAACTAGTTGGAAAGCGATACATTTCCAGGAGCTTTGAAAGGAAAGAGAGGTTAGAAATAGGCCGAAAATTAATTATTGTATTGTATTGTATTGTATTGTATTGTATTTGTTGTTATAGCGCCCCTACCAGATTTCCCATTCAGAGGCGCAATATAGGGGGGTTGGGCCCTGTTGGGGTCTAGTTCCTGCCGCTTGAAGGAAGGAAAAACAACAGCCCGTTTGTGTGAGGCCGGAACAGAACCCTGTGCCAAAGAAGAGTTGCAGAGTAGATGCAAAAAAGGAGAAAAATCGTCTATACAATCCTTAATTAGAAACGATGGCAGTAAATCCAATTCACACGATTTACTTTTATACTATCTTATATCTTCTCATCTCGTCTTATCTGATCTCTTCTTAACTCATGCGATCTTATCCAATAGTGAATAGTCTTATCCTAATTTGTCACAGTCTTGTCTTGTATGACCTCGTTTAGTCTCGTTTAGTTTTTTCCGTCTTGTTTGGCGTGACTCACTATCGAGAGTTGCCATCGTAAGTTGCAAGTCATGTAGAAACTGTTTCAACATTGACCTGTGCTATTGATTTTTCAGTCTAACAATTTCTCTGAAGTTTTAGTTATCGATTATTTCGTTTTCAACTATGGATATTGTCGGGAAAGCAAATGAAATTTCAGTCCGCGTTATGGAGGCCCTATACACACCTTTCACGACTGGCTATGGCCTGTTGTGCCCAAGCTCAGCAAATGCCTGTGAATGCGTCTGAACGTCATTGGTTACTAAACGCTCCATCTGGAAACCGCTTTATCGATCAAAACAGTTTTACTGATAGATGGCTTTCACTAGCAAAACATCAAATAATAGCCTGATACAGCAGCTGCTTGATAAATGGCGTTGTTTGTCAGTCTAAGCTTTGAATTGGACTCACGTGCCGTCCGCACATTTATCAGATTATGTACCCTATGGGCCATAGCGATTGGTTAACAACCCCTGGCAAAATACCCACTAACCCTGAGATGAATTCACTTGTCAATAAACCCATGGGCTATAAGCCCTGTCTCTTCTTCGTTACGACTGTATCCGGGCAGCAACGACAGATGACGGGTTCGTCAAGTTGCAAAATTTTATATGTATATGCATTATATATAATATATAATATATATATTATGTATATATATATATACTACCGTAACTCAACGTTACACGGGATCATGTTCTAACTTTTAAAAAATCAATTGTCGTCTACTGTTGTATTTCCCCCACATACAGCCATTGCTTTACTTCTAACTCGCTTTGACAGACAGTGCCTGTAAATTCATTTATATATTAATTCATTCGGGAATTTATATAGCGCCATTCTTTCAGAAAACTACTCAGAGGCGCTCCCGACTCCAGAGGCTCTCCCGCGCCCAAAAGAACAGTTTTAAGTTTATTGAGCAGTGTTGTTCAGTAATTGAAATACATGTACCAGGGTAATTGAACTATGAGTTCCGTAATTGTAATTGTAATTGAATTACATTTTAAGTCCAGTCATTGTAATTGTATTTCAATTACAATATTGCATGTAATTTGTAATTGAATGAAGTGTAAATTACAAATTACTTTCATAAAGTCAGCAAAGATGCCAGCCTGCTGGGTTGACCCGGGTCACCTGTTTAATTTAATAAGCTGCTCTGCATTATGTTTCCATGGCAACATAATTGTCAAAATTATTCTATCCTTACACCTCTCTTACAATCTTACAGCACACTTTGATAGACCCCAAGGGCAAGGGCTGACCATAATTATCAGACTATCCACGCAGTCATTCTTAGCTAGCTTACTAAGTTAGTGCGGCTGCCTACAGAAAACAGAGCTTCCATCTTCAGCTCCAGTTGAGCGTTTCTTTATCACTGCTGGACGAATTGACTCACTTACCCAGGCGCAATAAACTAAGTTCTCTAACAGACTATCATTTTGAAAACTTCTACTCCTAAATATCAAATAAACTCTAAACTTATTTTAATGGATCATAGTTGGATGGTGTTATGCAAGAGTGGACCAACTGACAAAATTCATTATTCAATTGAATGTATATTATTATTACAATTTACAGGTCGTTGGCCCATTTGATGTCTTAGTTTTAAAATTAATTGTAGTAAATGCAAAAATATACATTTGATATTAGGGTGCCAATTATATTCAATAATTGCAAAGGAAATGTCATTTGGAGAAATAAATGTTGGTTGGTCCATTTGAATCCTGGAAATTTGTGGTTGTTCACCTGAATTTCAAGGCATTGCGGGTTGGTCCATTTGAATCCTGGAAATTGTTTGATCAAATGTTTAATGCTTAACTCAAAGCTGTCAAAGTTTTGTAATGAATTATCTTTGTGACAGTAATCACTGTATAAATTTATAATGCAATATTAGGCAAAACTATTCATGAGTCTTAAAAAGTATCTTATAAAGATATCAAGCTCTATCAGGTAGAGCCGAAATGACGGGGGACGATATCACAGGGGCCGATATGACGAGGCTGTTTTGACGAGGCCATTTTGACGGGGGCTGTTTCGTCGGGGCCGTTTTGTCGGAGCCGATTTGTCCTAGGCTGTTATGAGGGGTACCCAGACTGCTGTATGTGCTGCAAATTCTAGAGCTATGTAGTTTGAAGTGAGAAATACCATCAAGCTGGTCAACATACAACATACGAGGTGTACAGAATGAAGTGACCAAGGCAGGAAAGAGCCTCCCACAGGTAGCGTCCTTGCCACATCTGTGCGAAGTGTTGACTTGAAGGTGAAACAGTGCACTGAAATTGGTCTGATTGGTGTAACAAATGACACGTTAATAAATTAACATTTCGAACTATTATACTATAATTATTTGATGTAAAAAGGCATAAATCACTCGAAACACAATATTCTAAATGTTGGGGTACAAACGTTCCTCAGATTTGCAATAGGCCTAATGCAACTTTCGTGACATTTCGGATAAGCGCGAAATGCAATGCGATGAAAACTATAAGATTTTTTTAATCAATTGTTTGCTCATTGGGCAACCAACGCAACAACTGCAATACCGGAGCACTATGCTGCCATTTATAAATTTTCGCTATGACTGATCAGCAATTTTTTTTAGCAATACCGATGCGAAGTGTGTTGCAGTAGTCAAGTCAGAAAGAAAACAAAGCAGCGTCTAATAAAAACAAAGAAGTTCTACACATGAAGGTCTGATTCTACGAATATTCTGCATGCGAAAATTAACTGATTTTCATGCAATTGTTACTGTCCAGAAAAGACATGGTGGGTGAAAGGTTATATTAATGTGTGCAACTGCACATTCGGCCCTTCCAGCATGCTCAGGAACATTTGATGGGACCCAAGGTGGTCCTATAAGGCCATCGAATGGGATATATTCGATGGCCTTATAGGCTCTAGATGAGCCTTATTCCGCACTCTGACCCATCACTAGGAATGGATTTTTCACTAAGATGTTATACAGTTATTAATCATGTATCACTAGCATTTAATTTTAATCATTATCGTAATATAACTGTTGCCCCAGTGTGCGTTTGCAAATGGTGTATTAAACACCATACTTACTTACTTACTTACTTACCTATGTTAGCCTGCATGCAGAGAGAACAAACAACGGCATAAGGCAAAATCCGTCGAAGCATTTCGGAAAATCTATAAAAATCGATTGAATCTGGTGTCCATCCGACCTTCTGTCCTTCACAGAGTCATTTCGGACGCCATTTGGGCTCGCCTCATGCACTTTACGTCAGCTACAAAGTTGCCGACGCATATCCCCGCTCGCAAGCCCATGGAAAAAGACATTAAATGTAACATAGATTAGCAAACTAATGCCTCTACGCATATACCACGTTCAGAGTACCCCAACCCCGTCGAGCTTTTGCATCCTACACAGTCGAAAAATCAATGATTGGGTATTCGAGCATGAATAAATAGTGTAAATCACATGATCTACTCATCCATGCATGAATGCAAACCATAACGGAAAGCGACATCTTTTGCCTCAATCGTTTTTCGCCGTTACGACCGGCGCAGGTGATACCTTTGACTATACGCTTTATAAGCCGTGGAAAATTCGGAGGTGGTCGCCTTTATGGTCTGACTTCAGAACAAACAACCTCTTAGTTTTGAGAAACGTCTCGAAGCCTTTTATCACGAAAGACAGTCGATCGGAGTTCCATTCATCTTGCAGTCACCTTTTGATCTTTCGACCATGGGTGGCAAGATGACTTGGCTGTCGTGGCTTCTTCTGGTCATGACAGTCATCTCATACAGAACGATGGGTCTGGACTCTGGACTGGTTGCAAACGACATGTAAGTGCTTCTAAACGATTCGTCAATTCGTCCGGCATCTTTAGGCAATAAGTATAAATTAAATGCCCGCTAATTATTTTTTCTTCTCTCCTCTATATCATTTTCGTTGAATTTTTTTTATTCCTGTTGTTTAATCAAAATTCGGCTTTGTTCGTGCAAAGTACGCTACTTTGTATAATTGTATAATATTCATACCCGGTAAACCATCAAATTCCTTATGTTAATTAAAAGAGCAGAATTACGAATAAATTTTATCTGTGTTCAAAGGATTGCTATAGGCCTAAGAATTTGCTAGATTTGAGGTAGGCCTATTCGTTGCAAAAACAATGACTAAAGTACAGTCTGGGCCTAAGTTTTATCATAGCGCAAAATATATAATATATGCAGATATTTCTCAATCCCATATTCGTAGTATGCATACAATTTAGGAATCCGTTCATTGTGCACAAACTTCGAATGTAGCATAAGGTAGGCCTACATTAAACGGATTTTGTGAAAATGGCTAATCGTCTTCATTATCAGTTGTGATAGAGTTCACTCAGTTAGTACAACCGTCCAAAAATCTGCAACTCTTACACTGAAGAATTGCTGCCACGACGTTTGTCACCCAACGATATAGTTTACTCGAAAGGATCTTATCTTTGTCAACTTGCTTCCCCAAGTTAGTTGTACGAACTGCCTGGCTTCTGATTTCTCTTGTGTATGGGATTTCGACACGGCGTTTCCAAGTGGCTATGAGTTTTAATTGCAATTTCACTCTAAGCGGCAATCAACTGATTATTATTATCAGTGCTTTTTTCTTGGATAAAAGGTTCCGGAACTAAACATATCCAGAGCAATTATAGGGGCATATTTTATGCTAATATCATCAAGCTGCCGGGGCTTGACCCATCTGTTCCGTCTAGCTATAGGCCTATAGCTAATGTCACTTTCTTATCTAAGATCATTGAAAAACTGGTTGCTAGTCAGCTATTTAACTACTTGGACTCTAACAATCTACTTCCTTCATGTCAATCTGGGTTCCGTAAGGGTCACTCTACAGAGTCCCTTCTTCTCCGTCTTCTTTCTGATATTTCTGGCGCTATGGATAGGTCTCAGGTCACCCTGCTTGCCCTGTATGACGTTAGCGCTGCCTTCGACTCGGTCGACCATGACCTCCTCCTGAGTCGGCTTTCTATAACTTTTGGTATAAGGGATTTACCACTTCTCTGGATCACTTCCTATCTTTCGGAGCGCTCTAGCTCTACCATCTTTCACTCTTCTCGCTCGCCTTGGCGTCCTGCTCCTTTTGGTCTCCCCCAGGGTTCTGTACTTGGACCCCTTCTCTACATCCTCTTTACAGCTGATGTGGAGTCTCTACTGGCATCCTGTTCTCTCATGAGTCATTCTTACGCTGATGACATTCAATCCTACACTCATTGCTCAGCGTCCCAAGCTGCTTCTGCTGTTCGAATCATGTCCTGCACTACTGACTGCCTTTCTGCCTGGATGTCATCTAATCGTCTGCGCTTAAATCCTTCAAAAACTCAATATATCTGGCTTGGTACTCGCCAGCAGCTGGATAAGCTGGACTTGGAGTCCCTCTCCGCTGAATTTCCTACCTTTGCTTTTTCCACCTCGGTCCGCAACTTAGGGGTCATCCTGGACCAGGAACTCTCTTTCACGGGGCACATCACGGCATTGACTCGTTCTTGCTACTACCACTTGCGCCAGCTGCGGGTTGTCACTCGCTCTCTTTCTTCTTCATCTGCCTCCACTCTGGTCCATGCCTTTGTTAGTAATCGATTGGATTACTGTTCTTCGCTCTACTGTGGACTTCCTCAAGTCCGTTTGCATCCTTTAGAAGGCGTTTTGCGGGCGGCAGCTCGTCTAATTGGTGGTGTCCCTAAGTTTGGCCACATCTCTGCATTTATGCGTGATGTCCTCCACTGGCTCCCGGTCCAGCAGCGCATCCATTATAGGGTCTCCTCCATTGTCTGGCACTGTGTTCTGGGCAGATCACCTGTCTATCTCCGGGAGCTCTTCACTTTAACCTCGGTATGCTCTGGTCGCCGATCTCTGCGCTCGGCCTCTAGAGGTGACTTCATAGTTCCGCATGCTCGCTCTGCTACTAGACAGCGTCGGGCTTTCTCGATCGTTGGTCCTTCTTTCTCGAATAGCCTCCCCTCAGACCTTCGTTCTCTCCCGCGAGACCTCTCTGATTCTTTCTATAGACTACTTAAGACCTTCCTCTTTGACCGGGCCTGGGTCGGGGAGCGCCTCTGAGTAGTTATCTTGAAGGGTCGCTATATAAATTCCTCAGCTGAAAAATCACTTATTATTATTATTAAGGAGGTTTAACATAGCGTCCCTTCAAGGTAATCTACTCAGAAGCGCTCCCAGTCCAACCACAGCAAAATAGAAATCATTAGGTTAGCAAAGAGCGAAAAGACTGATGTCATGGAATCCTGATAACGGCGCTACTGTAATAGATGTCCTAAGATTAGTTTTCACCCACCTTAAACATCCTTACCATGCCCATGGGCGTTGCCAACAAATATTTCGAAGGGAGTCTTAAGTTTTCGGGAGTTTCCATAGGAAATTGTCGTATTTTCTACATTTTTTGTTTTTATGTCCCTATAAAATTCATACCCGGTACGCTGTCAGTTAGTAAAACCGTTCCAAAATTTTTATTTTATTTTAGTATTTATTTCGGGGGTTTGAACCCGTAAACCACCCCCTAAATACGCCCATGACCATGCCCTACCTATTCTTACCTCATTTTTTCTTATGACTTACCTTGAAAATCTTTAGACCCTTATCTTTTCTTACTGTGTCTTAAATACGAAAGAGATCTGCGTGTCTATTTCTAGTCAGCCGGGTATTGATCGCTGCGTCGTGCATCAGCCTGTGAATACTTATAAGTCCCGCACGATGATGTGTCTCGTACATGTGGCCCGTCCTTTTGGAAAACTCTTCTGTTTAAAAAGTATTATTCCACTAAGGACAGAGCAAGAAACCTATTCATCCTACATCAAGCCGTCTCCTCGAGGCCATCGAGGGGAGTCGATACCATGTCTTACGACGCCTGTTCCCGCCTCCAACCTAATACTATTACGTCCTCCGTCCGCTAGCCCACGGTTTTGAGCTCCCCTGTAAGGACGATAAAAACATTATACCAAAGGCTTTATACAAGTATATAAATCATCCAAGCCAAGAACAAATTTAAAACTAAACATTCTAAACGCATTAGGGCCTACATGTAGTTAAAATAATATTCTCCCGAGTTTATTTCATAGCTATTTTATAGCTGGTTCTCAAATCCACTCCCACGACACTAGGAATGCCACTTCTCTCAGATCAACCTATGCTCGTACCAATTCACGAGTATTCAGCATCAAGTTCTATGGCCCAAATCTCTGGAATACCATTCCATTAGACATACGCCTTGCGCCAAATATCTACTTATTTAAGATTAGATTTAAAGCATATCTCATAACGTCATCTGACTGACCTCCCCGGTGGTGGAAGATCCCTGTGAATGGCTAGCCTTCTCCTTTTTATTTCCCTTCCTCTTCTCGTCTCCTCTCTTCTCATATCTTGCATTCTTTCTCACTTTCCCTTCCTGATCTCTCTGCTCTCTCGCTCTTCCTTCTTTCAACTCTCCTCTTCCTTATTTCGCGTCTCCTCTACCTCCTCAGTGTACTTATTTTAGTAGTAAGGATTTTAGTTAAGGATTTTAGTTAAGGTTATTTTGGGGTCTTTTGCCCAAGCACTATGTTATTTTTTGTGTTTTTGCCCGCCGTTACTAGTGTCTATCTTCTTGTATCTTTCTTAATAGTTAAGGTATGCACCCTCCCGTTGTTTTTTTGCTCAGCTAAAGATTTCCTCCGTCCTCACAAAATGTCGTAATTTCTGGACTGTCTCATGACCGTACAATCATTGGTTTGTAATTGAACTTGTAGGTCGCCCCAACTAGCGGGAATAATCCTCCCTTTGGGGTCTCCTTTTGCCTCATGTAGCGTGATACACCTGTTAAATATACTTGATTCACTATTTGTATAACGGGTCACATTATCTGATGCAATAAAGTTTTTTCTGATTCTGATTCTGATTCTGAAATCTCTTTTCTATTTTATATTTCATATCTAACTGTAAGCTACGATGCGGTTTGTCATCGGGTGGGTCAATAAAACGAATATCATCACCTGTTCAGTTTGGTTGCATAGCCACTGTGAGACACTTTAAAGTCGCTCCATAAGAGGATGCATACATCAATACATATTATATACGTGCATTGCCTGTATTCTGAAACCGTGGTCGGTTTCAGAAACCTGTGTGCAGTGACGACGACCGAAATCCAGACAGTCCTGGACACGTGTAGCTCAGCTCTGACGTTCCAGAAGGAAGGCTACTCCGTTGACAAGGTCAAGTCAAACCTGACAAAGTACAGCGACTTAGACCTCGTGAATCAGATCTACAAGTGGTACGCCAACCCCAAAAGCAGCCCCGACTGCTACTTCTACCGGTAAGAAAACCATTAATTACTAACATAGTAAAACGATTATCGCTAATCTTGAGGAATGTGCACACCGAAACTGACATCCTTCCTGAGGGAGCATGACCTCAAAGTTTAAGGGTGTTCTTAAGAAATCTGTAGAATTCTGTGGCATGGGTTTAAAACTGCATATTTAGCATTAATACTACATGTAATGAAACTAATGCAATTACTGACACCAATATAGTTAGACAATTATTAACAGCATTAATTAATATAGGGTAAAATAGGGTCGCAGGTTTAAGAGGAACACAATAGAGTTTTCCTCAGTAGGCACAGTTTGCGACCTAGCGCGCTAGATAGTTATTTCATATCCAAGCTTTAGACGAGTCTTTCGGTAGCACGACACTTAATACCATGACACTTAATACCGGACAATTAGTCCCACAGACAATTAGTCCCAATGACAATTGATTCCACGGCAATTAATACCGAAGACATTTGATTCCACGACAATTAGTCCCACGACATAATACATGTACACCGATTGCACGATTGTACATGTACATAGATTGTACGACTTTTGTTCTTTATAATTATATGAAGTCGAGTCTCGTTATGAATTGCGCGTCTCAGGATTTTGTTCTAAACCGATTTTAGACCGATTCCATTTTAAGTGACCATGGAAGCGATTTTCGGATGTAGTAGCAAAGGTCGACCAACTGTTATTCATTGTAATCATGAATATACCAAGCATCGCGACAATGCCAACGGAACCACAGCTTGGCGTTGTATTAAATCGGTACAGTTCCACTGCAAGGCTCGTTTGACAACACGAGGTCCTCAAATAATCAACATTCAAAATGAGCAGCACTCACGTTAATAGTGCATACTGCTGTTCGATTGCTTTTACTTAATTTAAATAAATCAAACTTAAATTTTGATTTCTTAGCACTAAATGTCGCGGTATGAAAATTCGTGTGACTATGTCGTTGGAATTAAATGTCATCGGTATTAAGTGTGATAGGGATTATTTGTCAGGTATTAACTGTCGTGGTATTAAGTATCGCGGTATGAACTGTCATAAAAACCAGTCTTTGATTACATGGCGTTGCTTCTACAATCTACATTGCCTTAACTTAACCTGTTTTACACTCTAAATAAAGAATAACTTCACCTTGTCTGACCTTACGTATCAGAAATGAAGTCAGTGCTAACAATCATGTTAATAGTAAGTCATGCGATGCATTAATCCTTAATGTAATGTAACTGAACATTAAATTGTATATAGCACCCCATTCAAGATATCTACTCAGTGGCGCTAGTCTTAAGTCTTAGTGCACTGATCTTCTGGATGATGAACAGTTAGCAGCTTGGTTTTGATGTGCCATCGGTTGATGCCTTGTGCATTAGACACCGACGTGTTAGAAGTTATTAACAACAAATTACATTAAACCCTGACCTCAGTGACCTGTCGATCGCAGTCGTAATAGTAATATAAACATTTCTACAGCGCTCAAAGACAATTAAGTCACGGGAACCAGACAATGCAAAGGCACTTCATCAAAACAAAATTGATAGGCAGGTAAGGTTAGGTTCAGTTCCAAAGGTCAGGTAGTTAGAACAGACATACGGATATATAGTTGTTGCTTTTTAGAATCGTAGCGGTAAGGGAAGAGGAGGAATCCCACTAAGATTTATAGAAGTGGAGTGTTCAGGCTCAATGTCTATATCTTAAGGAATGGAACTTAGTACTGGTACTTCCCCTACGTTCCACTATGGAACTTGGGAACTTTTATATTTTTTGACGTTTTGCTTTTAACGCATTTTGAGACTGACTGTTTTCCTACTGCTGCTGTTAACAGACCGGCGGAAGTAAATGTCGTTCAGTGCTGCGGTGGTTGGAAAGGAGACTCCTGCGAAACTCGTACGTGTAACAAATATCCGATGAAAGGAACATACACTTATCAGTGCTGTCCCTTCTTTCTCAAAAACCTAATGGCCATTTAAGATCTAGCTCAGATGATCTTGTTGCTGATAATTATGATAAATCTATTTATCTTGCTGATGTTCTTGTAATTGCGTTACTCATGATGATAATGATGACGATTGTGGTGATGGTCACGCCGACGACATTGCTTACGCGACGACAACGATGATGATGACAGAAGTAATGGTTCTGATAGTGATGATAATGATGACTACGACGACGATGATGATGATAATGATGATGTTATTGACGATGACGGTATTAATAGTACTGATGATGACACCGATCATGATTGTGACGAGGAAAATGACGATAAGCAGCAGGATGATATAACCATGACAATAATGCTAACAATGTTAGTACGAATGATAACCTTGATGAAAACAACAGCCTCGTATTGCTCCTTTAGCGATCTGTATTCCCGAATGCTCCGGCAACGGTCAATGTGTCAGCCCGAACAAGTGCCAATGCAGCAGTGGCTTCGTTGGACCTTCTTGCGAGGACGACTCATCAGGTCAGTTTCTGAACGCAAGCAACCTCTCATATTCAGAAACTTCGTAATATATGTAGGTTCTCGAAAATGCTATGCTCAGGTTCGCATACTTACTCACGTGTTTTGAGTGGCGCCCTCTTGGCGTGTTAGTCTCCTCGATGTTCTCTTAGTTATTGTCCTTTGGCCCATTGGCGAGGGGGAATAAAGATAGTGCATGTGTGTTCAGCTTGGATCCGGGCAGAGATTGCAAGAGGTGCAGCGTTTGTTGATGAGTTAGTACGATGGATCAGAAAATGACTGTCGCAACTCTGGCAGGAGTTTAATCCATAGGGCGAACAATTGTCAAACATAACCGAGTATCTATCGTGTTTATTCAACATCTGGTATTATATACTTGTACTAGCCGTAACGGGTTCGCTCAAGTACTGCTACACGGAGGCGACTTGCGCTGGAGAGAAGTCTATTGACGGAGGTGGTGGAGTCATGACGGTTGACGACTGTTGCCAAAAGTTCAACGGCAGAGGATGGGGTCTGTCCGATGGACAGAACTGCCAACCGTGTTCTGTTGGTCTTCCGGGAATAGACTTTGAGAACTTCTCCCCTGACGTGCCATCAGGTATTCTAATGCATTGTGTACTATTGCATTGGTGCTGTTTGTGTAGCGCTATTCATATTAAACGAATATATATATATATATATATATGAATCAAATGAATAAGAACTGTACCTAGTTAGTTCCAAGTTTAATAGTTCCAGGTGACTTCTAACCGATCCGTCAGTGATTGAGTCACCGGGTGATTGAGAAAAGAAGTGGATGATGGGGGATAGAGTGATTGGGCGGTGGAGTGATTGTATTTAATTGGCTAATAGAGTGATTAAGTAATTAAGTGAATAGGCAATTAACATGGCATAACAAAGGTTTTAAGTATTCAGAAGTCTGGAAACCAATGCAACTAACCTGGATCATGATTAATAGCCCAATTTTCTAGCTTCTTCTAAAAAGCTGTGATAGTGTCCACTGAGACAGTACTGTCATCCAAACATTGGATTTATTTGGGCGATTGAGACAGTAAACAGGATTTGTTTGGGTGATTGAGACAGTAAACAGGATTTGTTTGGGTGATTGAGTAAGGATCTGCTGACCACATAGCGGAAGACTATTCAAGGCAGGTGTGCAAGCGACCTGAAAGGCTTGTGACATAGAAGACACTCCCAACAGGTAGTATTTTCGCGCATAGTTAGTTTCTACCTTTTTAAATTCCAGTCATCAAAAACGTCGGAAATCTACCGTTCCGTACCTGCATGGGAACCGGTCCAAACTACTACCGTACTTTCGATGGACTTCAGTTCAGTTTCCCCGGTCGATGTAGCTACGTGCTGTTCAACGATGGAATCCGGAGTGTGACTCTGCAAACAATCAACTGCCATCTGTTCACTCAATGCAAGAAGGTAAAATCCCCTTCTAATTGGTCTTATGATTTTGATTGCCATTTAATTATCCACCGTTTGCTGAAACCATTGGCAACATGATAACGACGCTACAGAATCGGTTAGATTAGGTTAGATCATAATTAGATTAGATATTCTTTAGTCTACAGTATATGAAGTGACAGGTTATTTACATGTATATATTGCTTTTTTCTTAATGCTCAGTATTTGGACGATTGCTGGCTATCTGTATAAATTGCAATACCTCGTTAGCGTGGTATCATTAATAGCATATTTTTACATTTAAGCGTAAATGTAAAGACATGATATTACTTTATGTTACATTACATTACTTTATGTAAACACATTATATTACTTCGTGTAAATACATTATATTGCTTTATGTTAGTGCATTATATCACTTCATGCAAATGCAGTATATTGTCTCCCAGTCTGTTTGGGAAGGAGTTTTTGTATTTTTGTATTTCTGTTCTAGTCTTTGCTAAGTTTGCTTAGTTTCTCTGTTCTGCTTTGTGCGAAATAAAGTATATATTACTTTTGTAAATATATTTTATTGCTTCGGGTAAATAAATAATATAGGCTAATTAGTGTATGTAATATAAATATATTGTATACATTATATTACGGCCAATAAATATATTTTATTACTTAATGTAAATACATTGTATTTGTTCTAACTTATGTAATTAGACCTTCATCATATTACTTTATGTAAATAGGCCTACATTATATTACTTCGTAGTTAATGCTCTAACCTCTATCAGTAGTATTTGAAGCATATTGAATATTTATGGTTCCCTTTTGTTAAGTGTGACTTATCTTGTACGTTTTTAAAGGTTTATTCAGGTGCTACAAACTATCTTAACTACTTAGACTAATTCACACGACAGCAGGTAAAAATCATATAGGCCTAACCATGTCTGATTGCAAGCTGTCTTCGTTCGTTTGTCGTGCCATTTGTCAATAAATGGTTTAAATGTTGATGTTCACCTTCAGAAACTGGTTTTCAACCTGAACGGCAAAGACGAGATCACCGTTCAGGGCAGTCACATCACGGACAGCGGGGCTGCCGTCTATGTCAATGACAGCAGCGGATACGCATCACAGACAAGTTGTGAGTATAACTCTGTCAACCATGAACACCTGCCACAACGATATATAGCTATAGGCATTGGCCAGTGTAATGTATAATGTAATATGAATTAATCGGATCCAATTCAGACAAATTCGTTCTTATCTAGTCTAGTCCATAAGTAGTAGGTAACGTTATAGTACACTGTTATATAACACTGAATAGGTTGCTTTATATTTGAAACGGCCGAAATTTAGTAATTTAGTAATATCATAGATTCGTTTATTGAGATATATCCTGTCGTCATAAACCAGCAGTTAACACATGTAATGAGATTGGCGGATTTGGTATGGTAAACGTTTTTAGACAGCGTACGTGATATGAACGACTCTAGGTAACTCTCAATTCAACAAATGTTGTATAACGTCATCCAGAAAAACAGTCAAAAAGTAAATAGCCACCCCTCGTCTTATTACAAGTGTGTTCTTAAATTTACAAATGAATGATAAAACTAAACGACCTTGCTGCTTCATTTCAGCTGTTCACATCGAACAGAAGGGCGAATACTTCTACCTCGAGTACGGAACGTTGCGTGCAAGATGGGACACCGACAGTTCATGGTTCCTGACACTCCAGGAACCGCTCAGCAAAACCGGATCCACAAATTACAAGGGCATTTGTGGAAACTTTGACGGAGACGCCTTGAGTGAGTCTCGTGAATAAGCTGGTGCCCTGCTCTTAGTTTTAGAGCATCGTTTTTCAAATTTTGAATTTACGATTACGACGTTAACGTCTCAGAGTAGGGTGACAATTCCCAATAACCACGAGAAAGAGAGGTAAACGCCAGCCTTCCAATATCGATTAAGATAAATACATTATCAGCTATACAAGAGAGAGGTTGATAGCGAGCTTTCATCGAACCTAATGTAGGCTATTGCAGACATGTTAAACTGCCGTTTGTGCATTTACGCTGGTGGCCATACATTCCAAACGTTGCTACTTCAATTTCCCAGCCGGGGTTTGTGAGTTGCTGTCTAGCCCAGCTCGTTGCCCTTTTCTGTCATCCAGTGTTGTCACTCAAAACTAATACCAGTATTGTCTTCTACTATTTTACTACAGATAAAAAGTATTTCTGATCCTAATCTTAGCGTGAAACTTTCGCTAATTAATTTAGTATCTGTTGATGTGCTGATAAATAAGTTTAAAAGCAGGTGTTATGGCATATGTTATTCATTAAATATATTATGTAGATTGGTGTATATTTTATACTTTTGTCTGGATGATTTTTAATTTTGTTACTGTAATTTTTGCCTATGCTCCTTAGTAGCAATTCAGAGACGCTATTTGAGGCAAACTTGGAAGTAGTGATTACGTAGGGTTATTGGCATAATTAGATTAGGTTGAGAAATCCTTCGCCCTAAACTGGAGTAGATGACTTGTACGAAGCAAACAACAAACCACAGAAGATGCGGATCTAGAGAGTACAGCATTTACCTGTTCAGTTGCTAATAATGATCATGTAGACTATGACATAATGTTAATTGTGGTATGATGTAGCCAGTTTAAAGATTTTACAGATTACTCAATCTTACTTGCTAGCATAAGACGTCTAGACTTTTCGACATTTGTTGTTAAATGTTAAACCGTGTACACACAAATAAAATGACATGACATTGTCAGAATCCACTCGATGACAATCGCTAGTGTAGCCTAATGATAACGATACCTACATCAGTTTTGCTAGATTTCAATCTTCTTTTACAGCCAGTTTAAGAACAGTCTCATATAAAAATATATTCTATTACTTAAAAAGTAAATAATGTAAAGTTTATTTTAAAACTGAGACATGTTACACAGACTTTAACAGTTCTGAAGATCTAGTACACGTGACGTTCTCGGTCTGGCATAATTAATTAGTAGAAACGAGGCAGATGAATTAGTTTACATTTGTAAGATATCAATCTCATCGATTTCTTTGGGTTGTTATCTTACCAGATGATTTGGTGGACGCTCACGGCGTAGCGCAATCGCCCATCGCCTTTGGCAACTCATGGACAGTCTATGACGGCCATACGGAAGTAAGTTTCCGATTTGGAGCTGTCTAAATCGTTTGCACTATCTTCCCTTGAACTGAGTAAAGACTGTTCAATACTCGTTAAATTTAAATAATTAAACGAATACTCACAAGTTTAAACAAGTTTTAAACCTCGTTCGCTGGTCAGCTTCCTGCGAGATGTGCAACTGCAACTACGTGGGGATTAGCAGCCGATTGGTAAGAACACTAAGTCTTGTAATCCTTTACAGTGACCACCTCTATAAGGCGTTTACTGAGTAGGGTCCTATATGCACAAATTCCTCAGCGCTATCAATGCTCTGTTAATGCTCATACGAGCACTTCTGAATTTTGCAAGGAGGGCAATATAAAACAAACTTATATTTGCATTCCTCTTCTATCAGGTGGCTAAATTTGTCATTGTTATTAACCATAAATTATAGTATTTGGCTACACCAATGTTCAATAGCTTCGCTGGTAAAGCTGTACACATTCCAAAATATAACAGGTTCACACATCAACATAAAATCCATCGCCATTACAATCTTCAAACGGGTTGCATATCTCAACATCGAATTTTTAAATTCATATAATGTACAAGTCACGACCATTTATTTCCGGAAACGCAAGGTAGGGCAAAGCTCATTTTTTTACACTTCCTTAATTAACCTTGGTACTCGATGCCATACGGTCATAATAACTTAACCTTAACTCCAAACAGTGTTCGCAAACACGACTTGCAGTTCATTCATTCATTCATTTCAGATATTTATATAGCGCCCCTTCAAGATTTCTACTCAGAGGCGCTCCTGACTACAGCGCGGACACTGAATCGGAGTTTCACGCCTGAAGCGCATGAGCAATTGCGAGTGAAGGACTTGCCCAGGGTCCCTACGCGGCGGCTTGAGGTGGATTCGAACCCGCAACCCTCCGGCTGCAAGGCACCGAACATACCCCTACACCACCGCGCCCCACAATGCAGTTGCCGGTGTAGTTGGATTATTGAGTTGTGTGAAACCTCAAAACCCATCAAGTTCGATATGGGCGTCTTCGTAAAGCAAGTAGTCTTGCACAGAAGCAGATATTGATAGAATCTAATAGTTCAGGTCCGGTGTCAAAATCTGAACAAACATAAATCGAAATAAGTAATCACCCTAACATTTCCAGTCTCTATGGATCTCGTTCTGACAACTGGCTGACTCTCTCTGTGGAATTAACGAAATCTGTTATGTCATTGGTTCATACGCTATGGCCACTTCTTACGAGTGCCTCAGAGGAAAGTCTACCTACAAGCCACCTCACAGACTACATGCAGATGATAACAGGCATATTGTACATCCTTACTATTCTACGGATAGTGGAATAACAGTCGAGCGGTTGTAGAAACTGACACTCAAGCTACCATGGTCCGTGCACGAGGAGCTTAAAATTAAAGGGGTTGCACTTATTCAAACGGGGAGCGGTGGTGAAGGATCTAACCCGATCAAGAGACTGACTGAATATGGGCAGGGTCAATTAATGTCAGAAGGTAAATAGAGAAAACCGTGTACATGTGCATGTACAGCTGCATGTACATTTGCATATCGCTAAATTAAATAAACCACTCCCACCGCCCATTCGGTTTTGGTTTTGCCTGGAAACGACCTCGACCGTCGTACTGTAACGAAGCCTTAGAGACCTCCAAATTAGACTGTATTAGACGACTGGCATTACATCGTATTATATCGCATCACATCATGGCATATCACCTGACATAACACTGCGTCATACTACATTACATCACATCACGTGGCATAACATCACATTGCATCATCATCATTATATTACACCACGTTGCACTGTCGCATGTTGTGATATCTTGCAGTGCAATGCAACGAATCCAACGAACAATCGTTGCACAGACGACCAGGTTACAGAGTCTGCGAAGAAAGCCTGTGGACCTCTACTCCTCGATCCGTTCTCTGCCTGCCAGGGATCGGTCAGTGCTGCAGATAAATATTCATTCAGTCTGAGAATTTATGTGCTGCCCTATAATTATTGGCATCAACAATCCATACATAAAGTACAATCTGATTTGTAATATTATTGTTTATTGTTGGTCGGCTACGAATAGACGATTGATTGATTGATTGATTGATTGATTGATTGATTGATTATGATGAAAATATTACATCAGTTAGCAAAACAATGCACCGTAGGCTAGATGAGTCACCACTGGCAGGAAAATATTACATCAACGCATTATGTGTGGAACCAGCCAACGAACTCCCGAAAGATGTTACTATCTCCTCAACCGATTAACTACATATATTAGTCATCTGACCCTAAGCTGATAGGAGTCAAAGAACACACACATAGACTGTATAGCCATTTCGATATACACGCGCATTCTGAATTTCTTCAATAGCAACAACAGCAAGTTGCTTTGCAGCATGAAACGTAGCGAGTTTCTCCCTCTCTCGGCTCCGAGCGCCGAGGTTAAGGCACGGGCAGCCAATGACCGATTGTTCTTCGCCATAGGTTCAAACCCAAACCATGTTCTAATATATAGGATATATATATACAAATATATGCGTATAATATGTATATATATCTGAACATTTGCCTAGCCCAAAATAGGATTCATCTTAAATGCCTTGAGCATGGCTATTAGACAGTTCTACCGAATGGGACTTCAGTTAGGCTGACAACGCTCCTAAAGCTCTTTGTAGCGGTTGCGTTTGATTTTCATTGGATGTTTCATTGTCCCATGTGGTGATGGTATTAAACACAGGTTGATGTCAGCTCATTCTACTCTCGCTGTGTCAACGACTACTGTGCCGTCATGGCTGAGTCCGACCAATCGATGACAACGATTGACATCGAGACCGTTACGTGTGGGGCCTTCTCAGCATACGCTCAAGTGTGCATGGAGAGACTGGCGAGTTTCTCGTGGAGAACGTCATACTTGTGCCGTATGTTGTTGATTTCAGTTTCTGAAATGATTTTTTTAGCAATAGCTGGATATATGAACATAGAATTGTTTTATTCGACAGCATTTTAAGACTTTAAAAGATGATATTTTAAGTGTCTTGATTCATGCTGACGTTGTTTGAAAACTTACCTCATCGACATATCGTAAGACAGACAATGTATATATGCATGTATGTATTGTACATGTATATATGAATGTATTATTATACGTATGTGTGTATGTATGTGTGTATGTGTGCATGTATGTTTGTGTATGTACAGTATGGGTATCACAAATGCCAAACGTGTGAATTTTTAACTGACAGTTTGCAAAATATTTAGTACATAGAAAATTACTACTTAATTATATAATTTTGCAGCCAAACCTTGTGCGACGGGTATGGTCTTCACGGAATGCATGACGAAGTGCGTTGCTACGTGCTCGAACATGTACGCGGTTGATGACAACACCTGCTCCAACCAGGAGTGCTTCCCCGGATGCCAGTGCGCCGCCGGAACCTTCTTGAACAACGGAGTCTGCGTCAAGGCCGAGGAATGTCCTTGCCCCTACCAGGGAAAGCGACACTCTCCAGGAGATAAGATTCAAGTCGACTGCAATTACTGGTACGAATATGAACAAACTATTCATTTGAATTTCCTCAATAGGTTTGTACAGCGCCTTAAGCATAATTACTTCCAGCCCAGCCTCAATGAAAGTTGTCAGCCTTCAAGCGTTGATGTGTCGCCACTAGATAGAAGAAAATCTGGAAGAGGACCATTCCAACTGGAAGGTCTAGCCACTGAATAGACACCACGCTCTCCTCAAAGTAGTATTTGAACCGCTGAGAAACGTTGTAAATAATTCTTCTTGAGCTCCAATCGATTTGCTGAGTGGAGGAAGCTCATGGTGCAACCTGCATGGAGGCCTATTCCAGAAAAAGGGCCGAAAAATGCAAAGCTTCCATGTTGCATTGTGGCAATGGGGAAACGACCAGATTGCCATGTATTGCAGGGTTGTTGTAAACGCGGAGTTTACGGGTTCGAGTCTTGCATGAGATAATCATTGCTTAGGAACATTGAACTATCATTAACACGGATTAGCTAAGCGCCATTGGTTCATGCTTTGTTGTTATATTTTGGTTTTTACTTTGCTATTATATAGCTGCGGTAAATAAATATATAACAAATTTAAAAAAATATATTAATTGCAAACTGTTGCAGTATGTCATAACTTTTTGAATGCACTGCACAGCCATTCGATTATGAATGAATATAATAGCAATGGTATTGTATAGCAATGATATTCTATGCAATGTTTAATGAACCTCCTGTTCTTCTGAAGCACATGTAAATCCGGACGATGGGATTGTACTGAGAACAAATGTACGAAGTCTTGCTCAGTGTTCGGAACCTCGCAAATCAACACATTTGATGGCCTGAAGTATTCCTTCAGTGGACCACCGTGCACCTACTCTCTCGTCGAAGTAAGCCCTAATAATATGTCCAATGCTACTTCATGTGCATAAGCACTTTAAAACAATTTGCTTTGGAAATTTATCTCATACGCAGTTAAATACCCATAAAATTATCATCGTCATCATCATAAGGGGCCGTCCATAAAGTACGTCACGCTATTTTTGACCATTTTACCCCCCCTCCCCTGTCACAAACTGTCACAAAACTCGGACCCCCTAAAGTACGTCACACTTTCAACATAGAAATAATAATACTTCCGAAAGCAAGGCTAATACATAAACAAGGCTTCGCAACAGCATTATTACTAGCGCTCCTAGGGAGAGGAATCGTGAAAACACATTCAGGAGATATGCATTTCATGCTATTTTGACATAAAACTAATTAAAATGTTTCAGAAAATTTTAGAAAATTATTTTTAAAGCTATGAAATTCTACTAAAATAAGCCCTAAAAAAATATAAATAAAATAAAAATAAATAAATGTGTGACGTCACACATGGCCTGACCCCCCTCCCCTGTCACAAACTGTCACAATTTCTTAAACCCCCTCCCCTGGAGCATCGTAATTTTATGGACGGCCCCTAACCATTATCATCATAATTATCATTGCCACCACCACTATCACCCCTATCATAACCATCATCATCATCATCATCATCACAATCATCATCATCATCATCATCATCATCATCGTCATCATCAAGAACACCAACAACAACAACCGTTTACGGTAAGTCACTTTTACATAGTTATTACATGCATACGTCCCAACAAACATCATTATCATCATTGTCATTAATAACGCTTTTATTTACCGTAAATACGACAATAGTGTGTCATTTCAAATGATGTAAATTCATACACACTCTCATACAGAGCGTCGCTATACAGAAACTACTGCACGACACATTTTGTTGCTTCCCATTTAAAGCTGAAGCCGTCAGCAGTGAGCAGCGTCGAAAGCATCGGAAAGTCAGCGGTGTCGATCTCTTACAAGACGAAGGTGTGCTACGGAGAATCCTCGTGCGTCGATAAGGTCACTGTGAAGCAGGTGTCAGGAAAGGACCAGACGGTCATCGAACTGTCCACTGGATGGGGTGATGGTGTCCAGCCGTCTCTGCAGGTCTTCGTCAACGGGGACCTTCTGCCCGATCCAATTCGAAAGCCGTTCCATAATGCCAACTTCCTCGTAAAGCAAGTGTCCAGTCTGTTCGTGTCCGTTCAGGGCTTCGGATATCGCGTCCTTCTCGACAAGAACGGAAGAATCTACATCTATCTGGATCCGTTCTTCGCCAACAAGGTCTGCTCGAAATAATGTATATGTTGGTTAATTAAGCATGGTAAAATAACAAATATCAGAGCATGGCATAGCAATGCCATAGCATATCATATAGCGCCTCCTTTATGCCGTAGCACATTACAGCACATTACATGACATAACATAGCAAAGCATTAGCACATGTCAAATTGTAGCCTGCTAAGCGTCGGTTTAAAGTGAATGTATAGACCGTGTAGCACTCAACCGGAGTTTCAATTCTGCTCTACAGATTCAAGGTCTGTGCGGTAACATGGACGGATCATCATTTGGCGACTTCACATCGAGAAACCAAATCAACGAACCTTTGATTCCGTTCGCAATGTCCTTCAGCGACTGTCCTGCTCTGACTTCAACCGTCGTAATACCACCAGATCCATGCAGTTTTGCCACACAAGTAAGTCGAGCATAATTGCCATTGTTACATAATTAATGTTACATTGTTACATAATGAATGAATGACTGGATAGTTCTGAAGAGGTCATATCAGCTGTTGCTTTTCCTCCGGTTCGCGTCCTCTTTTGTATACCAGTAATGATTTAGTACAGTGATTGTTTTGTCTGTTGCAGTTGGTTTATAGTTGTCTGTCGTGTAAATGAGAATTTGTAGGTGTTAACGTGGAGATTATATGTAATTGAAACAGTTGTTTTATGACAAATGCGCTACAGTTGTTCAATAGCATATGAGTGCCGTGGCCTGCTTCGAATCGATATTTGATTAAATTCCGCACTTTATTAACTACATAAATAATTACATTTGACTAAATAAATAATCTCGAAATGGTGGTACAGTAATTAATTGGCCGCTTGAACGCTGCCGTCCAGCAATCACTTCATTGCTTAGAGTTTCAGCAGAATATAATGCAACAACTTTCAATTATAGTTATTAAGAAGTATCGTAGTGATTAGGAACAGCTCAAATCGCTTATAATTATTAACAGCTTACTAATTCATCCCGTCGTTTCACTTTGAAAGACAACCTTAATTGTGTAGGTAATGTACTTGTTGACTAATTGTTACTAATACTTTGGTAGCAGCACTTTTAAAGGCAAAGGATGTCAAATTGACCAGCTATGAATTACAGCTTCACTATTTATCCTATGATAATGTATCACATGTTCTAGACAAATGCTTTTCAAATGACATGGCGATGTGTATCGTTTGCAGACCCAGGAGTATGCCAAGCAGCAGTGCGTCAACGTAGGTCTGAACAGCGTCTTTGGCGAATGCACGAGCGCTATTCTGTGGACCCGATTCCACGACATTTGCCAGGAGGAAGTCTGTTCTTTCAAGGCCTCCAAAGAATCGTCTATTCCCGTTTGTACAATGATCTCCGCTCTCGCTCACGAATGCGCTGGCAATGGGTTTGTCATCGACTGGATGAAAGACCCAACCCTTGCGGATCTCTGCTCTGCTTCAAGTGAGTAAAATAACCAGCACCGTGTATTCATTGAAATACATTACAAGGCATTGTGGTACAGTATGGTACGGTGTTGTACGGTTAAAAGTTGTTAACTAAAAGCACATAAATATTCTTGCAGTATCTTTATCCTATATAATGCAATCAAATCAAATCAAATCATTTTTTACTGATCCATCCATAGTCCAGAACAGTTACTGGTACAGATTCATTCATTCATTCCGAGAATTTATATGGCGCCTCTTCCAAAGAGACCTACTCAGAGGCACAAATTATAGAAATGAAATGAAAACAGATGATTATGAAAATACTTTTAAGTGCCCTATACAGTGCAATAGTGCATACAATGCAATGTAGCCTAATACAAGTCTTGATCAACAAATTCACCTAACGATTCCTGCAGTATCTGTATTGTATCTAGCATCCTCGTGACTTTTCTTCATATTGCAGTCTTTAATTACACTTTGTAGTTAATTTTTATACTTTATTTTATCTTATAATGCCTTAAGTAGGCGCCCTTTTAACATGCCGTTACAAGGACATGTTAACTGTATTACGGCGCCATAGAAATTGTCGTTCTTGTTAAGTTACATTACCCAAATTTATTGCACCTTTCGTCCATTGGCCTCTCGCCTTACATCACCTTGCGTAGACCAGGTACCTATGTTGTTATTTTATTACTTCTATATCCTTACCCATCGTGGCTAGTTCCGGGTTTTCTTTGTCTTCCAATTTTAAGTTTCATACCAATCAACATTACATTCTTCAATGGTGATAATAAGGCTTGCCTGCAAGCCTTGTCTGAAGCCGATTTACGATAACAAGCATATTTTGACTGAGTCGTTGGGTGCTAAAACGCAACGCGTAACGTTCCAGAAACATACCTCCATGCATTGTATTGATTGTTCGTCGTTTGATCGTTTCAGAGGTCGATGGCTACGACTGCCAGATCAAGGACCAGGTGTTCGGTGAATGTGCTCCTCAGGCGAAGTATTGCCGTGACAATGCCCTTCAGAACCTCGTTCCTCGAGACCGTGTCTGCGTCGCCGGCTGCTACTGTTCAAAGAACGGATTCCTGGTCAATGACTACGACACGTGCGTTCCAGCTCAGGACTGCACCTGCTACGACGACATCTCCGATCAGATCTACGAAGCAGGCGCTAAAGTCACCCGCAACTGCGGAGACTGGTAAACCGCTTCTTATCGTAGCTGTTCTAGTTTTCTGTTAATTGTTTTGCATGCTACTGACATATCTGCTGTTAATTACATTTAACAACATACAGCGTTTTTATGATGAACCAAAAAGGCTCTGTAGTAGGTGGGCAGAGGCATGCATATTTTATGATTATACTTTCGTGGTTCTCAGCGTCTGCAAGAACGGATCGTGGGACTGTGGAAAGGAGCAATGCGTCGACCAGATCGTCTGTCCAAACGGACAGGTATGGCGTAACGACATCAAGACGTGCGACAACACTTGCAACGACTTCGGAACATGCAAAGGCGACGAAGTGGCGTCTTCCGGATGCGCATGTCCAAAGGGATCTGTCCTCCATCCAGATGTACGTACACCTATTGTAATATCTAGTTTAACTGGATCTATCATTATAGTGCACAATGAATCAATCGATGCTTGTTTCAAGGATATCGCAATCCGTTCATGATATCAGTTTTGAATCCGATGAAGTTAATTTATGGTGGGTAAACGTAAATCAAATGCTTAGCAGCTCAATGCGGAAGCGCATACTCTACAAGTTTAAAATTGTGTATTTCGGGTACCGTAGCTATACAAAGCCTTTAACTAATCTCATTGATGATCTGTCTCATAATGACCTATATTCCAACGATAATGGGTTTGAGCTAGCTGAGCGGACTCTCTGTGATGACGGTCGACAATTTCTTCTTACATGTTTCTTCACTATGCAGTATAAGTTGGTATGACGGTTAGCTGGGGCAGTCCTTACGAACCTGAGCCACCTCCTGCACCAACTACTACCCTCCGTCCCCATGCAAATGATTGCATAATCTCCTCAACCGACAGCCTTATGCGCAAATCATTTACTGCTAGGAGGCTATACTTTTTAACAGTTTTTATTAGATGCATATACACCAAAGTGCGATAGCAATAATGGCTAATAAAGAATATACTTATTTACGTACTTTAAAATCCAAGTCTTGCAATGGACTAACGTTGCTTGTAGTAGAATCATGTCGCGCGGTATAATAAAAAGAAACAACGAGCGTCTGCTTTACAACACTGTAACTATGATGTCTGAAAGCGTACTATCGGACAGCTACTTTGCGAGTTAGGCCAATAGAATCTTAACGGTCATGTGAAATACTTTTTCAGGGAAGTTGTATTCAGCCAAGTGAATGTCCATGTACCTTCAATGGAAACTACTACTTACCCGGAAACGAGGTTGTCTCTGCTTGCCAGAGTTGGTACGTTCGCACAATTACAAGATTTCTTAATAAATTTAACATTGCTGTGAGTTAGTCTGTAGTACAGTTGTCGGTCTTAGTGGACTGATCTTTTGGATTATAACGTGATTACAACCTAGTTTTGTTGCGCCATCGGTTAATGCATTGTGCAATAGACATCGGCGCTATAAAAATTACCAACTGATTTAACCTAACCTAGTGTGCTGAACCGTAAATCTGAAAGTTCAGGGTTCAAATCCCTGCGAGAACAGAAAACTATTTCAGAATTTTTGTTCTTCGATAGCGTCCTGTAGTGAACTCAGATATCAAATGAATTTGTCGATTGTGCAGTGTCTATGGAATGATGACCCCGTTTGAATTAGGTATTATGCGTGTACATGTAAGCTTGCATTTGGGTTGCTGTAACATTATATTTTATGTCATTTGCCAATCTTTATAGCGCTTCTTTGAACAAGCTCAATATTTATAGCTCTGTTAATTGTATATTCCAGCGCGAATGAAGAAAGTTAATCACTATAATTAGTGTCCTACTATATATAACATTTTTGTGTTGGATTGCACTGTATTGTATTGCATTGCAATGCATTGTATTGTGTTATATTGCATTGTATTTTAAGCGCTGCGATTAATGGTATGTGACCTATTGTGTTGTTACATTGCAGCACGTGCAAGGATCGTATATGGGACTGTTCGCCGCTGGCCAATGGCAAATGCAACGGTCTGTGTGCGGCAACGGGCGACCCGCATTACAAGACTTTCGACGGCGTCGCCTTCACATACTCGGGCAGCTGCGACTACACCTTGGCTAGGTCGCTGAGACAGCCGAGCTTCTCCGTCTCGACCACGAACGTCCCTTGCGGAACGACGGGCGTTACGTGTACAAAGTCGCTGCGTATCACCGCGGGTCCCCTTAGCATCGCCCTTGTGCAGGGAATGAAGCCGACCGTCAACGGTCAGTCCATCACACAGAACAATTACCGGTTCAAGGGAGGTTCAATCATCCGAAACGAACTGGTCACTTCCGTCTCCTTGGACATTGGTCTGGAACTGATTTATGATGAAGGTATGATGACAACTAGCTTTGCAAAAATCTGAATTAAGCTGTTCGTGATGTAGACCGGTTTTATAAGACCACGTGAAATAAATTTGTTTTGGAAATTTTTATTCATATTCCGTTCATCATCATTTGTTATAATAGTTGATGTTATTAACCGTGGAATGTAAGATCAAGAACGTGCCATAAACCACTTCTATGTGCTCGACTAGTTTTGTAATTTTCTTTGAATAATAGATGATAGGTTGTGAAACGCACTTTTCACTCATTTGATCCTGAATAGATCTTAAAGCATTTTTATTCCTGCCATGTAATAATAGAATGTCTAGCCGTAATAGGCAATGCCGTACTATGCAATGAAATTGAAATTGAAACTGTTACAACAGTTCACAAATGCTGAGCGAAGCCTGGAACAGTTTACACTAAGCTTCTAAAATGAATTCAAATCTCTTTATGGAAACAGGGACATTACACAAGAAGTAACGAAGTTTAATAGCCTACATGTTGTATTCCTGCAACACTTCGTATGATGTAATAAGCTTTCATTCTGATCCACAGGAACGAGAGTGTATCTCTATCTGGATCCGAGCTACAAAGGAGCCGTGGAAGGTCTCTGCGGAAACTTTGACGGAGACTCGAGCAACGACTTGGTCGACCTACGCTCCGGATTCATCACGCTGAAACCATCCGAGTTCGGAGCTCTTTGGAAACAGTCCGGAACCTGTCCAGAACCAGATCCACCCGAGGACTTGAACCCATGTCAGGTCAGTCAACATTCGTCCCTATACAGTCTAAATTCAAAGACCGAGATTTGTGTTATTCATATGAATATCTACACAATAATATTGTACAGAATATTCATATGAATAAAATTGTTAATCTAATTGTGACCTAATCAAAGTGAAAATTATTCTGTTGAGTATTATTACAACGGAACAATTTTGACGTTGATTATGGGTTATATATGAAGCCTTTATTTAACCATAAGATAGAGCACCCATACTCTGCACCCGCACTTTCCACTGACGATGAAACGACAAAGGACATTTCGAGTTTCATTTCAGTTATATTTTGCGCTCTGTTGAACAAAGTAGGCCTACTATAGTCAGCAGGCAGTTCTTGGGAGTGCGTTGATATTAAGCAAAGGTGAAACCGAAGGCATATGACGCCTCGGCTAGGGATGAGCCGATTGGCATTTTTGACCGATTTCCGATTCCGGATAGTTGGCCTGCTATTTTCACCGATTCCGATTTCGATCCGAATAGTTGATAAAACAGAAATGAAAACAAATTTTTTTATATTATTCTCGCTAGATGTAATTCCAATGAGAGTTTATGCACTGAAGTATTTAAAAAAGTAAACATTTGAAAGTTTGAAACTGCGTGGCATAAGAAAAAGCCTGACTGTCCGCCATTTTTTTGACACGTCGAGTAACAATTTTATTATTTGTACGGACTTTCAATTAATTAAAGATTACCGCAGGAGCTCGCCAAAACAGATTACTATTTCTGTACTAATGAAAAAAGAAATTGCTTTTGGTAAAAAATATTACTTTTTTGGTATTTGTGTCGGTAGTCCTGGGATCTCCAATTCCGATTAATGCCGATTAGTGCAAAATCCGGCCCGATCCAATTTCCGAACTGATAATCGGCTCATCCTTAGCCTCGGTAAATGGTCGCCCTAATTGCCTACCGCAGATTATGCAACGGAATTTGACGCCTGTTATATATCTTGCCTATACAATTTTGACCTCTACAGCATTCTCTGTGGAATTCAGTACAGAATTAACTGCGTTCTGTGAGTTGTATTGAGTCAATCATATCTAAACTTAAGACTCCGCTGTTTCAGTTGCTTATACCAACCACACTGGTTTCTCTGATCTGTTGTAATTCTAACGGGCTTCTCCAGAAGAATTTCAGTAAGTAATTGATACCTGTGGACTTGATGGTGAAGGCGCCATAAGAGTAATTAAATCATATTAGGTTACTTTTTACGGCAGAATTATTGAAAGGTACATTACATTCCTTGATTATGACAGGCTGCACCAAAGAGAGAAGCGTGGGCTCGCGAAAACTGCCGCGTTATAACAGAGGGCGACGTTTTCAGAGATTGTCGAAAGGTCGTCTCAGATGCCGACAGATACTACAGAGATTGCGTTTACGATGCATGCGGGTAAATTTAGCTTCTTTAGAATATATTCAAAATTAATTTGGTATGCTGCAAATGTATCATAAGTGACTTTATTAATTAAGTCAAGTGTAAACTTATCGATGAGTCGAGACGTGAATGCTTGTTCCGAGAAAGGACGAGAGAAACTACCTTTCCCGAGTACTATACAGACACTCGACCACGGTCCCCTCTATCTGACTATGACCGATTGAATTCTTTATTTATTTGTTTATTTGATTTGATTTTTTATTTATTTTTCTAAAACATTTCTTCTTTCTTTGTAAACGCTGCGGTCTGTCAGTAATGTGCTCAATAAAAGAATATGTGATGATGATGATGATGATGATGATGATGATGATGATGATGACGATGACGATGACGATGATGACGACGACGACGACGACGACGACGACGACGATGATGATGATGATGATGATGGCGATGATGATGGCGATGATGATAATGATGATGGCGATGATGTTCTGTTGTTAGATGCGACTCCGGAGGTGATTGCCACTGTTTGTGTACGGCGATCGCAGCCTTTGCCACTGAATGCGCCAGACACGACATTTGCGTGGACTGGAGATCCCTCAATCTGTGCCGTTAGTTTATTCCTTTCATTTCAGAATAATGTATGTATCTGAACTGTTAAATAGTGCATTTTAAGGACTAAGTGTTGTAAGCATAGATGTCTAAGTGATTTAAACTGATGCCTTGTCATGTCGTGGAAAGTGAAAATTAACAACGCATAATATTATGTTTCGTAGAAAGACTGACTGACTGTTCCACCTGTGAATTTATAATGTGCTGCTTAACGATGTAATTTGATTAGGACCTTTGAATAGTTATCTGAAGGCTGTTGCAAGGCTTGAGTATAGAGTTTCTTTTGACCTTTATTTATAGATTGCATCCTGACTATTATAGTGTCTACATCTTGAAAATGTATATTCAAGTCATTGTAATTCATTCATTCATTTCAGGAATTTTATATAACACCCTTCAAGAAACCTACTCAGAGGCGCTCCCAGCCCAACAACGGTAGTAAAAATTAGACTTGCACCTTACAATGTCGGCGCTTTGTCCCTTGGCAGTAGGCGAAGCTCTGATGGGAGGCCATTCCAAATGAAGGGCCCAACAATTGTAACCACCAGTTAGAGAAACTCGTCAGAGACGATTTCTGGAACTTGATAGACATGCTTCATGATTTTCCAACCACTCTATTCTTTTACACGTAGCAGAGATGTTGATCCTTCAATGTGTATGCTCACGTCGTGTTGACGTTTCCTTCAGAAATCTCTGTCGCCTAATGTTATTTGTCTTTAGCAACTATGTGTCCGACGCCAAAGGTGTACAGACCATGCAGTCCAACATGCAAGGACACTTGTGATGGAAAGGGAAAAGATCTCGATAATAAATGTGATTCCTACTTCATCGAAGGTTGCTACTGTCCAGAAGGAATGATCGAAGACGGTAAGTGTGGTTGTTGACGATAATGACATATAAGTCTTATTTAATTACTTGTCGTACTGAGATAGAATCGTGAAGAATAATGTAAGACAAGTCATAATCCATTTTAAAATTTTTTCAACTACAATATCTTAATTTGACAGCTGCATGAAAGCAGCATTATTTCATAACGATTTTCATCACGAGTTTGGCCTATGATTGAAATAAGCACGTCACTTAACTGAACAGAAATGTGATTGTGTCATGTTCAGATGATGGAAACTGTGTGAGACAGACAGACTGTCCATGTGAGCACAATGGTCAGGCGTATCCGCCAGGCACCATTGCAAACATCAACTGCCAAACATGGTAAGCTCAGTCAGTCATTTTCCAAATTGGTTTAAACGCCCATAAGGCACTGCAATCTGGTCAACCTCTATATCTTCATCATAATTATGCATGCTCGCTACTAGACGTCATTACTACTACTAAGTCAACACTGCATTAGGTCCTCTAACTGTATTTCTTTTGCCATGTCCCGCATTAGTATTATTATTAGTGCAGGGTTTTTCTGTCTCAGGTTTTATCTGCCTTCTTTACTGCTTTGTCTTTGGTATCTTTTCATTCACGATTTAAGCCGTCGTTTTTTGTTTCACCGTGATTATCCGTTCCTAAACAGTCGTTTGTATCGCTGGATCGACCCTTGGAATTGACCTCATTGTTTTGGAGTGCCATAGACTTAAGACTATGTAAGACTATTTAAGTCTATGGCACTCCCAAAACAATGCGTCTTAAGTCTATTACATTATAATGGCACTATAGAGTTCTGATGATAGATTAGCCTGACAACTGTACTTCGAACTAAACTCGGTATCTTTGAACAAACCTTCTGACCCGAAGCATTTCCGAAGTTCCTAATTCCTATTTATTTCCTATTTAATCTATTCACCTGTCGCCGACTTGGGCAATGTGTCATGTCTTCTGTTGTCTGTTGTTAGCACTTGCGTCGAAGGTTCGTTCAAGTGCACTGGAGACCAATGCGGACCACTGGAATGCAAAGAAGGCGAATTCCTTTGTGCTGATCAGTCCAAGTGCATCAGCATAGGCTTCAAATGCGACCATATGGCCGACTGTGCGGACAGCTCGGACGAGGCAGACTGCGGTTAGTGCAACTGCGTGCTTTCAGACTACTTGACGTAGAATTTCATGCTGGAAATTATAGACGCGACTCTGATAATTATGTATATGAATCAAGAAACATTCCTCTGCGAAACCTAGACATTTTAGAAACGGCTAGACAGTTCGAGCAATTTTATTAGGTACTTGAAAAATGCTATATACACAGTATTACATTATACACACATGCAATCCCCATGCATGCATACAGGTAAAAATACATACAAGCATACAAAACATGCATACATGCATTCATACGACATACACGATGGACTACGTGTTGGTAGGTCACAAAGGCGGTCTAATCACAAGGGATTGATTAAACGCCTGCTAGGTACCTCTCAAAGGTTGTAATGAGAGACAGAACCACTTAAGACCTTCATAGAATCCTTCATAGACTACGCAGACGTCCTACTGAACAATGGAAGAGATGTATTGAAGAAATTAATTGGGACGAGGACAGCCGATGATGATGATGATGATGATGATGATGATGATGATGATGATGATGATGATGATGGCAATGCCTATTGTGGTAATAATGACGGAAATGACATGATGGCAATAATGACGGTAACGACTATTTTGGTAAAAATGACGGTAATGACATGATGGCAATAATGACGGTAACGACTATTTTGGTAATAATGACGGTAATAACATGATGGCAATAATGGCGGTAACGACTATTTTGGTAATAATGGCGGTAACGACTATTTTGGTAATAATGACGGTAATGATTGGGATGCTAATGATGACGGTAATTTCGAAGACGAATAAAAGGATGTTAATAAAATAGCAACATGACTTACACACCGCATACTGCATCTTTAATAACATTGACCCTTTTCTTAGGCCAATACCAAACGATACATTACACTGTGTCCATGATCAAGTAGAACACTAAACTTTGTTAAATATCTTGGCCAATTGTAGTATTATAGGTACTAAATTTGGTGCGCATGAACTTCAGTCCATTCTATCTATACTCTGCAAATTTTATTGCAATTGATGAAACGGTTACAAGGATATACCCTTATGAAATTGGGTGGTTCAGGAACCAAGTTACCGAACAGTAAAACGCATCGACAGATGCGTGCGCGGCTGATCATCCTGACTCAGCACCAGTTCTTCGACAGCATTGATATTTGTTTGCGTTCGTAACGCCCGATCTCGTGGTTTCCTTGCAAGTGATCCGGTTGTGGCAATCTTTTTTAACAGCCTCCTGACACCAGCTAGGGACCAATTTTTCATTGGAGATTCTGTAATGAGTCTCCTTGCGCCATACCCCTTCGTCTCTCTCAACTCCTTGATTAAAATCTGGTCCTCTGCACTGAAAATTATTTCTTTACAACCAACTACTGTTACGTAAAACAGGTCTCGTAGTGTAACTGTTTCCGAAAATGACGCTTATAAACAACGCCTATGTATCCCCTAGTAGCCAGAAAAATGACGTCATTCTATGCGTTTTACTGTTTGGTAACAATGGCAGCTATGACGAAGCTGATAAACATTAAACACAGCATAACATTAGCCTAGTCAAACGTGTTGAAATTCCCTGTGTTGAAGTACAATATGCTACCATAATTATAAGCTATCGTTGAATTAATTATTCATATGATGTTTTCATTAATTAACAGAGACCACTTGCAGTCAGACCGAATTTCTGTGCGTAGCTGAGAAGCTGTGTATATCTGAACAATTCCTCTGCGACGGTGAAAATGACTGCATTGACGGATCTGACGAACCACTGAGCTGCATCAGTAAGTCGTCTTGTTGAACAGAGCGTTACAAAATTTGACATTCAGTATTATTATAATTGTGATATAGTCTTCGTCGTTATCGTATCCTAACTGTGATTATCACAGCAGGCCGCAAACCATCGACATTTTAATTCAACTGTGACTGCGCTACGGTATAATGTGTCGAAAAGCTGTGTTGCTGCAGTTATTACAAGTTCTTCAACATAAAATTAATTTGATAGTCTTTCTCAGCGTCAGATTAACTGACTTTCTGATAAATGGAATGTTAATTTTTTAATAGTTACGCGTGAGTTGTTAAGCCGAGAATACCAGCTTTCTGTAGTATTTTGTACATTTTCCCGCTTAGGTTGCTGCGTTCTTCTCTTATCAACTTGTTAATACTTAACGACAAGAATGTACTAATAGCGACTGGGAAATCAATGCAGCTTGTTGTTAAAGTTTTAAAAGAAATAAGGTTTAGGCTACTTGCGGGATGACGCAATTTCAGCAATTATACTTGGAGTCTTACTTTAAAGACCGGACTTGCTAACTGGGTATCTTCATTTAATTTACTTGTCAAGATCTACTATATTTTTACACTGGCTCACTATTTGATTCGAGTCACTATTTCACTTCTTTACCTATTCGTGCTTTGCATGACTCCATGTTTGCCGTAGCAAACATGCCGCAGAGTAAGAGTTATGGACTGCATGCTTAATAAATGGTTGAATGAACACATAATTATGTGAACAACAAACAAATAAAATGTGCATACTAGTATATGCAATTGAGGCCAATATGACCAATCTTCGACTTATCTGCTAAGTGTTTTCTTCATTTTATACACATTGTGGTGATTATTGAAAACAAATCCTACGATGCACTGTATGCAGTGCTCTTAAAAGCAATGCTTACTATTAGGTAGATTCAAACGATGTTCTGCTGATTATATTATCAGAAGGATGCGACGAAGCCTACTTCATGAAGTGTGCGAATGACCGTTGCGTTCCGTGGGCGTTCCGATGCGATGGTAAAAACGATTGTGGCGTCGGTGACGATACAGACGAATCCAAGTGCATACGTAAGAGACTGTCATGCATAATTGATATAGCCTTATCTCATATTTCGCTTCTTTAAAGCGTAACACCTCTATTTACTGACGCTTCCGTGCATTTTTATTTCCTCTATTCTATTGCATCAGTTACTGCCGTTTGTAAGTTACTTCATCATAACAAGTCGACCTATCTGTCTTCCATGGTCACCTGTTAGACAAATAGATAACTAATCGACCTGCAGATGCTGTGACTCTTGATGTAGCCGGCGGTACCCGAACAGCGTAGGATTCTCGGGCATTCTCGGTCGCTACCCATTTCTTTGGAATTTGCTGCCTAATTCTCTAGAATTTGATACGCAATTCACTAGAATTTGATACCCAATTCTTTAGAATTTGCTACCAAATTCTCTAGAATTTGCTGCCTAATTCTCTAAAATTTGCTTCCCAATTATCCAGAATTTGCTACCAAATTCTCTAGAATTTGCTGCCTAATTCTCTAGAATTTGCTTCCCAATTAACCAGAATTTGCTACCAAATTCTCTAGAATTTTCTGCCTAATTCTCTAGAATTTGATACCCAATTCACTAGAATTTGATACCCAATTCACTAGAATTTGATACCCAATTCTTTAGAATTTGCTACCAAATTCTCTAGAATTTACTGCCTAATTCTCTAGAATTTGCTACCAAATTCTCTAGAATTTGCTGCCTAATTCTTTAGAATTTACTGCCTAATTCTCTAGAATTTGCTGTCCAATTCATGTCTAGAATTTGATACCCAATTCTCTAGAATTTGATATCCAATTCTGTAGAATTTGATACCCAATTCGTTAGAATTTGATACGGTACCCAATTCGTTAGAATTTGATACCCAATTCTCTCACTGACCTAATAAAGGAGGAACTGAGAAACGCTTACCTCATACCTTGTGTCTCGTCGCATGGCAGACGCTTAGTTGCTTACACTAGAGCTTAGTCTGCATGGACATAATTATCTCAAAGAAGTCGGCGCCACTTGCAATATAATTTTCAGCTGACGCTGGCAATGATTAGTCTTACGGCTGTTTTTCCGTTAAGTTTATTTATGCTTTGAATTCATAATTTTATAGAATACAAAAAGCTGCGCTATAGCGTCACACAAGCTGTACATTGAGATTTGATTCCAAGTGCCATGACGATGTAAATCTGAAAATGGCAGCAGTAGAGAAGTGCTAATAGTTGCATTAACGTCCTGAATGGATGTATACAGACTGTAGTTATAACTGTCTTATTGATTGCCCCTTCAACAAGGCCTACTATGCTAGCATGTTTTTTAGTTTGCTGCATGAACACCTCTAGAACATTTCGAGTTATTCTAAATGATCAGCTATGCATCTAGCCTAGCAAATACTGTACAATGTGTACAATTTTGTACATGTATGAAAAATACTGTTAACTTGAACAACTAGACTATTGTTTTGTAAAAAAGAATTAGAACGATTCTAGGCGCATTGGAATATCGAAACGTAGAAATTCGGAATACTTAGCATCTATAATAGTTGTTTGTTCATGAAAATTAATTTTATTTTAGCCTGTATGTACAACGAATTTAAATGCTTTTCGACGGGGGCTTGCATACCACACACCAGACAATGCGACGGTGTTGATGACTGTGGAGATGGTAGCGATGAGATCGACTGTGGTATGTTTGATGCGGAAAACTTTAGTCTATAATCTCTTTCAGTTTAAAATTTGTTAATACATTATATTTTTTAAATTACTTCTATCGACATATTCTTCCCACTTGCTGGAGGAACTTGATTCTAGGTAGTTGTGTACAGGGTCAAAGGGGGAGTCCATAGTGTAGTGGTAACATCACTGGCGTAAAGAGCAGTAGGTAGCGGGATCGCTTCCCGAACCCTCCCAAAGGTCCACTCAGCCTAATCATTCGCGAAATGACGCGTTCGTAAAATGAGATGTAGGACGTGATGGGCGCCTTCCAGTGCTGCCGTATACAGTTAAATTCGACTTCTGTAATAACTTGTGATCATCCGTTCACACTGATTTGTAATCATCCTGCCTTGTTTCAGTTTGAAATTGAACGAAGATTATTATTATTAAAACTCTTCGCAATAGACAAACTATTTTCAAGACATAAAATGTAATTAGGGACAAATTGTATGATTGTTATTGTAATAGAATAGCAATGCATGCTTTCTACAAAATGCATCGATGTTTATTTTACAGTTACAAAGCCTACGCATCCACCTATTACGACGGGTATTGTCATAAACTTTTTTGCATAATTTCCAACCAGCAAACTATAATAATGAGACTCAGCCTAAGACGCACAGTTAGTTGTTTATACGCATATGTTGTGTGTCTTTTTCATGCATTATTTGCTCCCAATTCTTGGCTACGCATATAGCGGCAGTATTTGTTGGAATGGTTAATTTCAATCTTGCTTTAGACGTTAACATACTCTAACATACTCAAAACGGTTGCGTATAAATTTGAAAGTACTGTTGCATCGAACATCCTAGTACACAGTGTCAAATGAAGTTTGATCCGTTAGTTTTCTACCTCTGTAAATGGCAGAAGTTTCAAAAGCATATAGACCTACACCTGTAGACTAAATATAGTTTGTCATAAATATAATCGTAAAACTAGCTGCATTATCTGAAAGTATTCAGCAGCAGCCAAGGCTCGTGAAAGTCAGAGTTTATCTTTTCATCCAATGGGTTATTTTATTAGACTTTAAAAGAACTGCGAAAAAGAAAGTGTAAGTTGCACGGATTTAATAAAATAAAGCGATTACAGACGTTAAAGAATTAATTCAGGCGTATTGATTTGTGAGAGGCATTTTCAAACATAATATTATTTGTGCATTGAAAAGTAGTAATCATTTTGGTGAACTTTAATGTGACTTTCATTTTAGGTGGACCCCCTCCACCATCAACGACGGGTATGACTTTGCACTGAGTATATTCTTTGTAATTAGTCCTACAGCCACTGACTGCACAGTTTTATTACAGCTAGAATAACTTCAAACAAACACCTGACACGCAAGTAGTGTATGACTTATTTCGTTATACACTACTTGCGAGTGAAATACTATATTACATATTCAAAGAAATATGTTTGCGCAGCATCACAACTTATATTACTGACACTTAAAGCTGTAACCAACTCAAAGTAAAATTACACCTATAAGAATCAATAGATAACGTATGATAATTTGATTAAAACTCTCCTGGTAATTGTATATGTTTGGCGCATTGCAGAAATCACAGTGTCACTGGCGCATTTATCCTAATGGCTTGCAATTCATATCCTATTTATTCACCAGCAATCATATAAAACACAGTCTATACAAAGTTACAATCATAGGTAATGTCTTATTCTAATAACCGTCTATAACCAATAGTATTCTTAGTAAGTTCTGTTCTATTTAATTTTAAATATATTTTTAGTTCCTCCAACTGGTCCACCAGGAACAACAAGTATGTAATTAATGCTATCTGTGGTCTTTAAGTTCATTCATTATTCATTCATTACTTGAATTTGTATAGCGCCTCTTCAAGGGAACTACTCAGAAGCTCGTAAGAAACAGTGGTCATATAAAGCATCAATTAACGCTGAAAGGCTCTATCTTAAGTGTGGCGAGTCGTGATTAAGCAGTCCTGTGAAGAATTTGTTTCAAGCCCAACCGACTAAGAGGTATTCGAATGCGAGTGTAAGTGATAATGCAGAAATAGTCTGTTTAACATAAACTTATATCTCCAGATATCAACCTGCTCCAAGTGAGGCTTACAACAAACTTGACCTGTTCAACTAAGTTAACCTATTGACTTATCTATAAAGGTCATCACGTGATTACAGCCCACCAGCGATCGCACAAGTAAATATATTTACAGGGAATCAGTTATTGAACGCGACGCAAAAATATTCTACATGATATTCAGAAACGATAAGTAAACAGTTCAAAACATTACCGCTAATGTGTTCTTAATTAAGACCTAGGCAAAGTAATTTCTTATTTATCAGATACCATTTTGAGATTATTTATTATTCATGTTAAGTAAGCATTACTAAGCATGCCATCTTGTGCTGGTTTGTTTCAGAAGTAACTCAAAGACCACCACCGCCTACAACGCCAGGTTAGAAATCTGATGCCACCTGTGAAACTGTTTCGATTCTCGCTCTAGCAAGAACATTTTCTGTTTATAGATTTATTTGTTTCATATGCCATTCCTTTTCGGTGTGTAGTCTATTGGTCAGCACGCTGGGCTTGTCATCAATGGATTGCGGGTTCGAACGTGAGCCGAATAGACTGCGTGAACTGGCATTTGTGCTGGCACTGTGTTGCGCTCTGATTCCGTCTTTCTGACACTGCGCGCATGTTAAGTGCAATATATAGCAAATATTATAGTAGTAGGTTTAGAATAATGACAGCAGAGGTCACCGGACGCCGCAGTCGGGTTCGGCAGAAGAAGAGATGGAGAGACGTGATCCAACAAGACCTGAAGTCTCTCAGATTGAATAAAGAAGGCACTGGTGACAGAAATAAATGGAGAAGAAGGATCCGTGTGGTTGACCCCTCCGCTGGGAGGGATTAATTCAAGCGTGAAGGAGATATAAAGAGAACCAGATTTAGACAGTTTACTGAGTTTAGGTTAGACCATCGACGTATATTGGGTGAACACAGCATTAGAGATTCAAACTGAAGCCTAACCGTTTGCCAAACATGACGTCATATTATCGACTTTTATTGGATGCGTTATTTATATGAGGTCGTTGATTGGATGGACACAGAACCTATTATGTTATCTGTCTGACGTCATGTTTGGCAGAAAATTCAGTAGGCGGAAGCTTCGCTTTACAGTACAACTTTAGCTGTGCTATGCTTTCTCCACCAATATATGTCGATGGGTTAGACCGCCAGGCAATCGTTACAAATATTTCTGTACGTGTTCTTTTTTCAGCACCCTGCGTGATGGATACGAACGTGCCACCCGGCACAGATACCTGGATCGAAAGAGACAATATACCCGGTCACACCCCTGGGGACTCACCTTTCACTCCAGGAGACAAGCTGAACCCGAACGACAAAGTCCAGCTAGGAAACTGCAAACAATGGTAAAATACAAATTACGTGAATAGGCCTACTGGTGGATTGACGACCGTTGCTTATGCTTATTGTTTTAAAATCTACCAGGAGTAGTTCCTACAAAAGTTTAATTTTTGCAAGACAGAGTTTGCTGCTGGTCTGTCGTTGTCTATTTTACGTAACATTTAATGATGGAATTGTTCTGTTGCAGCATTTGTCAACCAAACAGTGGACTTAACTGCTACGTAAGTGAAAATGTATCTTGATTTTAGTCTAAGGATGGTAACTGGTGTACGGATCGAAGTTGTGTAAGGATAAAAGTTGGGTGTATGGGTGGCATTGGGTGTGCCTTTTGGTATGTCGTGCAAGAAAGATTAGCGCATAAATGACGCTCGTAGCCAAAGGTTTACGCAATTTCAAGGTATTTTGCCATGCACAAAACAAATTAGAAGTAACTACCAAAGCACAACACGTCTATTGAGTATTATAATAAGATTCTTATAAGTTAAAAGTCGCCGTAGGTAATATGAAGTTCATCATACTTGTTGCTGAATAGACCATTAAGACTTTCATGGAAGTTAATACAAACTACAATAATTTTCTTAGGATGTTCCATTCGAAGGGACAAATCCTAACAATTACTGCGAGATGACACATTGTGAAAACGGTGAACTTCTGACAACTACCAAGACTTGCACCTGTCCCGAGGTACGTAACAAAGATATTTTAACATTCAGTTGGTATTTACATAGCCTATTATGTATGTCTTTGCACCAGACAGACAACAATTTTCCTTCTGTCTGCTGTGACACCTTGTTCATTTGCTGTACAAATTCATTCATTCATAAATTTATATAGCGCTCCTTCAATGGAACTCTTCAGAGGCGCCAAATTTAGTACAAATGTAGTACAAAAACCTAAGAACAATAACTGAAGATACCTATCAATTCATCGGCAGACCAACAGAACGAACCAACCTTAATGCAGGGATATCATAAATTGTAAAAGCTTTCTGTTGCTGATGTCAAAAGGACAACCAAAAGTCAACAAATCCGCTATATTTAGGTTTGTTTCCATGCCGTTAGAAATAATTCTGTACCCAAATAATTTTAAATGTTAAGGACAATATAATATATCATTGTAAAGAATCCTTATAATTATATAGGTTTTAGTCGCACAATTAATGCCTTCAAAAATAATGAAAATTAATCCTTTATGAACGAATGTACTGTTTACCGAGTCTGAAGAAAAGCTGAGAACTTTCCGTAGACGACTTAGATTTTAAATAATTATGGTTATAGTACTTTCCCTGATAGTTCAGGAAGAACAATTCCAACTGCGCTTATAGCTTATTTAGCTTATGTATAGGCCTATATGATCACATAGACTTAATGCATGCTTCTCTATACAGGGTCAAACAGTGGTTTCCGTTAAGACCGAAGAATGCTGCATCTGCGTAACGAGTCCAAGTAAGTTGTACTGAATTGGCTGACTATCGTTCTATCGTAGACCTCATTTGCATGCAATGGATGAATATGAAACGTCGTTGCTCACAGAAATTTCGTCTAACTGTTACGGAAAACGTTTCCAGTCGTATCGTGTTGCACGAAGAGCTTTCTCGTTGGCAAAACTACAAGCTCTGTCCAATAAATATTTGCTTGCACAACTAGTTGATTACCTTGTCAGATTGCAAAGCTATACCTTTCACTTGTACGTGTGGACCAAAAATTCGTTTGCGACATATTGAACTGACACTGTTTTCCACTTGCGTGTGGCGTCTCGGTTGTTGGATTTCTGTTTCTATTTCTATAGAGCGTGCAGGATGCGAAAAGGAGAAGCGAAGACGCCAACCTGCATTGGACATATGCAATGTTGTTGGATTGATTTAACAGTATTGATTATGTTAGATGAATGAGCTATTGCACTTATCTAATCTCACCATATCTTATATCAACCTACGTCTGTACTTATTTTCATGTTCAGCACAATGTGTGGTCACCGACGACTTTCTGAAATATGGCAATGATATATGGTATGAAAAAGCAGCGGCACCAGGTCAGCCTCTGCTGAGAGTCGATTTAAAAGTTGGAGATCCCGTTGACTATCGGACGAGGGTAACTGCAGGAGAATGCTACGAATGGTTAGTTGATTGTTTTCTATCAGAAAAGTTAAAGAAATTTGCACCGATATGTATTAGTCAAGTTATAATTGTTGTTAATTGTTATATGCATTGTGCTTCTGGAAATAAAAAAGTTGTCAGTTTGTCAGTTGAGACCGTGTGGTCATAAATGATTTACTGCATGTTGGTGGTAATGCATTATTAATTGTGCTGTTTCTGTTTAAAATATAACGAATGGTCTATGCCAGTGCAATGCGTTATCAATTGGGTTATTTGGGTATAAAATTAACAAGTTCGATACAACCTGTGCTTGCGCAGATATGCACTTACACAAATCATCTAGATCTTGTTATTGAAATAATGTGTTCGTGTTTGCAACCCAGATTTCAATGAGCGATATGAAACCATGGTACTTGGTTTAAAGCTGCGGATCATGAGTCAATTACGTTGCTCTTTATTATAGCATTATTCTAATCTATAGCCATCAGCTTCTGACAGCAATGTTTTATCTTTACAGCGACTGCGCGAATGATGGCACTTTCTCCTGCACGGTATGGAATTCAATTAATATAGTGATGGAGCGAGGGTGTTTTATTCGCCACTAACGGGCATCTGAGTGGCGATAACCGCATTGGAATTCCGTTATTGATATAATTACAGGACCTTGAGCGTAGAATTTAACTGTAAAATATGTTTATTTAAATAATGCAGAGATCGTATCATAGTTTTATATATGAATTGTTCAGGTTGCGTTAACTTATTTCTAACATTCATTTTAATACCAATCCACTCGCTGCAAAGTTATTAATTGCCCTTAGGATGCCGTTTGATCAATGGGATGCTCGCAGTCCTTCTGGCCAGTACATTAAATTTAGGACGTCCTTGACGGTGACACATAAGTAGTGCGGAAGATGGTAAGGGTCTCTCAAGCCACACTATAGAGTGCAGACGGTTGGGTAAAGGCTGTTGTACTTTGCAAGACAAATAATTATAGGTTTGATACTGGAAGTCCAGCACGCCTACATGAAGTGATCGTGGCGATATGCTTTTCAAGATATCCATGTGCTTAAAGCAGAACGAAGTAGATACTTAGTTAGTTAGCATGGGTCACTTCGTTAAGGCCTATGGCACCTGTCCCTATGACAGAGGTCACCCGCACTAAGAGAACGACTAGTGTTTCATATCAGCGCCAGTAGCCTCAGAGTTATGAGATGTAGAATGGTGGAGGAAAGAAAGACATAGCTTAGAGATACTGCCTCGCTTAAGGAATCGTCCCATGCTAAATATTCCTTATTCACTGTGGGTAGAGATAGTAAGGAACGGCCATTTAACGTCGAAAGTAGAAAGGACAGCTATGTGTGTGGATCCAGGTGTAGAACAGGACTTGTGTCACTCCCACCCTGCGAAGTAGTGACCATCCTGCGACCGCCACAATAAGCACCTTTCTGCGGACACATTTTTATAAGCTATATTTTTCTAGTATGCATTGGCAATGTCGCAATTATTCACAGAAGACGGTATTGTTGTATTTTCTAGCCGCAGCCCAAAACAATAGAGAACAAGGACTGCACGAGTAAGAACTGTATGACAGACGAAGTAACTGACACCTGCGATAAAGTATGCAAAGAGGTATGGTTTCTGAATGTTTTGTATCTTTAATTATGCTTCTTTAAAGCGTTATTGTTCGTGCTATAGCCAGCGCATATTAACGAATTCATGTAAAAATGCAAAATTAACGTGCACAGATCTAAACACAGTAAGTTCCTGAATGCAGTGTTGGGGGACTGAATGCTTGACTTCTATAGTGTACCACATAGAAGACTGCACGCACACGCTTCGGTGATGATTTGTTCTTTGACTTGCTCATCAACTCTTTCAAACGCATTCTCACCAGTAGAGTTATTTACGCTGTTGAATATGATGATGCAGAGCAGAGTTGTAATGCTTTGATGAAGCACACGTTTTACAGATTTCTGATTATTTGTTTGCAGGGTGAAACTCTGATCAAAGTTGACTTTCCTCAGTGTTGCAGTTGCAAACCTGTTAGCCGTATGTGCCATATTTCCATTCCTGTTTTTGTATCGCTAATTAAAATATCTAATCAATGGCTCTCCCTACCAAGTTCTTGTGAAAATGACAGTAATGATCGCTTCAACTGTAACATTTGCCTTTACAATCTCCCTTTATAATTATATTACTCAACTAGTAGTAGTACTACCAAAAAGATAAACCTTTAAGCAAGCATCATGTAACGTAATGTAAGCTTAGTTTCTTCAAACAGAAGCAATTTTTAACTAGATAATAATAATAATTATATAGTCGCGCCTAAAGCGCCCAGAGCGACTCTGTCACAATTAAGAAACCAACTTAAACAATGTTAATTAGAGAAATCAGGATATCTAGATAAATTTGAGGACTTTTAAATGGAAATGCCAGTGAAATGGTAAAGTTTATTGAGATCGGTTACTTTTCAATTTCGACGAATACAGAGTGTTAGTTTCTGGTGAAGCTATTCTTAGTAGTCTAGGTTAAAGAAATATGCCGTTAGACTGAGTTTAACGTGTCGTGCATTACTCTGGTTCTCAACGTACGGTTCATCCATGCATACAATATAACACAATATAACACTAGGTTGTCCTATTGCGATAAATATCATGATGGCTTAGACGACATCACTGTTTAACAGTGTTTATGTAATGGTAGACATGACATTTTGTCCTTCATGGTAATAACTGTTAATTTATAATTTAAAAGACATGTTATGCCATTGGTGGTTCGTTGTTAGTTTGAGGGGTAGCACGACACTTAATGCCATGACACTTATTACCGTGACACTTAATACCGCACAATTAGTCACGCCGACAATTAGTCCCAATGACAATTGATTCCACGGCAATTAGTCCCACGACATAATACATGTACACAGATTGCACGATTGTACATGAACATAGATTGTACGACTTTTGTTCTTTATAATTAAATTTTAACCTTAACCCATTAACTACCAACTTTTTCTTTCTGAACAATACTAACATTTTCCAACACGTCCTGGCATGCAAACATGAACACAAGGTTTAAAATATTTATTATAGATACCTCCGAGCTAAATTGTTGTGTCAAAGTGATGCACCCTGGGAGGGTGCGCTAGTAGTTAGACAGTACGCGACATACTTCATGGCTATTAAGGCAATTCGAGTATTATTTATCATGTAATTATTATTTTTTGCTAGATAATCAAACAATGTCATGACATTTATTGAAACTGTCTCACACATTGTCACGAAATTCATTGAATCAGTGCATATGAAGTCCAATATCACACTTTGTACACCACTTTCTTGTGTTTTTCAACAATGCAAGCAACATCGCTGAGTTTGGACATCAGCAAGAAGTTGACTTGTCTGTCAAACTGAATCTCCAATAGAACACGTGGATTCAGTGATAGTGCTTTGCCTGGGCACCTGATCTTAGCCGGTTGAGCATGTTGCATTAGGTACATGCGGACGAAGTTTCTCCAGACACCAAGAAGATCCAGTGGTTGCTATTGGTACGATGGTGTCTTGCAATACAAGAGCCATGCATTCTGCATCATTAGATCAAACTTGTATGCAAACTGTGGCAACCACCATTTCCTTGTCCTCATTGTAGTTCTGTTGGTAGTCACATTTAGTCAACTCGATCAACATCACCCATAGTGTTGTACAATCTAACGATACTGGACTGGCCTGTTCCATCTCGAAGCTGTACCTGTGGATTGAGCTCCAACTTTATTGTCACGCCAAGTGCTATAACAAGTGCCAAGTGCTATAACATTGGGTGGTTTGCCCAATGCATAGACCTGCTCTGCAGTTCCACAAAGTGCTTTCTCAAGCGATTTGCAAATTTATTTTAGCGGGAAATTTTCAAGACGGTTCTGCCGAATTGTTTGCCTCAGTGACAAGGCATCCAACATGTTCAAATAGTTTCACTGATCTGAAAAAGTTGCCAAAAGAAAGATTTGAAAGCGTTGATGGCATATCAGACAGCGATTCAAGTATAAATGAGCTGCATAATACAAATTCAGACTGCCGATATGGGTTATCTATCCATCTGCATACATGCATGGACGAGGTCATCATCTTCCAGTATTATCTGCACAGTATTTATGCAAAATGAAGTTATCTACAACCCACAACAGTTACAGCAGACTATTAGGAATAACAAGAACACATACTAACATTTCCATCCCAATAAACCGTCCACCTGATGGATCGGAGCAATCGTTTTACACTCTTCACCATTGTTCAAAAACCCTGTACCCATTCGCTACTAGCGCACCCTCACAGGGTGCATTAGTACTATCATCAGAACTTTGCAATCAATAGCAATTTTTTCATAATATCACTAATTACCATACAAACAGACGTAGTTCTATCATATTTTATGCTTGCAATTAAATAATTATAAAAACTTACCTTTTTACCCCTCGCAATTTCTTGCAGTTGCAAGATGACGTCATGTTCTTGATAAATTAACGCCCATTTTTGGATAAAAACATTAAAACTTGAAAAACTTTACATACATTGTTTAATAAGCTCAATACAAAGGGGATAATCAAATAATATATTTAGTTCAAGCCGGTTAACAAAAATTGTGTGCGATTGTTTGCATGCACCCTCCCAGGGTGCGCTAGTAGAAAATGGGTTAATGGTAATAACTGTTGATTTCTAACATAAATAAACCTGGTACGCCGTAGTTGGTCTTTTGTTAGTTTGACGTCGGTAAAATTGGTTCCAGGGCGAAAACCTTTGGGAACCATAGTTGTAGCACAATTCGATGGATGTATTGCCGTTGTAAGAATAAGTTGTTATATTTAGCGCAGTTATTCTAGAGCGTAGCGAGTACGAAGTCTTAGGTGAAGCACGCTGTCGCAAGTCTGAATTAATTTTATCCAATGACTGTCTCGTCTGTTATGTCAAACACTTCACCGCATCCAATGCTGCTGTACGATCACAACTGTTTCTTTTAACTCAGCACCAACCGACAAGTGTGAGGTTGCCGCAGCAAATCTCGTTCCCGGTCAGACGGCTTCGACAGCCAGTAATCCGAATGTACAAGTAGGAGACAAACTGGAACAACTGGAAGTACTCCACGTCAGCCCTTGCCGTGATTGGTGAGATTATTTTCAGTTGGGAAAAATCATATCTGGTCATCGATGTATGCAAGATAAAAATTATCCACTTGATTCACCGTTCCGAGCTATACCTATCATCTCTGATTAAATCTGATTAAATGCACTCATATAAATAAACTTTTAAAGTTACATATTTTCTACTTTAGACTTTAAATCTTAGAATGGAATCAGATACAGGGAGCTAAGTGCTCTGAAAACTGTGATTGTGAACTTTATAATTAACAATCCTTTGGATTTCGTTTATGTTTTAGCCTGTGCACTGTGAGTGCCGACCTTGAATGCAAAGTAAGTTTTAACCATTGTAACACCAATTTCTGAATTTTTATGTAGATGATATCTGGATGCCAAATTTTGAGTTGTTGATCCAAAATTAGGTTTTGAGAGGAGAAAAGTGTAGGATACCGTTTCAACATGTTTAATGCAAGTCACTTGTAAGCCTTACAAGATTTTCTTGTAAATCGAGGAGCCTTGCTTTATTCAGCTAAGATGCAGTATCCAATATTTGTTGGCTTTTATGAAAAAGAAGTGCCAACCATTACGCATAATGATTGTTTCAGATTATCTTTAGATTATAATGAGTCTGTTAAGGCACATAGATGGAGGTTTGTGTCATGCTAGTGGAAGTGGTTTGCTTTTTGTGCGAATGTAAAAACGGAGTTGACTAAATTTAGCTGATGTTTTACGTTAGGATGTAGACAACACATTACCCGATGAAAACAACTATTGCCACGAGAAAGTTTGTGTCGACGGTTTCCTTGTCGTAAAGAATCGTACCCAATGCACATGTTCTGCGGTAGGTAGCTACTGAAACAATAATAATAATAATAATAATAATAATAATAATAATAATAATAATAATATTTTCTTTAATCAAGCGCCTGACAAACGCACTGCGCTGTACATTTACATGTTATGCAATTGAACAATCTTAACTACTAACAGAACAGACAGCCTGCAATACACGGCGCTAATAGCAGCCTACAAAGCAAATCCGCCCTACGGGACTCGAACTCGGTACCTCTCGCTCTTTACGCCAGATGTTATCCAATGGGCTATCGGGCCCCCCAATAATTATAGACAAATCAAAGAAAGACCTTATAATTATCGATGGTGTTACTTGTTACTCGTTTGTCATCTCATCCGCTTTACGTCCGTGCACTACTTACCCGATGGGGTTGTTCGCATGCCTGCACATCTGCCTTCTATTCGGGTTTTTGCCACCCTTCGTATATCATCATCATCATGGTCCTCGTTGTCATCATAACCATCATTACCACCACCATCATCATCGCCGTTCGTGCAGGACCTTCCTGTCTTTTTCTGGCTATAATTTGCCATGGATTTCTGCGTATTGTTTAGAGTGATCGATATCTGTCGCATTTTTGTACGCGCGGTAGTATATGCATCATGCTCCCTACCGCCACCAGCCTCCTTTATCTGGGCTCGGGGTGATACCTGCGGTGGCAAAGTGTCGCTCTTATATGATTACTATATGGAGCACTGTATCGGCATCAGACATAATTTTAGCGCTCTTTGGGTGAGGTTGTAAGCCTACATATGATTCGAAGTCAGTAATTCATAGCGGAAACTTAATGTAATTATTCAACAAGGCATGTCTTTCAACGCATCACTACATGCCATAGTCTTCTGGCTTGGTGTTAATCCAAATATAATCATGGGCAATTAAGCAGTGCAACTTTTCCTGGTGAATCTAACGGCTGGAAACGCATTGTATGCAGGGCTATGTCAATTACCGACATCTTATTGAGCCGTTCACCAGCGTACCCAATCACTCGCCCATCCATACACACACACCCATTCAAACCCGCCTATTAAATATGCTTGTGTTTTAGGATGAAATATTCGTTGAGTTGCTGCCTCCAATATGTTGCGGGTGCATCACTGGACGTAAGTATTCCTAAAACTATAATGATCCTCTGCATTTAGAGATTGCCGATGTATTATAGTCTTTGGTTGAACAACTGAAAAAGCTAGCTAACATCGACGAAATTTCACAGGCAAGAGGATGTTGATAAACCGAAAGCCATGCACCATTAATATCGGCGTCTCACTGACCAGGTACTCAAAACGTTTCGCCAGCCAACCACGGATCAGAGTTCGCTGTTTTGGTTTAGGTGCATGCCAAAATTCTGGAGACTTTGAATTTGCTCGAACGTTAGCCACCTGACGTGGGACTTGTCGTTTTCATAATATAGCCTGTACATGTAGGAGTATAAGTCATTTTCATTAAGCAGTAAATAATAACATTGAGGCTAACGAAATTGACTTGCGGTTCTATTGAGACATGCATCCGTAAGGGACGCGCCCTGCACGATCAGTGGTTCAATTCCGATGCTGGTAGTAACATCTCCAAGATGGAAGAAGTCATCAGTTTTACTAAAGCAACTCCATTTGTGATGAAATATGGCTTGAGAAATGTGCTTCACATTACTTTATGATGGGGTTACTTATAGTGAAGTTATAGCGAGCTATTAAAGACCTTTTACGAACTACCTTATTTACTTAACTTACTTTACTTTTCATCTTTAACAGCGTGTAAAATCAGTGCTGATGACTTGGAGGAAGACAAAACACCGTACTTGGAGTTAGATAATCAACCAGGATTAACACCGGGAGATAAAATCTTAAAAATCGGAGACACTATTGACGTTGACGCCGCATTTAACTTGCATGAGTGCAAAAAATGGTTAGCAAGTTAAATCTTTCATTCAGATAGGTTGCATAATATTCTATCGTCATCGTTGTGGTCATCATCATCAGTGCCGCTCGCCTTTGTTCCCTTTTCTCGAAGCATTCTTAACCATGTCGTTGCAGTGCTCATAAGTTTCTAGTCACTGCTTCTGTTGCATCATCCTGTCGCCTTGTAGTTCAACTCACAATCGTCGTAACCTCCTAAATTCTAAATCTTCATCTAATAGCAGCATCCTGTTGCAAATACGTGCTCTAGCATTTTGACTCTGTTCAGCATGCATTTCGCACTGCCCTTATGAAACTTGCTTATTTGAATCTGATAGCTATGTGGTCTAGTATTGCTGGACAGCTACAAGTGTATAATATATTGAATATTGCTGCAGAACTTTGTGAGACACTTAAGGTGTGCATAATTAAGTGTTTTAAAACGTAAATGAACATACATATTTACTACTATGCGTACATACTTACATACGTGCACATGTACAGTGTTTTACACCTATATAGAAACACAGCCTTAATTCTAGATCGTTGCTAATGCCACATAATTACTTTACTTTTACTATGTCCGCGAACTACTGCATCACATTTATCTTACACAGCGTTTCTGATATGTTTCCTCAACTTATCGTGTAATTACTACGAGTACAACTGTAGTCACTATCCTGTCATACTGAATGTGATAGACAAAATGATATTAATTTTTATGTCATAGATAAAATTAAATTAATTTTTATGTGGTAGATAAAATAAATTAATTTTTATGTGGTAGATAAAATTAAATTAATTTTTATCATATTAACACTTTTCAGTCGCTGTGACGATTCTGGTAACTTCAACTGCTATGTAAGTGTTTTGATATCTGACGTTCTTCATTGGCTTCCCAATCGCATAGCAGGCTACTGTATGCTGTGTAGCTGTGAATATTCGCAGCGCCAAACTGTCAGTTAGATAACGGCTGCATTCTGGTCATCAGTGCCGTTATAGTATACTGATTGATATAGCTTAACAAAAATAGCACACTATGAACCTTATATGTCGCAGCGATTTTTTTAATTATAAGTACACCAACAAATCCCGTTCTTATTACCCAATGTCAGTGTTTGGAACCTCTGCATGCAGCTGAATACACTAAACTTTGTCTTTATCCTTAACTAAGTGCAAATTAACTAAAATAAAAATCCATTAACTATAACTATAACTAAAAAATAATACTAAATAACTATAACTATAACTTAAATAAAACATTAACTATAACTGTAACTATAACGCTGTAAGGAGAATCACACTGGTTATAGTACTGATTGATATTACTTGAATAGCACACTTTGAACCTTATTGTCGCAGCGATTTTTTAATTATAAGTACACCAACAAATCCCGTTCTTATAACCAATGTTGTTTGGAACTCCGCATGCAGCTTCTAAACTCTGTCTTTGGTAAGGAATGCACGTTTTGAGGTGCTTGAAACGCACTATATAAATGCTTGTTACATTACGTTACAACAGCGTGGAATATTTCTGAAGTAAGTACTACCTTGCAACTACTTTTTCAAAAAAGAAGAAGGCATCTGTGCGCATGATGAATGCTTATTTGGGAAACACTGAACTTATAAATCACAGGTTGAGTATTTATTCACCTACAGGACTAGTACGTATTCGTATAACCATTTTAACAGTACTTTGTATGTGTAGTCCTGTAAACGTAACACAAGTGGTTTCAATTATTGTTCTTATCAAGAATGTGGAAGGCGCATGGTTAGACTCGAGCAACGCCTGTAACAGAATGCAATGCAAAGATGGAAACCGTGTCGAAACTGACCTCACTAAAGAGTGCGAATGTCAATTGGTAGGAAAATCTTGTAACTCCAGAGTTACGTTTATTTGAACTTTTATAAATGCTATGAATTCCATGATCAAACCAGCCACTTGCTATAAATGAAAATGAAGCTTGAAAATGAATATATAAGTATATAATTATGTGTATGCAATTTATTGGAAACTTATATTCTGTATATCTAACAATAATTACAATTATATAAATGTAAAATGTTCAATTAATATATAAATACAAATATATGTATATAAATTCAATTTTGAATCCGCTTTTCTACTGTTATTAATATCTGCTGTATCTGTCACTGTCGTCACAATTCATGATAATACGTTTAAAACCTAGCCAATATTGTTGCATAATAATTAGTGGAGCTCCTAGTTATCTTCATATTTTGACAATATTTCAGGGCGCTTTGGTTTTGCCGGCACCCAAATGCTGTGGATGTATTAGTGAGTAAAATTAATTTTTCTTCAAAGGTGCAAATCTATCACAGGATTATAAAAAAATATTTCGTTTTGATTACTGTATGAAGTAGCTACGCAGGACGTCGGTAATGTGTCAACAATATAGAAAATTTACAAGTCGAAATGAGTTTCGAATTTAAAAAAGACCAAGTGCATCTGCATGGCGGCATAGGGGATTTGAATCCTGGTAACGGGTAGCTACACATGCTTACCACGTCATAAGATTGTATTGTATTGTATGAAAACGTTTATAAGAAGCCTCTAGTAGGGTGAACCTTTCGGAGGCGCTCCCAATGCTCAAGACCACGAGGTAAGAAATAGGTTTTCAGAAAAGCACAGGAGGAGGAGAGTTACCAGATAGAATTTGAGAGCGAGTAGATAGAGACAGCGTATTTCAAAGAGAGGGACCAATTAAAGTAAAGGACCGAGACTGATGCATAGCTGTTCAGGAGATGAGTAGTAGGAGGCACTAGAAGATCAAGTCTGTTTGAAGAGCGACGTGGACGATGCGAGGGGGGTGAAAGAGGCCGGAATATCACATCAGCTAGATATTTCGGGGCAAGAACCCGTTGTGCCTAGAAGACCAGAATGAGGATTTTAAATTTAATGTGTGCAGAGAGAGGACGTTAGTGCAGTTGTTGAAACATGAAGGCAGAAATGTGAGCGAAGCGTGGTAGGCATACTATTAATCGAGCTATATAGATCTAGGCGTTCTATTAAACTATTATAAACATTGTTAAACAATAGAAGAGTACCAGGAGACAACCATACCTCATTCTCAAATCCGAGTGTACTCTCTTGACCTGGTGGTCTAGTACGATCGGGTGTTTACAATTTATGCGATTCTTTAGTAATGTAAAATGCACGGGAGGGATAGGATTACCTGTGAGATTGCAAGCATAGGAAGACTTTGCAGTAAAAACGTTAAACAAAACTCTGTGTATCTGCGATTCATAAATACAACACTTTTTCTTTTTTAGCACCATCAACCGTAACAACGAGTAAGTGAAACATAACTAATAATTATTCACGAAGAGGGTTTTTCTTTGAAGCAAATAGTATTTCTGGTGGCTGTTGGGATCCGCGCCAGACCCCTAATCGCGGGAGCGAGCGCTGAGAGTGGTGCGATAGGTTGCCTTCGACACCCTCGTTAGTCCTTGTGCCAACAATTCAAAACTTTGCCACCGCCTAAAAAATTCTTTGCCCTCTAAAAAATCCCTGCGGACGTCCATGGTTACTGCTCTCAGGTGGGCACATATTACCTGAACAAAGCAAAACTATATACTTACTTTAAAATACGGGCTAGATCAGTTGAGAGTCAAACTGATGTCGAACATCGTACGCAGTGCTCAGAGGCACATGCACCCCAATTAAATAGTGTTGGGCAAATCAGAACCGTGTGCCTGATTGGCAAACACACAAATCCTCGCATAGAAAATGCTGCACCATTAATCGGTTTGGTGGGTATCTTTCGGGGGACATCACTGCCAAAACCGACACCAACAACAAAGCCACGTAGGGAATAACTATAGAACTAAGTATGCGTAATATCAGTGACACTGAAAAGCCGCAAACAATAAGCTGTGCTTCACTCTTGTGGTTTACAGGGACCACATATAAGGCAACAAAACTTGTGCGTCAATGCCGTTGTTAAATTATCACTCGAATCTTTTATTAGCAGTCTATTTGGCACTGTTTATAGTAAGTTTAGTGTTTTCACTATGCTTTGTGAGTTTGCGCTATCTATAACCAATCCACTAATTTACAATAATTCGCTTACTTTTACTTCCATATGAATCACTTGAACCAAATCGTAGATTGCATTGTATTGTATTGTATCTAAAGATTTATATAGCGCCTCTCTCAGAATAACTATTCAGAAGCGCTCTCAGCACGAAAACCCCGGGGGAAAAGAAACGTCTTTAAAGAACGAGAGACCAAAGAGGAAAAACTAGTCATTAGTTTAGCCCTTAATAATGGGGGAAGGTCATTCCAAGTAGAGGGACCAACCACAGCAAATGCCCGGCGTTGAGCCAAGGTAGTCCTAGTCCTAGGAACAAAAAGATCTAGCCAATCAGCAGAGCGCAAGGAACGAGATGAGGTCGCAGATATCGGCTTTCGCACATATATAGTCAGAAAGATACTTTGGGGCACTGCTCAGGTGCGCCTATGAGACTAAAAAGAGGATCTTATAATGGATGCGCGCAGATTCTCAACCTTCTCCGTCAAAAACAGGGTGAAAAATGCAAATTAATTATCTAATTCATATCATTCAATGGTAAAGACATGTGATAAAATTTGAGGTTTAGAGGGTTTTCTTTGAGGTAAATAATCCTTTTGTTTTGTAAAACTTTGACGCAAGTTTTTGCCTGCAACCCACACTCTTAAAGTCGCGCCGACGCCCATAGCGCTATTATCGTATTTATCATGTTTGGCGATTATCTTTCCGATACCGTAGTAAACAAAAGGTAACAAAACAGTGTTTTTTGTTTCAGCTTCAAAGCCGGGTCCACCAGGTTAGCTTCTTATTTCCTTAGATGCCGCGCCTTAACAAAATAAGCACTTTTCTTTAGACTTACATCTGATCAAAAATAGGTATTTGTAACCCGAGTAACGGCGAGTATATTCTTTAATGCTAATGACGTTGTCAGCTTACAATAGTATTGTCATTCGAGCCTCCAGTACAGCCTTCGGTACATGGGAATGAAAACACCAGAGAGATAAAAGTATTGTGAGTGTTACAGCTCTGATTATAGCGCGGGCGTGCATACACGTTTAGTCTGTAGCATATCTTTATTCATGTCTTGCTTTGATTGTATTTCAGCTACAACAGTGGTTCCTCCTGGCATCACGACAGGTCTGAAATCTACTGTCAGTCGTATATGGATAAACACTTTTTAACGCGCAAGGTCTCATATAAAAACCTTGATAGTTGCCGTTTGCAACGAACGCTTTCTTTCATAAACGTGCAAAGTTTCACAGATCTCATTCTAAAATACCTGTAAATTTAAAATTCGCATAGCTGCGCCTGCGGACAAGGTCTATATTCCAACTTTCGCAGCAAATTTAAGTTTTCAAAATTGAAAGTTTGCAAAATTGGTCATATTAAATATTTACGTTTGTAATTCGGATCAATGGTCACTCCATCCGAACATAAGCTTATGTGATGGCATCCGTTGTAGAAGCATACAATTTACCTACGGTCAAGAAGTTTATTTTCTTCGAGCGTCTTTTGTGTATTTTACAAACCCAGATACCTGTGTAGGCCTATATATCGCACTGAGTCTGAAAATAATTTTTGAATAATGCAAATTACGAAGCACCTTAACATATTTGTTGTTCTGCTATCGATTCAGGCTAGTGTCCTGTTAAAACAGATTATTCAACAAGTTCGCATTCGAGACGTGTACTTCTCTGTGTTTCATAGAAATACGTTGTTTATTACATTCTTAAATATTATCTCCTTGAATGGAATTACAAGAAAGGCACTCATCTATATTTGTGATATTGAGTTGCCGAACTATAATAGCCATTGCTCTCAAATGGAGAGGTATGTTACCTGGAAATATCGAAATATAAATTTGCTTTACGGGGCCACATCACGTGAAATATAATTTCGCATGGAATAACGGATGTTGAACCTCGTACGCAGTGCTAAAAGGGACTTGCGCCACAATCTGCCACCCATATATATAGTACTGGTGTAAGTCAGAATCGTGTGCATGACTGGCAAGGACATGGACACATGGTTAGAAAATGCCTCTCCATCAATCTGTTTGCTAATGTCTGGTGCATTTCTTTCAGGGCCACCACCGCCAACACAGCCACCAGTAACAACACCACCTCGTAAGCAAACAATTATAGAATTAAATACGCATGATGTTGGTGCCATCTTCCTCTGCTGTCACTGCCGAAGTTAGAATCGTTTCATTATACAATTCTTCCTTCAAAGCCGACGCCAAAAATTAGGGAAACTATCAGATACCCAGTTACTAATTATGCGGCTTAGGAATTAGCAGCAATGGTATTTCAAACACTGTTTTCTTGACGCTTTAGAGCCCTGCACGATGGACACGGACTTGCCACCAGATCAAGTTGCCTGGATAGAATTGGACAGAAAACCAGGTTTCACAAGCGGTGATCAGGAAGTCAAACCTGGAGACCCGATAGAGCCCAACGACGTTGTCCAACTAGGAGAATGTTCCGAATGGTGAGAAACGCATGTCGTAGATTTTTAATTTATTGTTTTGCAACAGCGATTGTTTATTGAAATGCTAAAAATATGCCATTTGATAGTAGGCTACGGCGGCTTGCAAACGTATGGAATCACTTGCCGATTTTGCAATTCTTTCATTCATTGTTATGTATAAAGGTAAATAGTGTACCGGTAAACATGTGCATTGTGCACGTAGAATAAATATTTACTCATTATTTAGTTGCCATTTTGTAACTTTGTTTCTCTGAATTGAAATGACATTAACGTTGTGACCTCTCGGTGAATATAGCTGCTATGAAATAAAGCCACCAGTAACATAAAACAAGTATATCACCGGCCCCATACTTCTTATTTGCATAGTATACATAAAATGTGCTGAAATGAAATAACGAATATGCATTGTACGATTGGGGCCCTCAGCTTTGACGAGTAAAGCGCCATCACGTGATTGAGATTATATAATCTAAACGTTTTCAAAATGAGGATGCCCTGAGTGATATAGTTAAGTGAACTCTAAGATCTTTGTTACGATTGTGATTATTGATTGATGTCGAAATTTTGATTTTGCGAACATTTTAGTTTTGTAGCCTCTGAATTACCATTTGCTTGTGGTAAAATTTCGGATGACCTTTTATACCGAAGACATTTTTTCCAGTCTGTTAATGACCAATTTTTAACACAGTCCTCTAGGCTCATGCACCAATAGGCCAGTCCACCATAAATTTGTTTTAGCTGGCCGACTGTTCTGGGTTGAAATCTAAGCTTTCTTTTCGCAATTTTTCCTTTCTGAAACGATTACCTTCCTCTTTGCATTTTTGAAAATGTTGTCATATGTTTATTCGATTATTTTATTGTCCTCTTTTTTCCCGAAGCATCGCGACAATGCCAACGGAACATATTTAACAGTTTGGCGTTGTGTTAGAAGACAGATGCAGTGGCGTTGGTATTTGGGCTCTTTGTGTTTGTAGTGCCAACTTGGTAACTGCATTATAATAACATACTAAAATAATAATAATTATTATTTAGGGTAATGAATCGCCTGACAAACGCATTGCGATAGTACATGTAGGCCCTACATGCATATGTTATAACGATTAAACAATTCACAAGACTGCACAAAATACAGACGACAGAAATAAACAAAGTTGCAGCCATGCATTGTACTTTTGCTGCCACCTTGAACTTTTGCTGAGCCACCCAGGGACCTTACCAATCAATTAAACTTGAACCGGTTACGTACGGGAGTCAAACAGAGTTTGCGAGCACTTCAGGCAAGAGTGTTATCCTTTATTCTACGCTCCTCTAATAGCTCATTCTTGACAAACTAGCGGATTTCATCTAAATTTGTATTTAATGGCAATCAAGGTTAGTTTTTATATAAGAAATCATATCTTTTGCAGCATATGTCGCCCAAACAAAGGATTGGACTGCCACGTAAGTATAAATTAAATAATGTATATACTGCGTTATGATGATGTCTGTGCTAAAGTACACACGCTGATGTTAAATTGTCACGCAGTAATGCAGGTCCATGTAGCCCATGTGTGAACAATGTGGAGGTTTTCCATTGATGTCAATAAGTGGAAAAGTAGCAGAATGTTTTACTGACAGGTGTTTAGGTTGTACGCAAAATTTCTTGGCGATTCTTAGAATAACTTGTGACCAAATGATTACTTAGCTGATATAGCATAACATCGTGTAAAATATTTGTTAGATGTCTTTTTTGCATCATAGATCTTTACTCAGCGCCATCGACTCTGGCTGTTGCGGAGGCAATATATCACTTGCAGTTTCATCCGCAGTAGGCAGTTGTAAAGGAAAACTTTAATTTCAAATGCAAATAGTTGAACCTCTATCTCTATTGTGACAAGTTGCGTCTGTGACAACTTGGTTATTCAGAATAACCGAATATTGAATTGAATTTAAGGAAAGCTGAGTCAAGTACTGATGCCAATACTAGGTGCAAATAGGCTACAGCCATTCAATCAGTGCAATTTCAATAAATATGTTTTCTAGTTTAGAACTTTATTGCAAATGCGCTGCACCATTTCAATCAACTCGATCAGTTCAATTCCGTTCAAAATTGTTTCTAGTTTGAAACTTAATAGCGAAATATCTTGTGTTTTTAGAATATTCCAAATATATGGCAAGATGAGAAAGACGAGTGTACATCGTACATGTGCATCGATCATGACGTCGTTACACTAAACAAAACTCAAGCTTGCACGTGTGCTGAGGTACGTCGACGTAACGAACTCTAAACACGTATATATAATAATATTAATTGCATAGCATTGTTGTCTGTTCTGCACTTGCGTCTCAAATAATTGGCACCAATTATAGTTCGATAAATAAACTCGTCGAATGGAAATTATATTTGGGTTACAGTGAACTCGGGAGTTACGATGGAATGTAATTTATTACAAGATGATAGAACGACGTAGACTGCCATATTAGTTTATTATACATACAAATTGCGGCAATAAGTAGGCTAACTTTGAAATCCTATTTAACGTGAGATAATACCCATACCTTGCTAACCATTCTTACTGGATCTCCTTCCTAAAACCTTCTTCCATCCTCAAACCCTGGGAGCGCTACTGAATGGCCACTGCTGTGAGCGGCGCTATATAAATTAACTAATACTATACAATACAATACCTACCTTAGTGCATGCAATAGTCAAAAGTAGCAAATGTCAGCCGAAGTATTAGATGAAATATTCTAAAAATAGAATTAGACGTCAAGCAACTAGTCCAACTTTACATACGGCTCATGAGCTGTATAAAACTGCTGTAGTAATAAAGAGGAAACTAACGGCATTTAAATCTGACAGTATATATGGAGAAAACTTACCGCATAGATATTGCACGTATTTTGTTTTTAGGACGAAATTTGGGAGCAGCGCCCACCTCCAGAATGTTGTGGATGCATACCAGGTAACAGAAGGATTCATTAAGTTATCGTTGTTCCTCCTCATTCCTCGTCCTGACCTGAACGCAAATGAGCAAACTTTGAATTTGCGTCACTGAGAAACAAAAGTAATTTTGAAACATTTATTAGAATTGGTCAAGACATGCTATGCCTTTATAGCCGCCCCTATAATAATGCAAAAGATTTAATGCAGGTATCTGTAGCTTCATGACATACAATATCCCTCTACTATTATCACTATATTTTTATTTACCATGGCATCCATATTTAGGCCAACCATTTTGAGGTATCTTAGTTTTAGCATTTTGTTAGTCGCTCAGGCACAGCATTTAGCCAATAATACTCAGCTTTATATTATTCATTCACCAACTGCTCGGTCCTGCAAGCCAAGTCTTAAGAAGTGTCTGTCGGATGAACACTTATGATTCAGTCTCTTTCCCGCATTGACTAAAGCAGCGTCTTTTCTCTACCAAAAGTTGTCAAAAACTCGGGGTGTTTACAGAATGCTACACAAGAACTTTGACAAATCTGCTTTTTATCACACGTTGAAAGCCATCACATCGGATCGGTTGTTCTTGTTATTGCTGATCATGAGCTTATAGGCTTCAGTATATTCACGTTCACTAACTCGGTTGGCGCTACTTATACACACCTTACAACATAAGGCCACTGGTCTCTTCTTAGATCCCTGCCAGAAGCCTTTATGCGTTTGCGCCTCTACCATGTAGACGCGAATTTGGGTGTTCGAATTCATTTTCTCATGCAGGAAATTCACGACTTCAAACTGGCTTCAAAGATGTGCATAATCTTACTGTATCAGCACCTGAAGTCTGGCCATCCTAGCTTCAGATATAGGGATTATAGGCCTACATCGTGTTCTATAATTCTAGACCTTTGTTTAACCCTATTAAACCGTCTGCGTTCACAGTTTTCATTTGGGCAAACACATTTCAGCTAGCTCTTCCTCTTACCAACGATGCAAAAATACGAATTACTTGTTTTGTAGCGAAATACAATAATCATTACGTAGCACAAATTCTAACCTCATTGTTAGCACTGATGCTGTGATTGGCCTGTTTAACAAGTTGATTTAAAACATTTCCACAAGGACAACCATGCGTAGTACATAATTGGGAAGCCAGAACGTCCGAAGATAACAGCGTAATTTTTTGTCATCTAAAATCTCAATTACAAGGTGCATCAAACACAGGCTTGCACTTTGTGATTTTCAAGGCATTGTTGTTGAATAAGGACTTACCAGTTGGACTAAAATTCGGCAAAATATTTGCTCTTCATGATGTCATGAGACTTTATTTTGAAAATAATTTTCTGTTTAGATTACTGTAAAATGACCACCAACATACCACCGGGCCAACCTGCATGGATCGAAACAGACAATGAGCCAGGACCAACAGGAAACGATAAGATCGTCAATCCTGGGGATAAATTGGAGCCAGATGAGAAAGTTCAGCTAGGATATTGCCAAGAATGGTGACATTACATTTTCTAGCATAGCCGTAAAATGAATAGACGCCATAAAGCGTGTTGTTTTATAAATATACTTGCAAGCCGGTTGCCCGGTATCCGTTCAGTAAATCTTGAGAGCAAAATCTTGGGAGCATCTTGTTCGCCTCTTTTGTCTACCATCAATCTAGAGTCTGTGGTCATAACGGTTTATCGCAATTGCTTTGTTCTGTTTTCGCGATTCTCAATTCTCGAATCCAGACTGGCCCTTTGCTGATGACTCTTAGTGACCCTTGTGGTTATGAGAACAGTGTTTGCTAACTGATGAGGAACATTATCAGTGACAGCTAACATAGGCTTGCGCAATGCCTCTGGCTCGTGTCCTCGTAGTGACGCTATGTAAATCACTAATTTTTGTAAAACAATGAATTGGAGTCCGTGGGTTATTCGAGCACCGTTTGCATACAGATGAAGTCGTTGATTTGACTGGACTTTATCATGATTTTGACTTGCGAGGAGTTCTTTCAAGAGTTCCTTTGAAGGCGCAACATAAATTTTCAATCACATACACACCTACATACAGCTGACCCGTATCGAAGACGATGTGTTATTGCAACATTATTGTAGGATTATTGCAACTTACGGACACACTATTTCATGATTATTGCAACATTATTGAAGGATTTAGCATTATCGGAAGATTTTTAAAACATTTTATAAGCATTCATGCAGGCATATATAGTACATACATAAATACAATATGCATGTGTGCAGAGTTACATACGCACAAATTCATACGAATGTACGTCCACTTATGCACACTCACGCACACGCAGTGTCTCTTACAGACTAATCTTTTGGATGTTGACCATTACGGCTTGGTTTTGGTGTGCCATCGGTTGATGCCTTGTGTGCAATAGAAGTTGCTAATTACAATTACAATACGCACACGTTCACACCTCCACAAATGCGTGCCCATAAATACATACGAATTATTATATAGGCTACACAAATGTATGTACACACACGTTCTTTCGAACACGCATATATTTGAACGAAACGTAGACCTATACTGATTTTGTAGAGAAACCATTGCTAATGAGTGACTTGGTTACGTTTGCAGCATTTGTCAGCCTGGCGGTGATCTGAATTGCTATGTATGTATTCAAAACAAATATCGCACTCCTTAATAATATTTAATAAACGAGATCTCTTAAGTCCTGACGCACGAATTAGAAAAAAATCTGCTTCCTATTCAAGATATTGTCTCTATAAACTAATTTACAAGTTCACAAATCTTGTTTTAAAAGAAAAATGTAATAAATGTTACATTAACGTAATATTGTCATGCGTTTTGCAAATTACAGAAATGTAATACATTATTTTAGATTGAGTAAATAAGGCATTATGGGTATAAAAATGCTTTAATTTAATTCAGTTTGGTGATCAATATATGTTATATTTTCAGCGGATTTTAAACAGTTGGCCTGACCCTGAGAATCTTTGTATTGTAAACTTCTGCGACAAAGACCCTCTCAATAAGTCGGACACTTGCCAATGCCCACAGGTATATACAATTCTCTTATGTCCGCTTATTTAGGAAATAGCGGTAACTTTTATGCAGCGTTAGAGTTTTGTACTAATATGAAAGTGTTCAAATTTGCGGACCCTTCTTTCCCGCACACACGTGTTGATTATGTTGTATATCGTTGGGACTATGTTGGACAATGTTGCAACTATGTCGAACAACGTTGAAACTATGCTGGACAACGTTGCTTGTTGAAAAACGTTGAGACTATTTTGAACGACGTTGAACTTTGTTGAACAACGTTGTTGTAACATTGTTCCAATGTGTGCATTGCTGGATGCCACACCCCGCATACACAGTTCCCATATGTTCTTACTGCGTTTGTATGTGAGTATGTGTTGCGGAGTTATTTCTTAAGTCTGACTTCTTTTTGCATTTTGCACAATGGTTGACTACCTGTCATATGAGCCCAATCGCCAGCTTCAATTGTTCGACTTATACAGGTTGACTTCTTATTTTTCAACATTTTCGAGCCCCGAATTACATCAATTATATCCTCTGCATACACTGGTTAAATGCATACATATCAAAATATACACACTTGCAAACACGTATGTAATTATGCATGTATTCACATTTATGTATGCATACACCCACCCACTTACATTCATGTATGTAGATTCATGTGTGTCCATTATGTCGATTTTGCGTATTCTTCTAGTGTTATAATAGAGTGTGTTCGCAATGCTTTCTTTAGGGACATCCTATGATATCGGCACCGTATCCAGACTGTTGTGGATGCGAAGACTTGCCTCCAGGTATTAGCTTCGTTACCTTCAGTACAAATGCACTTAATGATTTATCGCACGCAATTTCATTCTGGTTCTAAAGCAAGGACCAAGAACTGTTGCTTTAAGGTACAGAACCATGTATGTAGATTCAGACTCAAAGTGTCAGATCATCGAGTACAATATTTGTTGCTCTTTACAAACATAGATCAGCAAATCGAAATTTAATTCCAGGTAAACTCAGGTACATACTATACAGAGCTTGAAGGTAGACCTCTGTTAAGCAGACAACCAATGTATAGAACGATATGCAGTAGTAGAATTAGGACTTTATTGGATAGTGTAATGGCTTCGCCATGTAGATAATAGAGTATTCGTAATTTCTGAAAGAATGAACTAGTGATACCAGTAAGCAGTGGTCAATATGGCTATAAAACTGGTTGTTAAGTATTGATACTAAGATAGGTTAAGCTCGTCGGGATTTCTCGTGCATCGTCCTTTCCTCTTGGAGCAACCATTCCTTTAAATACAAGTACTATTTAAGTTGATTCAGCTTTCTGCTCAACTAAAGTCGCACTTGTTTAGTTCAGTTAGACAAAAATGCAAGCAACCATTTTAGACGGTGCTCTAAGGGCGCTATATAAATGTTTTGCTGCACTACATTACAAAATGGTACAATTGTTCACTGCCTTATTGAATCCTCTGAAGACTCATAATATTCGACTGAGACAATCTAGTGACTTCTATAGCGCCGTTATTATAAATCTATAAATGATCAATCAGTGATACGCTTCCAGTTTCCGTCAATATGTTATTGTGAGCTGATCCGCTTTGTTGCTTTATCTGTTTCAGGAGATTGTGAAGTTACCTTCGACGATATATTATTTGATACCGCGTATACTGATGATAACACCCCAGTAAATGAAGGAGATAAGCTGAAACAAGGGCAAATAGTTCACATTGGAGATTGTAAGATTTGGTAAGACGACATTCAGCAGTTACTACGGTATATTAAGAAACTCAGAGAAATAGGTCAAATATAAAAGTATATTCATTTTTATTTCCTAGCCTAAAAGTCACTTGAACAAGAACTGCAATGCATTTGCAGGCATTTGCTTGCACTCATGAGATGCTGCTAATAGGTATTTAATAACATCCATAAAATTATGAAACAGCTGAAATTACGTATAGCGTAATTACAAAATGATTGTATTCACAGTTTTATTTCTTTAGCAGCATTTTGATAGGCACGTTTCTGGCATGGTCCGAATTGTTTAACATTAAGAGAGAATCTACCGGAAAACTTGTGACATAGTCCTACACGGCATAGATGCATATTACTGAAACTTCATCATGTGATCACAATGACGGAACGTTTTAAGAATAATTTTCATAAGGTTTTATGCTGTCAATACGTACATGTAATGAGTGTGTGGAGCAGTGAAATTTGTTTTGTCGCTACCCTCGTAGCAAGCATGTATCATCTTAGAATGGCTTCTACGTATTTTTCTGCAGTATTCTTACATCAGTGCTTCTTTTTCATTTCCAGCGAATGTACAGAGAGTGGTGTGCTAAACTGTTACGTAAGTATAACGAATTTTAGCAGAACTTAATAGTTAGCAACAGGCAATGATACCCCAAACGAGAATGTGTAAGAGGTTTTCAGCTTTCGATGGACGCACCCTTAATTTCTAGAGTAGCGGCTGAGCTCTATATTGTGCATGATGAACAACTGACTTGGATGAACTGAAGTTTTATTCAGTAGTTTAACTATGCACGCATATTCTTTTAAAAGAAATAAACGAAACACGGAATGAATGTGACCGAGGCTGTCTCTTTGTCGCCGTTATCTTTCCGCCTGGGCATTGACGTGGTTGCAACCTGGTTTCGGTGCACCATCAGCTGACTTGTGCATTGGGACAAGCAATTTAGCTACGTATTATAGCACTAACAAGCAACAATGATGAAACAACATTGTTTACAATAAAAACAACGATGACGGCACAGGGGTATACAAAGAAGTCGCCCTAACTTAAACAGACTATTCAGCCAATTGGCAATTGCATTTTGAAGGCAAAAACGACATTAACGGTTGAACTTGTGAAATAATTATAGATATATTCAACAATTGATTAGAATTTAACAAGTGCAACTTAATTGTTGCTTTAATGCTTGAACGACTATTAAACCAATGCTGATTCGTTGGTTGTTACCTATGATTACATTGTAAAATATATTATAGGATTATTGGAGAAGTAGTAGACGAAAGCTGATTCTTTGGGCAACGTGTCAGAAGCTGCTGTGCAATAACGAGTTTGAAGTCGGATTATGGCTTTTTTTATCGCTGCATGTTCTGTACAAACTGATATGTCTTGTTATCGGACAGAGTTTTCTAAGAATCTTACAGTCGTACAAATATGGAGTTACTCGGACACTATAGCCTTATATTTGTGTGATTTTGATTGCACTAGTATCTTTCCACCATAGGGAGAAATGTTTTGACTGTACAGTTAATTTTGATTACATAACTTTGTAAGGATATCTGTTATGCCACTGAATTGCAAATGAAGTTCGAGATCCGGGCAGTCTGGTCAGCCAAATTTAGTTTGAGGTGAAGCATGCCAACGAGTTAACAACCTTCTCAGTAGATCGATTATTCTCGACTAAAATAACTACTATAAAATTACAAAGGTCATCGAAAATTTTGAAATGAACACGAGTATTATGAAAGAGCAAGCAAATCGAAAATGCAGGAATTCACGGAAGTTGAAAATCTGGGAAATTGAAGAAAGGTTGAAAACATGCTTTCAGAATTTCTTGTGAACAGACACGTTCGTAAACATGCTGTGACTAAAAGATGCCATGAAAAAATGATGACATAGTGCATAGATTACAGCTTAACGTACTTACCTTATTTTGAGTAAACTTCGCCGCTGTTCTCGTTTGTTATAGCCGAACACCGACTCATGGCCAGAGGGAGAATGTACTACCATATCATGTACCACAGGCTACGAACGTGTCCCAATCTTCATACGAGAATCAGCAAACTGCGCAGAGGTTAGTAGCTCTCAGTTATATATACAAACATTACTTGGATACTCTGTTCTTGACAAAATCCTGATCACTCCCAGATTGCCTACGAACTGTAACATAGCTTATGATTTCTTTGACCTATCGAAGTTCGACCTGACTTCTCCACGGCTTTTGTTTGATTACAATTTTGACTTCAAAAACCAGAGATTGATGCCTGCGTAACGTAACAACGGCTATTATATTATAGACGCGATTAGACAACCAGACAGGCAAATCAATCGTGTTAGAAAGATCATATTTACTAAACTGTCACTGTTAACTTCTTAATTGCCACAATATCCAAAATTAACATAATCTCCTACGTATTGTCATATTGTCATCTATGAAGTCACATAATTTGATAACCAGGGTGTCTATTAATGATAATGCTCTAAAATCTTGGTCGCGGGATCGTATAATTATGCTCGTAAATAAGTGTTAACAGAAACTCAGAAATTTCTTCTTTTTGCATGTTATTTTAATGTTTCGGAGACAGTTTTAACTATTAGGTCTTCTTCAGTTTTAAGTATTCCGAAGCTGGGTTATAGCTTGTGTGTTTGTCACAGGACACCTAGACAAGCAGATCAGCTGTCTTAGAAGCGTCATAATGTGCCCTTCTAATGTGCCTTTCTAGAGATTATCTTCTTCTTCTTGTTCTTGTTTTTGTTAGGGCGCCATATTAAAATTCTTCTTATTTAATTTCTTCTTCTTCTTATTATTATTTTATTATTATTATTATTCTTATTATTATTATTATTATTATTATTATTATTATTATTACTTATTATTATTATTAACTGTTTATATCTTAATTGCCACAATATCCAACATTAACAGACTCTGTGATAAACTCTTACGTTTGCCATTTTATCGATGTCGCTGTTTTTATGTAGGGTGAGACGTACGTTGATCGTCCAGATCCACAATGCTATGATTGCATTAAATCTGGTAATAATTTCTTTTATGCGACGTTAGCTATGGTGATTTGCGGATTTAAAGCAATTGAATGTGCAGCATTTAAATATTTAAATATAGTCATTGCTAAACCATTCACGGAAAACCTTTTTGATGTAGGCACCTACGTAGAATTTCAGTTTTATGTTAAGATTTTTGCAAAGTCACAGGTAGGTCGAAGTTAATTTACGCTAATCTATCAATAAAGTTTAAAAGTCAAGGTTCAGTTTATACTGGATCGTAAGAACAAGCGCAAGACGTTTCCAGTAAGAGTTGAGGTTACTCACTCACTTAAAGATCCGTCTTATGAGTATATTGTATAACATAACAGTACTATCTCCAACATTAACGCACATTCTACAGAAATACACATACAGAAATACATACAGACGCATACAGACACACACAAGAAACACACATATACACAGAGAATCATGCACAGACACCCAGACAAAATATACACAAAACATACAGAGAATGATCTGCACTCGCACACAAACGCAAACACGCAGAAGCACGCAGACAGCACATAAGCACATAAATACACGCTCTATTTTTGACTGTGCAACTTACGCCTGAATAGGCTCTGTTGTATGGAATTGAATGCGAGTGGGTTTCTGCAACAGTTCTAAATGAAAAGTTTTACTTTCGTTTGACACACAACCCATTTTTATATCTTCCGTTTAGTGTGTACATTGACTGGCACGGAAATAAAACCTGGTAAAACGCCATACATCGAGAAAGACAACGTCCCTGGATTAAGTGCTAATGACCAAACCCTCCAAGTCGGAGACACGGTTTATCCTAACCAGATTGTTCAAGTCGATGAGTGCAACATGTGGTATGTAATCAAACTTATGCATCGTGTCAAAAGAAATTAGGTTTTCTTTACTCATCGATGTTCTTCAGCTCTATAATCCATCTGATTATTTGGTGTTCATAATTTTAGGCATTCTGTAATTATTGCCTGTTGAGTTGGACGCAGTGGTGTAGCGGTATGTTCTGTGCCTTGTAACCGGAGAGTCGAAGGTTCGAATCTACATGAAGCCACTGCGTAGCGACCCTGGACAGTGGACAAGTTGCTAACCCACAACTGTCTGTGAGGAAGGCAACGGGAAACCACCTCACTCATCTCATCCCCGGGTGGCATAAAAGCCAATGGACCTTCATCATATTGCCTGTTATTGGGACGGTTCTATTTATATTGCATGTTGACTGCTTAATGTTATCCTAATTATTACTTGAAATTATTTAAGTGCCGCACAATGGTACCGAAAAGTTGTTGAAATTTAAAGATTCTCGATTTGCGGTGACTGGTCAGTTCTGACTCTGACGTGAACAATTTCAGCTCACTTTGGCCGATCCGTTTAAACCAACTGTAAATAATATTATCGTGAACATGAAGTAGAACATTCTAGATTATATTTTGTATGTTATGAGCTTAATGTGTACAGAGGATTGAGATAAGACGGTGACGTTTGGTCACGTTGGGTCATTATACTAATTTCATACATTTTCCCTTTTTGCGACACATTTATGCAGTAAAGAATGTTGCCAAGATTTATAACAAATGGTAATAAAGTCTCTTTAATGCCTAGTTAAGGCTTAGTTATTTGTCAAACTCATAACTTTACATTTACTTTTTCAGCCGCTGTACAGATTCAGCAAAATTTTATTGCTATGTAAGTACAAATATTTTCTGCTATTCTCAACGTTGTCCATATCAGCATGTTTTTTGGCATAGACAAATACAAAGACTACTTGCCATTAAGAATTAAGAAGCTTGGCTTTGCTGTGATGTTTTTCATCTACAAATGTTCTTCTTTGCGTAGCTTGTATAATGTCAAACAAATCTTCTCTGTAATTGCAGGACGAACTGAAATACGTGGTAGATCCTGACAACCAATGTCATTCGCATTCGTGCATCGATGGCAAACTTACAGTGATAGATGGGGCTGACAAGTGCGATTGCAATCCTGTAAGTGCTTTATGTTTTAAAAACATTCAATATGGAACTAGTTGATGTTCTCAGTGTGAAGAACGTTTTAGTCATCTCAAAGTAACCGGACAATTGAACAATGTGTGGGCATCGGAAAAGGTCCTGCTTTGCTGGCTCATTTATATCACCGATGCAGCCTCGAGCTGCTATGTTAAAAGCCCTTAAGGCCATATTCAGGGCTGCCAAGGCTCTAGTCCTTGTGGTGATAGATCGACCTATGGTCCTGTGTGATCTTTCGGCAGTTTGATCACTGTTCATTACATCATTCAGGGCTCTGCGGTGGTCTTCATCTTCAGATGCACACGTGGCATGGCCAAATAAACGAACTGTCCCAGACAGGTAGTGTTACTGTTATCTCCCTAATCGCCATGTTGCTAACATCGCCCGTGTAGAGAATCTGGGGGTTCCATCTGAAATACCACATTCCGAAGTTCCTGAATTTCCTAGTCAGCAGGACAGGACCTCTGTGGTCGTTTAAGTCTTACAACTGGCATGTTCCGGCCATGTCTAAAAGTGACTGGAGACCTGTGTTCAGATCGGTGTTCAGCGAAGATGTTCTTACCCACAGGGACCATGCAGACTCTGTCCTATGCGATTCGGTCCAGGATCTCCTGTTCTTTGAATCCATTGGGCTACCTATGTATTCGACCCGGTATATCACCTACAACTGCGAACAATCCACGACATTCTGGGTTTGTTCGTGTCACAACTGATCTCCAGACTGAAAACTTAGCTTTCCTGCCCACACATTTAAGTGGCAGAATTAAAAGTTCTGCCATCCACGCTAACAAATAGACATCGTTTCATAGTTTAAGACCGCGAAAACGTATTTCCCACCAGTATCGCCAGTATGTCTACTGACAGCTTATTCGACTTGGATTATTTATCAGCTACTGTCCTTCCTGGTTATCATTCCAATATTCGTCACATGGGGACGCCCATGGTTTCATTGCAGCTCTGCCCGTTTTCCAGCACCCATAAAGTTGCTTGTCACATAATACTGTAAAGAGACTTCGAACATTAAACCGATCTCTATCTAATTCAATATTTGTTTTCAGATATATCGTGAAGAGAGGCCATACCCCTCACCGGATCTCTCTCCTCTCACCGGATCTACTCTGCTCTCACCAGATCTCTCTCCACTCACCAGATCTCCTCTCCTCTCACCCGATATCCTCTCACCATTCATATATCAGAAAAAGTAGGAACGTCAATCGACGAACTGCCTTCACCAAGAAAAGTTCTTTATATAGCCTACTTTATTTCGAACAAAGACGAGCAGAGAAAGTAAACAAGGGCTAGAACAAAAAGACAAAAATACTAAACTCCCTCACAAATAGACTGGATGAGTGATAAGACAGTTATGTAAGAACTGATTTAAGGCATCGTGGTTGACAAGAGTTCAAACTTTTATAAACTACGAGTCCAGTTTGAAACTAATTCTTTACTGAACTGCAGGCAAATGCAAAGACAGAGGTTATGGGTTCATATTTGGATTTATTAGTTATGGCTCTAGTTTCTTAACACTGTGCATCCTTCTCTCGCCAGATCGCCTATCCTCTCACTTGATCTCCTCTCCTCTCACCAGATCTACTACCCTCTCACCTGGTCTCCTATCCTTTCACTAGATCTCACCTCTGACCACATCTTCTTTCTCCCACTAGATATCCTCTCCTCTCACCAGATATCCTATCCTCTCACCAGATATCCTCTTCTCTCACCAGATCTTCTCTCGCCAGATCTGTTCTTTTCTCACCAGATCTCCTCTCACAAGATCTCCTTTCACTCTAACCAGATCTCCGCTCCTCTCATCAAATCATCCTTCTCGCCAGATCTCCTATCCTCTCACTTGATCTCCTCTCCTCTCGCCAGATCTACTATCCTCTGCCTAGATCTCTCCTCTGACCAGATCTGCTTTCCTCTCACCAGATCGCCTATCCTCTCATCAGACCTCCTATCCTCTCACCAGATCTCCTCTTCTCTCCCCAGATCTTCTTTCCCATCGCCAAATGTCCTCTCCTCTCGCCAGATCTCTAATTCTCTCGCCAGATCTCTATCCTCTCACTTGATCTCCTCTCCTCTCGCCAGATCTACTATCCTCTGGCCAGATCTCTCTCTCTGACCAGATCTACATTCCTCTCACCAGATCGCCTATCCTCTCATCAGATTTCCTATCCTCTCACCAGATCTCCTCTTCTCTCCCCAGATCTTCTTTCCCATCGCCAAATGTCCTCTCCTCTCGCCAGATCTCTAATTCTCTCGCCAGATCTCCTATCCTCTCACCTGATCTCCTCTTCTCTGACCTGATCTCCTCTTCTCTCACCAGATCTCATCTCCTCTCGCCAGATCTCCAATCCTCTCACCAGATCTCCTATCCTCTCATCTGATCTTCTCTCCTCTGACCAGATCTTCTTTCCTTTCATCAGATCGCCTCTCCTCTCACCAAATCTCCTCTTCTCTCACCAGATCTGATCCTATCCTCTCACCAGATCTCCTCTCCTTTCACCAGATCTCCTCTCTTCTCACATTTATTACGTAATTAGCTTTGATATATAATATTATTGAATAAAAAACAAGAAATGCGTAAGCCTGATATGCAAGTACTGAAACAGGGGTCAGATTGACCCCTTGGTGCTTAAAGGTAGAACAGCAAAAATCTCAGAAATTGTGAATCCCCCCGAGTTCAAATTTTGGCAGAAGGTATACCCTAGGAAGTTAGGAAAAGTCATGAAATTACAGGACTCTGGCTATATCTGGGGCCGAGGTGCGTTCCGCTAAAAACCAAAAGGGGTCAGATTGACCCCTTCGGTGCTTCTAGTGTTAATGTGGTATTGATATAGCACCGTGTAGGAATCTTGAAAAAACTCAAGATTTCAATAATACATAAACGTGCGAGTTTATTAATTTTATTAAGGGTGAAATGTATTTGTGGCGAATAAGGAAATGCCACGTTCACAGAGAGATTGAAGAATGCAATGAATAGGATCGTTGCAAACACGAGATAACATGCACTTTGACAACCCTGCCGTTCCATTTATATCACAGTTTCCTTACTCCCTAAATGCTTTCAATCTGATCCAACATGTTTCTTTCCCTGCTCACAAAAATGGTAATACTCTTGACCTAGACATCACTTCTGTCTCGTCTGGTCTTTCACCGATCCTTAGCATTTAACTCAACTCACCATCTGATGATTATCCTATTTTCACTAAACTCAATATTGAGCCAACCTTTCGCCCTCCACCCAAACTTCTCTCATTCCGCCGCATCAGCTACATTGACCTAGATGCATTCGAACTCGACCTTGAATCGTCTTCCATTTTCCTCAATCATCCAACAGACTTCGATTATCTCTTGTCTGCATTCAATTCCACTATGTCAGAACTCCTCAACACACACGCTCCAATCATCACTAAACCTGAAACTCATGCGAAAAACCCATGATTTAATTCTCTTCTTCAAGCTCTCAAATCATCGCGCCGTCGCCTGGGACGAGATAAAAGACGTTCAGGCAGTTCTATTCTTAATTGATCAAAACCTTGACATTAAGATAATTATCACCGTCAACTTCTTCCAGCCAGTCAACGTAATGGTAAACTAACCACCTAATATATCTACCGACCACCTGTCATCTGCCTGTAGACGTTGCGTATCATCTTTTGTTCACTCAGATTCATCCAACCCTCGAAATCTTTGGAAAACGGCAAATAATCTTCTTCACCACGGCTCCTTTCACCCCTCACAAACTCTATTCCACATGCATCCAGTGCCGCTTCTTTTGTATCCTTTCTTGCTTCCAAAGTTTCCTCCCTTCGTCTCTCATCAAACACGCTCTCATCAAAATCAACTTCTACGCGAACCAACTCCTACCCTCAGGCCTCAGGCGACCATAATGATACAACTTTGTCACCTACGCATCATACAAACTGTTTGAGCCTGCTACTGAAGCAGAAATCACTACCCTCGTTCGAACCTCTCAAAACAAGCAATGCAATCTTGATCAAATCCCAATTTTCTTACTTAGAGGACTCTGCAACCCTTCTCGTTCCTATTATATCTATGTACAGATCGCTAAACTTTTGGTAAACTGTGCTTATTATTAAATTTACACCGTTCAAACTTTTTTTAATAGTTCTTCTTGCTATTTCAAACACACGAAACCAAAAATTCAACTTTAAGACTTAAATTCTTTGTATATTGTCAACATAAATCAACTATATCTATTGAACGTTCACTCTCAACATACAGCTCTCCATACTGTCATCAGCAATTTATTAACTTTCGCGCGTTATTGACACGTGCGGCGAACAATCTATATTCATTCAATTGTGTACAGAAGACCAGGCGTCGCTGACCACCCGCCAAAGTAAAACATGTTTATACATCTATATCAACAGTGAACAACTATTCCACTATATCATGTTTATACATTATATACAGGTGTATTGGCCGCCTAACATAACTTTAACACATTATGTATATATACCTTAGAAACACCTGTTGACAAACCTATAACGGGTCATCATTAAAGAAACAAATAAAACTACTATGTATTCTTTTTTCAATGCCACCACCATATACACCAGGTATTGGTATTGGTATTTAAGGATCCTGAGTGGCCGAGTGGGTTGGTAGCCCGCTCGCCACTCTGGCACCCGGGTTCGCTTCCCGGTCGGTCGGTTTATCAGAGATTAATTTCTCTGATCTTTACTGCGGGTGGCTCGGTCGCAATATAAACGTGGAGTACAATACAATACAATACAGCACATCACAATACAACTGGGGCGCGGTGGTTTGGGGTATAATCGGTGCCTTGCAACTGGAGGGTTGCGGGTTCGAATCCACCTCAAAGCCGCCGCGTAGGGACCCTGGGCAAGTCCTTCACTCGCATTGCTCATGCGCTTCGGCGTGAAACTCCGATTCAGCGTCCGCGCAGTAGTAGGGAGCGCCTCTGAATGGGAAATCTGGTAGGGGCGCTATAACAAGTGTTCAAATACAATACAATACAATACAATACAATTGTGATACCCATCTGCACTCTTATACTTTAGCCGTTTTATGCATTCAACATAAAACAACAAATATTATGAAAGTAGGCGTTTTAAATTCTCGTTCGATGAAATTTGTCTTATTGCATTGCTTTTATGGCGAAACTCGCGAGTGAATCAAACGAATGCGTATAAACTAATTATTGCGTGCTTAGACGCTAAGAAAATGCTCGAATACGGCTAAAGTGAAACGTATAGCAGATTATCATAAAAGAAGCAAAACATTCGGGATATTCATTGCAGCATCTTAGTGTTATAAAATTATTTTGTATTTCTTTTCAGTGCCACCTCCCACGACAGGTAGGCCTATTGTGATACCCATCTGCACTATGCTACTCTACTCGTTCTATAAATTCAGCATTAAGCAAGATATTTTGAAGTAGGCGTAATTAATTCTTTTTCGATCAAATTTGACTTACTGCATTGTATATTATGGCGAAAATCGCTAGTGAATCAAGTTAATGCGTGAGTTTTTATTTTATCTCTTCCAGTTGAACCAGGAATGACAACGACTCCAGGTATGTGTTTCCTATTCTGTTAAATTATAGCGCACTTTGCCAGCTGACCGACGGACAAAGTGACTGACTGACTGGTTTTTCTGGTTTCTCTGGTAATCTCACCTTGTGACTCTCCTCGGCTGACCCATCGAGATCCATAAGTTTTTTTATTTAGTTTTTATCGCATATACCTGAAGCGCCTTTGAGCCATTAAGTTAACTGAATGCGATTCTCAGTCGTTGTCTCATTTCTACTCTGTCTTATTATGTTTCGCTCTCCCTCGATCTGGTTCTAACTGTGTCGTATTACGGTACAATTATTTGCACCGCTTGTAGCCTTTTGGACAGTCTTTATAAATTCCTAGTCAACAACAGATGGCCAAACTGTCGCAGACTCTTTATTAAAGGCAAAAATCGTTATCACAAGCAACCGAGGATTTGGAACCTTTTATATCTAAAGCAGCAGCACAGGCTTCGCTGTATGATGATTTTTACGAATGATTTGCATTTCTTTCAGGGTTAATAAGTCCGACAACACCAACAAGTCAGTTTGCAACAATTTAAATTTAACATTGATATTACTCAAGCATTTTCATTATTTATAACAAATCATGAGTTATACGAAGGGTTCTTTATCAAACGTTTCGAGCCTTGCTTTAAACGTGAAGAATTCAGCATATTCTTGTACAATTTTTGCATTATAGGTCTAAAATATATTCAGAATTTAGACTTACAGGTAGGTCCAGTAGATCCTGGTGGAACTGCAACATAACACATTACGTAGAAACAGCTGCTTCAATGAACAACTAATGATATGTACTATATCTGAGTAGTAAGCTTAATGAGAGAATGACACCCAATTCTATATGAGAGAATCTATGCCAATTCTATATGAGAGAATCACACCCAATCGCTTATGTAGACCTAGTACAGGTCAAAGGTCAAACGACCGCCTCGGGCAAAAACAGACAGCCATTAAAGCTGGGCAAAGTTCATTTCAAGGGGGCGCTCTTCATTTGGGCCCCTCCCCTTCCAAACTGGCTATTATTTTTGGGTGTAAGCCACACCAGGTGCCCACATCAAATTTAGACCCCCTTGGGTGTGAGCCACAGCAGCTGCCTACATCAAATTTAGACCCCTTCATTGGCACTACAAGCTCTTTTATTAGGCCTAAACACAAGTGTTTTTGTAATACACACAACCAACAAGCATATTGTTTTGCGCCTTTCACACACATAGCCACTTAGACAATCTTAGGCGTTTACAGTGTAGGCCAATGCTTTTTGGAGTTTCTACAGGTAGCCAATGAGTGTGCAACTCCGTGAATTATAGAATAAGGGCCTCATTAGGGCTATTTAGGGTTTGACGTCACACACACACTATAGGCTCTCATTCAAACCATATACTATTCTATTTACCAAACATGAAAAGACAAGAATTTATTCAAGCTTTATTGAAGCGAAACACAACATCAGTACATTAAACTGTTACACACAAAATTATGAACCAAGTAGTCGTTAAGACCAGTGTCAAACGTTAACATATTCGTAATGGCATTAACCGTCTTGTTTCTAGCTCTATGCATGCAATAGAATATGCAATAGTGTCCACAAAATCGACTGACAACGCTTTGCAAATTTCTATCGGTGTAAATCCAACGCGTGCAGTGTCTATGTAAAACCGTTCTGAAGGGCCCATCGGGTGGTTCTCCAAACGAATCAAAGTATTCTCCATATGTAGAATCTTCAATGTATAATACAACCCAATGATTTCCAGGTTTGTCATGAGGGTCGGTATTACACACGAGTAGCGCCGGTTTGTTTTTGTCAAATGTTTTAGGTAATCTGTCGCTCGCAAACACGCCCAAGAACATTGCTCTACACTTTGCATCTTTCTGAAGTATCTTCTCAAGTCTGTTGCTATTCATTTTCAATTCTTGTAATCAAAAAGTACATTCCTCGAGCGATCGATTTCCAAGATATTCTCAAACTCTGCGAATGCGATGACATTAATCGTACTCGCCAGAGCTTGAGCAAATTTCAAGTCCAAACGAATATTTCCTTGCTTGAGCAGATTGAAATGGCCACCTTCGGCTAGGTCAGCTGTTAAATCAAATGCGTAAAGAGCATATCCTCCTGGAAAATCCTCTCTTGTTATTTGGTTGCCTTCGTCTCGCATCCACTTTCCAGTTCCCATGAACAGCGAAGCGTATGCGTTTATAAATTGATTATTAGCGAAATTTAATTCCAATGGTTTCACTGATTGCTGCTGACCATCCAAGTACACTTTTAACTGAGACAGTTGCATGTGCTTAAAGTTGAATGGATTCTTTGTATAGCTTCCGTTAAACGCATCATTGTCAACACAGCCTATAACGAGTCTAGTGGGCAACTGGCCAGAGAAGAGACATTCTTGAGTGGCATCGAGATTACCTCTGGGTATGGTAAAGGTTTTACAAACACCCCTTCGAATGGGGAATTTCACGTTGCCAGCTTCGAGTGCTTTCGCATGCGCTACAAACACTGATGGACTCAGTTTTACTTTTCTAATGTACAACTTGCATTCCAAAATTCGAACTTTAAATGCAGCTCCTTGCGCAGAAGACATCAAGCAGAATGCGTCTTTATTTCTGACGAGACGTATCTTTATATTGACATCATTAGGAAGGAAGCGATCTTGAAAGAATAGATCACTATGTATACATCCCAACATTTCAACAATGTTTCCTTCGTTGGCCAATGCGCTGCGTTTCCTGAATCCTGTATTTACGCCGTTAGCATCATTTGGATTGGCTTCTTCAAAATGAGTGGCAACGTCTTTGTAATACAAAGATGATGTCAGTTGCGAACTTTTAGCGCCATCTCCATAGCTTAGAAGCGTTTCCAAGTAGCTTCGATAAGCGTATGTATTGTTCGAATCCGTAACAAGCGTATCGTTTAAGGTAATGTCGACTTCGGAAAACAGACTGTGTAAGAGCAGGTTAACTGGGCCAACGTTGTCGCCAGCATCAATGGCATCGTTGTTTGCTTTTACAATTTGAGCTCTGACGTATAACTGTGAATTTGACAAGTCTATGTAGTCTTGTCCAGCTCCAGTGATACTAAATTCTATTGGATTTCCTTGAGAAATAGTTGCAATGGGGTTATATTCTACAAATGTGCCGCTCTCTATGCTGGTCTGTGTCGGAGGCACGACAAAGAGATCCAATTCGCTCTTTGTGCATTCGCAAGACTGTGGATGAACGAAAGCCATGTTTGTTAGATCTCGCCGAATATGTCGTGCTTTACTCTTTTAGTAATTCTCTTAAGAGATCTTTTTCGCCTCTTCCTACCACTGCCACTCTGGTTAGTGAAATCACTAGACGATGTGAATGCTTTTATACCTTCAGGAATACGTCTTTTGCCAGACTCTTTAAGTTCTTGTCCATCCGCAACATCATTTGCAATCTGCAAGCCAGTTCTCAGAACTTGTTTTCCAAAGGCCTTAGCACCTGTTTGAATGAGTGGCCAAGCGTTTCTGAAAAGACCGCTGAGAAAACTTCCCAAACCATGACCACGTTGCATGCGAGCACCTTGGAACACGGACATTCCGTTACCACTCTGATTCAAATAATAATCTTCATAGTCGAGTCTACTCGCGTCGCAACAAAATTGTTTTTTCATTGTAGAAGGTATGGTATTTTGCAGCGTCTGAAATGTAGTGTCACAATCACCTTCCCACTTTCAAATGCAATTGGACTCCCAGTGTCGCTTCTTATATCGACTTCTATGCTGTCAAAACTCTTCAATTGTAGTGGGACGTATAGAGGTTTTTCGTATATCGTATTCACAGTCTGACCACCTTTTTCAGTTACGCGAACGATGCGAAGTAACGGAGCTTTTGTATCACCGACTGGAACGTGCTCTAAGACGTTGCAATAGACGTACATGGAAGAAAACCCACGATTGATGTCGCAAGCGTTTGTACCTTTCCAATCCCAATTGCTATCATCTTCGTTTTCAATTGGATTCTGACGTCCGCCGATACCCAACATGGAGCATAATGTTGGTGAGAATTGTACACGCGACATTGCTGATAAATCTGCATTGAGACGCTTCGTTATAGGATTATACGTGAACCTTGGATACGATTCATATTTGCCTCCACAGGCTGCTTCTTTTATAAGGACATTTATCGAATCTACTAAATCAGAGGGGGTTTCGTAATATCCGGGCGATAGACGCAGTGTCTTAGTCATAGAACTTCGCGGTTTATCATCGACAAGTTTGCCCATTTGTAAATAAGTAAATCTACCTTCCATTTTTTCTAAATTAGACCAGCTATGTTGATATTGAATTTCCACCAAACCAACCTCCCATTCACCACTCAGTGATATTGCATTCGCTAATCTTGTCGTATAATGCGTAAGAGTGTTATTGGGATAGTAAAGCATAGAGCTGTTACTAGGCAGCGTAAGGTAAAAATGCGCCATTCTATAGCTTGAGAGAAACGACCCTATATACACGATATACTTTACGAAACTGAAGTCGTGAGCGACTATAGATCGAATATATCGGTTGTCCACGAGTTGAAATTGTCGTCGTACCCCTTCCACTTTACGAAATATTCGGTTTTACCAGCGCGTTTGCGACTCTTTAAAACTTTTTCTATTTTGTAAACGTCGTCTTTTTTCAAAATCTGTTGCAACTCGGGTTCGTAGAATTTTCCCTTTAAGGTCTCGCCATTTAAATCACGCAGTTCGTACGTTATGGGATCGGTGGGTATTCGAGCAATGATAACGAAAATTTCTTCCGACCAGCTCGGAAGATAACCCTTCTTGAACGCAATTCTAGCTTTACAAATTCGTACCTTATCACCCACGCTATATCTCCACTTTGCAGGTCGTTTCTTTTCACCATACAAGCGCTTTCTTATAAGGGCTTCATTTTCGTTAGTCACACGACTGGGCGCCATGCCTATGCTGCGGTGATATGTATTGTTGTATGAAAGCAGCAAGTCTTGTAAAACATTGACATAGCGATACGTATTCGTGTGAGTAAAATATTTCCACATTTTCGTTTTAAGCGTTCGATTAAATCTTTCAACTACAGAAGCTTTTACGTCGTCATTTTCGCTCGTGTAAAAGCGAATGGCATTATCGCGCAGCATGGATTGAAAATTTCTATTGAGAAACTCTGTTCCTTTATCCGTCTGTAAATGAGCTGGGTGTCTATCTACTAGAAACGACTTAAAGGCGTCCGTCAGCTCTGGTCCACTCTTCGTTTTCAAAGGAATGGCCCACGCGTACTTGGAAAAAACATCTATACAGGTTAATATATATTTATTGGCATCGTTATGTTTTGACAATGCAGAAAGATCTACAAGATCAGCCTGCCACAAGTCGTCTATACCAACAGTAAAAGTTCTTCGTCGTCTAAAATTTAATCTAGCCGGTTTATGCAAAGTGTAAGCGTCCTGTTCGCGCAACCAAGTTTTAATATCTTTATTTTTAAATTGTCCGTTAACGTGTCTTTGAAAAGTCGAGACTCCACCGAAACTGCCAGGTTGTTTAGGATCGAAATACGAATCCATCAGTACTGTACCCACTTTGGTAGACTTTCTAGCCTTTCAAGTTTGCGACTCGGCGTAACTGGTGGAGTTTCTTCTGTGGAAGCGTTAATATATGCCCAACGATCTTTGTTGCCGATTAGTTCATGCGGGATATTTGAGTCTTTCAAAGCGTCCGCCAGCTGTCTCCACCCGTTCGGAAGTGAAGATGATGTTCTCTTTCTGAGCAGATCGTTCACCAAGTCCACGACATGTGTCATTGGAATGGTCGTATTCTTTAAAATGAGTTCGCCAGCTGGACTCCAACGTATATCAGGATTGACGCTCATATGAGTTAAAAGCCTAGAAGCCTGACTTTTCCATCTCTTTGGAACCGATTCCATCACTTCGATTTCTGTAAGTTTCGGGCCCAGGGCGGCGGCGGCGGCGGCATCTCCCGATTCGAACTTGGTTACAACGCTAGGTTTATCAATATTTAAATACCGACTTAAACTATTCGAGTACAATTTTGCTTTGTCATCATCTGCAATGCTCCGATGAAGTATCTCGTACATTTCTCCGTCCAATTTCGATAGGGTTTTATCTTTCATAGTTTCCTTCCATTTCTCAATTTGACGCGGTTCTACTAAAACCATCTTTTTCGTGTGCGCCATATTATATTTTGTTGCTTAGCAGCGTACCGAGGAAGGAAAGCACAGGAGTTAGCAGCGCACCGATGAAACCACCTGATTGTATGATTCGTCTCTTAATCTTCTGACGAGTTTTCTTAGAAGTTAATTTTCTGAGCTTCTGTTTGAATCGACTCAGTCTAGTCTTCTGAGCCTTCTTCAACGGAACATTCCCTTTTAAGACATTGAGCGCGCATTCACAAAGACAACACAAGAGAGTCTGTTTGCAATTCTTCATAATCTTTTTCCGCATTTTGGGCGAAGCTTCTTTAAGCAGCTTCAACTCAACAAAATTCTTCATCAGCCTAGTTGACATTTTCGCTTTGAATGACAGGACGACGTTTTACATGCACTTATATTCATTTGCGCATGTAGACGTAATGTGTTTCACCAGGGAATATATTGGTTCTCAATCTACATCGCTCGTCGGATCCAGCCGTCAGATCGACTAGAAGATAGCCAAACGGCACCATAGTCGCATCATCGAATGCTTCTATCATAAATTGGGATTTTCCAGGAAACATCTGTCTGGCTAAATTTGCAACTTGTGTAGAATCTCTAACATTCTTGAAAAGAACTAGATAATGCGCATTCAAGCTTATGGTCCTCATATGTTTGTTGTTATAAAATAGATTTTGAGTCAAGTATAATATGGAAACATTTCTATGGTGGCTGATTTTGGTGAATAGCTGCGTTACACGTTGATCGGTTTCGGCCATTAAGTCGTCCAAGACAAGAAGCGTGCTCTCTTTTCCATCGAAAATATTCAGGTCTGGAAGCCCCTCGTGAAACTGAATTTGGGGATACATATCAAAAATTTCTTGGTAGATGCCATAGCACCACATCACTTTATTGATTGTAGGTTTCACCATGTGTGGTAGATGATCTATAAAACGCAGAGTAAATTGCGTTTTGCCACAGCCCGATGGACCGCTAACTATTGCAGAGAATGGATGTATCCAACTGACGTCCATTGCAGAAACTGATAGAAATGTATGACGTGATAGATTTATATATAGCGATGGAGAAATACAAACACTGAGCCCTTCCCCTCGTATTAGTACTAGTCTTATAAAAGTTGATGCATTTAAGGTTGAAATTTCAGACGGATGTGGTCATTATACATCGAGTGGTCAACGTCATTATACACACCGATTCTTTACACGAAAAATGTGTTTTAAGCGCGTAGAGGAGGAGCTTAGTCAGATGTTTGAACAACTGTCGAACGATGATTGCCCTTGCTGTGTGGATGAAATTGATGGGAAAGAAGAGCACATATTAAAGCCGTCTGAACTGAATCGCCTACAGCACTGTCAGTTTGATGTCTGTGGAAATTATCAATGTCTGTGCGAAATTTGTAATGCAGAAGCTGATGGAAAAGAAGAGAAATCAAGGGACTATCGTCTATCACTTCTGAAGGCTGAGAATGAAAAGTTTAAGACTTCTGTGATTTGTAGAAAATGTAAAACGAATAATGTAGAAATTCTGATATTGCCTTGCACGCATGTCGTAACCTGTGAGAAATGTGCAGACATTTTAGATAATTGTCCATTGTGTGATGAGAGAATTCTTGGAACGGTTCGAATTTACATGGCTTAAAGTCCTTTTAATGCGTATGTGGGTCATAATTTTGTGTGTAACAGTTTAATGTACTGATGTTGTGTTTCGCTTCAATAAAGCTTGATTAAATTCTTGTCTTTTCATGTTTGGTAAATAGAATAGTATATGGTTTGAATGAGAGCCTATAGTGTGTGTGTGACGTCAAACCCTAAATAGCCCTAATGAGGCCCTTATTCTATAATTCACGGAGTTGCACACTCATTGGCTACCTGTAGAAACTCCAAAAAGCATTGGCCTACAATGTAAATGGCTATGTGAGAAGCATGTATTACAAAAACACTTGTGTTTAAGGAATATTCAAAGAGCTTGTAGTGCCAATGAAGGGGGTCTAAATTTGATGTAGGCAGCTGCTGTGGCTCACACCCAAGGGGGTCTAAATTTGGCCTAGGCACCTGCTGTGGCTTACACCCTAATAGCCATTTTGGAAGGGGAGGCGCCCAAATGAAGCGCGCCACTTGAAAAGACCTTTGCCCTGCTTTAATGGCCGTCTGTTTTTGCCCGAGGCAGTCGTTTGACCTTTGACCCACAAAACTGATATTACCAGCGTATTTTCGTTTCCGTTTTTCAGAAAAACTGATATTACTACCCAGCAATTATCTGATGACGTCATAAACTGATACTACTAAAAGCCTTTAGCTTACTACTTATCTGTCTCTCACCGACAGCAAAAGTCTATGCAAAGTGATAGATTGTTACTTTCGCATAATGGTATAGTTAAATAGATTGTATGTGGTAAAATCTAAAATAAATGAATGCACGAATCAAAACAATCGATCATAATATGTGAATCGCTCTAAATCACAAAACTTCTCTAATCCTAAAATTCCGTCTGACGTCTTCACCACTGGAAAGATATTAACAGGATAATTAATACACAATCTGTCACTGGCCATGTTATAAAATAGTGCGTGTTCTTGACATGGAAAAGTTTATACTTACCAGAAGGTCCAGTAGAGCCAGGTGCAACTGCAATAAAACACATTGAATACAAACAGTTGCTTCTATGTGCAAAATATGTTCTAAATGCATCTCACATCGCCAACAAACAGTCTATGTAAAGTGATATATTGTTACTCTCGTATAATATCATAGTTCAACATATTGTATGTATTAAAAATGTTGTATATGCGTGCATTAATTGAAACATGGCTTTGAAAGCCGCACGAATGAAGATGTGTTACAAATCTTCGCTGGCCAAATTCTTGCAAAGTTCACAATGCAAGAATAAAAGCCATCGATCATAATATGTAAATCGCTATAAGTCATACAATTTTCTCTAATCATCCGATTGCGTCAGACGTCTTTACCATTGGAAAGAGAATAATAAGACCATTAGTTAACATTTTTTACCGGTCTTGTTTTAAAATCGCCTATGTTATTGAAATGAAAGAGTTTAGACTTACAGGTAGGTACAGTAGATCCTGGTGGAACTGCAACATAACACATTACGTAGAAACAGTTGCTTTATGCACAAATATTTATAGTATGTTCTATATGCATCTCACATCGCCAACAAGCAGCCTATGTAAAGTGAAATATTATAGCTCTCGTATAATGCCATAGTTCAAAAGATTGTCTGTATCAAAATCTCATAGATATGATATACATGTGTTAATTGAAACATGAACAATGAAACAAGAATAATAACTTTTAATTATTCTTTTATGGCGAAATTTTGCAAATCTCTCAATACACGATTCAAAACTTTCCATCGTAATATGTGAACAAATGCGCTACAAATAAAACAAAAATTTGATAATCCTCCAATTGCATTAGACGTCTTTACAATTGGAAACAGCAACAACAAGAATAGAAACAACAACAAGTGTTGTTGCTGCTGCAGTTGTTGCTGTAATTATTATTATTATTATTATTATTATTATTATATTATTATTATTATTATTATTATTATTATTATTATTATTATTATCATTATTATTATTATAATCATTATTATTATTACTACTACTATAATTATTATGAATTAATTAATGAAAAGCAAAATGGATGAGTTTTGAGTCGCTTTTGGAAAGAAGAGAGTGAATTTGATCTACAAAGAGAGAATGACAGTCGATTCCATTCCTTGGAGTGCAGAGGCATGGAATGCACGCAAGCCCATAACTGTTCTGCATCGTTGCTCGGCTAAAAGACCCGTATTTAATGATCGCATGCAACCAGGAGGAATGTATTTAATTAGTAGGCCTAGTGCATGAAGGTAGGATGATGTGCTGGTGTTGAGGGCTTGGTGGGTCAAACAGGCCAATTTCAATTTATAACAAAGCTATGTCATACCTTGGGGTGTGGTGGCTGTTGTTGCGCCTGAAAAAATTATTTTTTTACAATTTTGAGCATATTCAAACAAATAAACTGTAACGATAATGACTTTCTGAGTATTGCGCTGAATAAAGCTTGAGTTTGATGCGCCATCGGTCGATGTGTTAGACACTCGGATCAGCTGTCTTAGAAGCGTCATAATGTGCCCTTCTAACGGCGTGGCTTTGTTCGGGCGCCATAGAAATTATCCGTCTTCTTCTTTTTCCTAGTATTATAATTATTATTATTATAATTATTATTATTATTATTTTTTTTTCCTCGAGGTACATATGATCCCTCAGGATTGCAAAAATTGGGGGGCATGTTGTTCTGGAATGGTTAGTCTTCACAGATGGTTTGGTTTATTATTATTATTATTATTATTATTATTATTTATTTATTATTATTATTATTATTATTATTTTTATGCCCCGAGGTATACAGGATCCCTCAGGGACTTGAACATTATCTATTGTAGAAAATTGTCTGGAAAGGCCCTACTCATCTATCTCTTGGCCGGCGAAAGTGCCCCCAAAGGCCACTGCATTAAAACGTTGTATCGTCATTGATATTCGTTGGAACAAAAAAGATGTTTCCCGTGGATCTCCAGTTACGGTGCCTAGCTTTTTTCCCAGGTCCGAAAGGAAGGTCAAACCTTCGTTGTTGATTGGACCCAGTGTTTCGAAAGCCAAAGGGATAAAAAAATACGTGGAGGACAGTTGGCTGTATTTGTCTAGTTTGCGGTCCGACGCCTTCTCGGCTGCCGCGCCGGCCGTTTGGGAGGTGTCAGGCAGGTAGGAAGCGGCCAAAGTGTCTGTTACGGTCGCATCCCAGATGAGGCATCGCCCGGCGCGCCAAGGGGTGAGGGTGAGACCATCCGGTCTCCTGCCGTCTGTTCTCACGAGGCCCGCCGGCTCCTTTGTGGACGGATAACCTGCACGGACCAAGCCCCGAAAGACCAGATCGTTCAAAGAGGCATGTCGGGGCAAGCGACCCGGGCCCAGTGCGCAGGAGAGCCCATGATGACCATCCGTCAACACCGGGGCTCCGCAGGGGCACCCGTGTGGTTCGCAAAGCGGGACCCCCAACCGAAGGCCCGCCGCCACCCTGACCGATTCGTCGTCCAGCCTAAGCCCGCAGCTTGTGACAGGGAGGGCCAGCAGCCAGTCCCCTGCATGCGGGGCGGACACCGCCCTGAGGCGTGCCTGAATTTTTGGGTCAGGCAGCCTGGCGAACAGGCCAGAGACGATTCCGTCGATCAGGGGCCTGTCTCATGCCGACTGTCTGTGGGCGAGACTGCCTTCTGGGCGTCGCTCCGCGCCTGCCCCGATCCACATGGCCAGCTGTTTCAAGCATTGCGGGTCGGCCGAGGCCGTCTCTCCCAGCATGGTGGACTGGAGCAGGTCGGTGCTCGCGGCTGATGCCAAAAAGGCGGGAAGTGCCAGCGAGGTCACCGATCGGATCCCCAGTCCACCCATCTTAATGGGGAGTGAGGCTTGAAGCCATGCATCATCTGACAGAGGTAGATTGATAACCCTGCTCAGGCCAGATCTCAAGGTTGCATCATACTGCGCTAGTCCCGGATGGTCTGCACAGGGGCAGCTGCGAAGTATATGGAGCAGTTTCGTTGCACTGAGAGAGTATCTCAAAAGGATCAGAGCGTCATGCATTGCGATATTTTCTAATTTCTCAAGCGTCCGCGTTAACTCTGCTATACGGGCCCTTAAGGCCGCATCCAGCGCGCTCAGAGTCGAGAGAGGGGCTCCTAACAGAGATGCATTCTGAGGGCTGGTCCAAGTGAAGAGACTCAGCGGGTGATGCCCCTCCGCGATGCTAGGAGACATCGAGATGACCTCGCATTTTGAGCGGTTTAGCTGCAATCCGAGGTCTCTGCATTTTTGCTCCAGGTGTGTCACGTCCTGGGCCACCACCCGCGCCCCTCCCCCCAACGTAAGGTCGTCAAGAAAGCCCAGGGTAAGCGGAGAGGACATTTCGGCCAGGATGGGCTGAAGGGGAAGGCAAAAAAGCAGAGGGCCCAGTGGGTCACCCTGTTGAGGCCCGACCTGCGACAAGAGAGTGAAAGCACCATATTTCAGGTTCGAGGGTTCAGAGTATGCCAGAAAGCAAAAGGGTGCGAGTTCGGGAAGTATTGTATATAGCGAAAGTAGCATTTGATCTCTAAAAAGGCTGTTGAAGGCATTAGAGAAGTCTATTTTTACAAGGATTGAGTCTTGATTGATTATTATTATTATTATTATTATATTTTTTCTGTAGTCACTAAACTATAACTGTCATTATATTTATTGCCACAAATTTAACATTAAATTGGCAATATTCATTATTTTATTTTTATTTGCATATATATTTAAATATATATAATATATAATTTAAAAAACCATAATACCAAACTGAGGAATTGTAAAGTATTTTGTATAATAACTAAAGAATAAGAAAAGGAATGCGGATCATTTCCTCTGATAAACTCTTACGTTTGCCATGTTATCGAAGACGCTGTTTTTTTGTAGGGTGAGACGCAGGTTGATCGTCCATATCCGGAATGCTATGATTGCATTAAATCAGGTAATAATTTCTTTTATGTGAAGTCAGCTATGGTGATTTGCGGATTTAAAATAATTGACTTTACAATATTTAAATATGTTGGTTTGAGGCACAATAATAGTCATAGCCAAACTATTCACGGAAAACATTTTTGATGTACGTAGCATTTACAGTTTAATGTTAAGAGTCTAGGTCGTAGTTTACGCTAATCTATAAATAAAGTTTAAAAAACAAGGTTTAATTTATAAGAGATCGTAAGAACAGGCGGATGACGTTTCCATTGAGAGTTGACGTTACTAACTCCCTTAACGATCCGTTTCATGAGTAGGCCTATTGTATGGCCCATAACAGTACAATCTCCAACACTAACGCACATACTACAGAAATACACACACAGACATACATACAGACTCATACAGACACACAGAAACACACATATACACAGAGAATCATGCACAAGAAAAATACACAAAATGCATACCTGCTCTTCTCCCGCACACAAACACAAACAGACGCGCACCAGATACACGCGGAATCAGACAGAAGCACGCAGACACATGAGCACAGTAAAGAGACACATCGTACGGTCTGTTTTTGACTGTGCAACTTACGCCTGATAAGATCCTATTGTATGGAGTTGAAATTAAATGAGGTTTCTGCAACAGTTGCAAATGTAAAGTTTTATTTTCGTTTGACACAAAACCCATTTTTATATCTTCCGTTTAGTGTGTACATTGACTGGCACGGAAATAAAACCTGGTAAAACGCCATACATCGAGAAAGACAACGTCCCTGGATTAAGTGCTAATGACCAAACCCTCCAAGTCGGAGACACGGTTTATCCTAACCAGACTGTTCAAGTCGATGAGTGCAACGTGTGGTATGTAATCAAACTTATGCATCGTGTCAAAAGAAATGAGGTTTTCTTTACTCATCGATGTTCTTCAGCTCTATAATCTATCGGTTAATTTGGTGTTCATTATTTTAGGCATTCTGTAATGCCTGCTGAGTTGGATGCAGTGGTGTAGCGGTATGTTCTGTGCCTTGTAACCAGAGAGTCGAAGGTTCGAATATACATGAAGCCACTGCGTAGCGACCATGGACAGTGGACAAGTTGCTAACCCACAACTGTCTGTGAGGAAGGCAACGGGAAACCACCTCACTCATCCCATCCCCGGGTGGCACAATAGCCAATGGACCTTCATCATATTGCTGTTATTTTGACGGTTCTATTTGTGTTGCATATTGGCTCCTTAATGTTATCCTAATTATTACTTGAAAATATTTAATGCCGCACAATGGTACCGGAAAGCTGTTGAAATTTAAAGAGTCGAATTGTGGTGAGTGGTCAGTGCTGACTCTGACGTGAACATGTTTAGCTCACTTTGGCCGATCCGTTTAACAACCAACTGTAAATAATATTCTCGTGAATATGAAGCAGAACATTCTAAATTATAGTTTGTACGTTATGAGCTTAAAGTGTACACTGTACAGAGGGATTGAGTTAAGACGGTGGCGTTTGGTCACCTTGGGTCATTATACAAATATCATACATTTCCCCCTTTTTGCGACACAATTATGCAGTGAAGAATGTTGCCAATGTTGATTTATTACCAATAGTAATCAAGTCTCTTTAATGCTTAGTTACGGCTCAGTTATTTGTGAAACTCATAAAGTTATATTAACTTTTTCAGCCGCTGTACAGATTCAGCAAAGTTTAATTGCTATGTAAGTACAAATATTTTTTGCAATTCTCAACGTTGTCCATATCAGCATCTTTTTGGCATTGACAAGTAGGCCTAACAAATACCATTAGAAATTAAGAAGCTTGGCTTTGCTTTGATGTTTTTCACCTACAAATGTTCTTCTTTGCGTAGCTTGTATAATGTCAAACAAATCTTCTCTGTAATTACAGGACGAACTGAAATACGTGGTAGATCCTGACAACCAATGTCATTCACATTCGTGCATCGATGGGAAACTTACAGTAATAGATGGGGCTGACAAGTGCGATTGCAATCCTGTAAGTGCTTCGTCTTTTAAAAACATTCAATATGGAACTAGTTGATGCTCTCAGTGTGAAGAACGTTTTACTCATCTCAAAGTTACCGGAATATTGAACAATGTGTGGGCATCGGAAAAGGTCTTCATTTGCTGGCTAATTCATATCATCGTGTTCTAAGCCTTTTCCAATGCAGCTTTAAGGCCATATTCAGGGCTACCAAGGTTCTAGTCTTTGTGGTGATAGATCGACCTACGGTCCTGTGCGATCTTTCGGCAGTGTGCTCACTGTTCATTACATCATTCAGGGCTCTGTGGTGGTCTTCATTTTCAGATGCACACGTGGTATGTCCAAATAAAAGAACTCTCCCAGTGTTACTATTATCCCCGTAATCTCCATGTTGCTAACATCGCCCGTTTAGATAATCTGGGGGTTCCATTTGAACCACCACATTCCGAAGTTTCTAAACTTCTTACTCAGCAGGACAGAATCTCTTTGGTCATTCAAATCTCACAACTGGCATGTTCCCGCCATGTCTGCAGGTCGGTGTTCTGCTAAATTGTTGAGCGCCAGATGTTCTTACCCATAGGGACCATGCAGACTCTGTCATATGAGATCCGGTCCGGGATTTCCTGTTCTTTCAATCCACTGGGCTACCTCAGTTTTCGACGCGGTACATCACCTACAGCTGCAAACAATCCACGATATTCTATGCTTGTTCGTGTCCCAATAATCTCCAGACTGAAAACTTAACTTCCTGCCCACACGTTAAAGTGGCACAATTAAGTTCTGCCATCCACGCTAACAAATAGACATCGTTTTAAGTCCCCGAAAACGTTTCTCCCACCAGTAGCGCCAGTATGTCTACTGACAGCAGATTCGACTTGGATTATTTATCAGCTACTGTCCTTCCTGGTTATCATTCCAATATTCGTCACATGGGGACATCCTTGGTTTCATTGCAACTCTGCCCGTTTTTCAGCACCCATAAATTTGCATGTCACATAAACTGTCAAGAGATTTCGATCATTAAACCGATCTCTATCTAATTCAATATTTGTTTTCAGGTATATCGTGAAGAGAGGCCATACCCTCAGTGTTGTGAATGCAATGGTGAGAATTGCATTTTCTTTAGGAGACTATGTGTCATTTGCAAAACGTAATGTATCACTTATATAATCATGTATTACCTTTCTAACACGGTCGAAGTGACATTTTCTGTACAATATCGTATGCTATTCCCAATATATACTGTTTCATTTTCGTATTTATGTAGAACTGATACAACAGGGTTTTGAAATATTGAAAAAGTTCAAGATTTCAATAATCCAAAAAGGTGCGAGTTTATTTTATTAAGGGTAAAATGTATTTGGGGCGAATAAATGTATTTGGGGCGAATAATAAAATGTTTCGTTCATAGAGCGATTGAAAAATGCAATGAATAGGATGGTTTCAAACACCTGATAAGAACGATATGTTGATATTTGAGAGGAAGTACAAGTCGATGACTTACGAACACTCGCGTTGAAGACTTCCCGCACACACATCGTTCAGGATCTATGTCGGTGAAATATAGAATAACACGTGTTCTTGCCACTAGAAACATTTGAATGCCAGCGCAGTGCATTTGCATCATATTTTGATTAACGTCTTAATTTGGTCACTTTTCGCATTCGGGCAGTACCGCTCCCTCATTAAATTTTAGGCATAGAAATGCAAATGATAATGCAAATACAAATGATTATGCATTTCTAGTGTGCCATCTGCTCTTTATAATGTCGACAGAATCATACATAGGTGCTTTCAAACGAGCTGTAAATTGGAGTGAGCTTTGTAGGCTAATATGCGGTCCTCATCTTACAGACGTCTTTCAAGCATGATATGTTATGCATATTACCAACTCATTCCATTGGCGGCAAAACCATTTCAAAATATGGTTATGAAAATATGTTTCGCACTCACTATCGGTCATACATTATTGTTTATATCGAATATTATATTGATCAGTTTGGATATAGGCCTATATTACATTATGCTGAATGGCTGCACTTACAAAGACGAATTGACGGCGAGTTTCTGTGCATATGCTCACCTCGGGAGCTTTAAAATTCATCAAAAAGTTCAACCTCTAATCTTGGAGGCGGAGTTGGTGTCCGGACAATTCGGAGCCAGACAATTCGGAGCGGACAATTCGGAGCGGACAATTCGGAGCTGGGGAATTCTGAGCGGACATTTCGGAGCGGATAATTCGGAGCGGACAATTCGTAGCCGGACAGTTCGGAGCCGGGTAATTCGGAGCGGATAAGTCGGAGTGAATTGCATTGAAGATCCTGTGAACTTAAAATTTAAATAGAATAGAAGTGTCGACTGTTTATCGATTTTGGCGCTAAAAATTATTCACCCACTGTAATTCTTCTTTAAACAGAGCTGGATCGATGAAAATTTATTGCTTAAAGAGAAGTTGGATTGATGAAAATAATTCTTGCTTAAATAAAAGTAGGATTGATGAAAATGATTCTTGCTTAAATAGAAATTGGATTGATGAAAATAGTTCTTGCTTAAATAGAAGTTGCATTGATGAAAATAATTCTTGCTTAAATAGAAGTTGAATTGATGAAGATAATTCTTGGCCGCTACGAATTCAGCTCCGTATTGTCCGTCTCCTAATTGCCCGGCTCCCAATTGTCCGCCGCGAATTATCCGCTCCGAAATATCTACCGACAATATCTACCGACCACCTTCATCACCAGCTTACTCTGCAAACTCTTGAGGGATTTGACTCACGTTTATCTGTTGCTGTCACCACGCCACACGAATGCACTGGCGACTTTAACATTCACGTTGACAACACTGCCGAACCATTTACTGTATATCAGTTTCCCTACTCCATAAATGCTTTCAATCTGATCCAACATGTTTCTTTCCCTGCTAACAAAATGGTAATACTCTTGACTTAGACATCAATTCTGTCTCGTCTGGTCTGTCACCGATCCTCAGCAGTGAACTCAACTCACCCTCTGATCATTATACTATTTTCACTAAACTCATTAATGAGCCATTGAGCCATCTTCTCGCCTTCCACCCAAACTATGCTCATTCTGCCGCATCAGCGGCATCGACCTTGATGCATTCGAATTCTACCTTGAATCCTCCTTCCTTCTCCTCAATCATCCAACAGACTATAATTGTATCTTGTCTGCATACAATTCCACTATGTCAGAACTCCTCGACAAATACGCTCCAATTATCACTAAACCTGAAACTCAAGCGGTTTATAAATTCTTTTCTTCAAGCTCTCAAATCATCGCGCTGTCGCCTAGGACCAGCTTACAGACGATCAGGCAGTTCTGTTCTTAATTGATCAAAACCTTGACATTAAGATATCACCATCAACTTCTTCCAGCCAGTCAACGTAATGGTAAACTAACCACCTACAATATCTACCGACCACCTGTCATCTGCCTGTCATGCTGCCTGTCATCTCTTGTTCACTCAGATTCATCCAACCCTCGAAATCTTTGGAAAACGGCAAAAATCTTCTTCACCGTGGCTCATTTCACCCCTACTCTATCCCACACGCTTCTTTTGCTGACAGTTTCCTACCTCCGTCTCTCATTACAGAGTCTCTTATCAAAAATCAACCCGCCCAAGAAAAACATGTTTATACATCTATATTAACAGTGAACAACTATTCCACTATATCATGTATAACATATACACAGATGTATTGGCCGCCTAACACAACTCTGGCACAGAGACCTTAGAAACACCTGTTCACATTGCATATTATATCTATCTTAGAAACACCTGTTCACAAAATCTACAACGGATTATCAAAAAGAAACAAATAAAATTACTTTGTATTTTTTGTTTCAGTGCCACCAATTTTTACACCAGGTATTGTGATACCCATCTGCACTCTTATACTTTAGTCGTTTTATACATTCAACATAAAACAACAAATATTATGAAAGTAGGCGTTTTTAATTCTCGTTCGATCAAATTTGTCTTATTGCATTGCTATTATGGCGAAACTCGCGAGTGAATCAAACTAATGCGTATAAACTAATTAATGCGTGCATAGACGCTAAGAAAATGCTCGAACACGGCTAAAGTGAAACCTATAGCAGATTATCCTAAAAGAAGCAAAACATTCATTGCAGCATCTCAGTGCTATAAAATTATTTTGTATTTGTTTTCAGTGCCACCTCACACGACAGGTATTGTGATACCCATCTGCACTCTGCTACTCTAGTCGTTTTATAAATTCAGCATTAAACAAGATATATTATGAAGTAGGCGTAATTAATTCTCGTTCGATAAAATTTGTCTTATTGCATTGTATATTATGGCGAAAATTGCGAGTGAATCAAATTAATGCGTGCGTACTAATTTTATCTCTTCCAGGTGAACCAGGAATGACAACGACTCCAGGTATGTGTTTCCTATTCTGTTAAATTATAACGCATTTTGCCAACTGACCGACGGACATAGTGACTGACTCACTGAATGATTTTCTGGTTTCTCTGGTAATCTCACCTTGTGACTCTCCTCAGCTGACCCATCGAGATCCATAAGTTGCTTTATTCAGTCATTTTCGCATACACCAAAAACGTCTTTGATCCATTAAGTTACCTGAATGCGATTTCAGTCTTTGCCTTATTTCTATTCTGTCTTATTTTGTCTCGCTGGCACTCGCGCTGGTTCTAACTGTGTCGTATTACGGTACAATTATTTGCTCCGCTTGTAGCCTTTTGGACAGTATTTATAAATTCCTAGTCAACAACAGATGGCCAAACTGACGCAGTCTCTTTATTAAAGGCAAAAATCGTGATCACAAGCAACCGAGGAATTGGAAACCTTTTATCTAAAGCAGCAGCACAGACTTCGCTGTATGAATGATTTTTATGAATGCTTTGCATTTGTTTCAGGGTTAATAAGTCCGACAACACCAACAAGTCAGTTTGCAACAATTAAAACTTAACATTGATATTACTCAAACATTTTCATTATTTATAACAAATCATGAGTTATACGAAGGGTTGTTTATCAAACGTTTCGAGCCTTGCTTTTAACGTGAAGAATTCAGCATATTCTTGAACAATTTTTGCCTTAATAGGTCTAAAATAGCCTCAGAATTTATAGAGCTAAATAGTACTATTGCAATTAATATAGTGCTATGATTGCATAATATTTTACACATGACTGCATATGCGACGAGTATTGAGTAATCATGCACACTAGATTAGCTACAAAATACGATTTTATCATTGCAATACTTTTCAACTCGTAGGTAATCCTTTTGTCATACTTAATACGATGGTCCCACGGTAGAAGTGATATTGTTTAAAATACGATCGTTTTAATATTCAGCTTGTGAAGTTCCGATGGATTTGGCTTTCATTATCGATGGGTCCGGAAGCATTTGCGGTGGTCAACCTTCTTCCCCTTTCAAGCCATGTGACAACTGGAAATTTGTGCTTAATTTCGTAAATGAAGTACTTAAAACCTTCAACATTGGACCAGATGAAACACGAGTAACAGTCGGAACATTTGCATCAAAAGTATCCATACCATGGGACTTTACAAAGTGAGTCCATATTATAAGTAGTAGCTTAATCTCCTGATGATTTCATTATATGTCTTCTTCAGAGTAAAACGCATGTATTATAAATAATGTGTTGACTTTCACGACATTTAGAATGCAATACTTTACCATAGCTGAAACATATACTATGTTTCTCTGCAGCCTCTATTACTCCACTGTAATGTAGAGTTGATTTCAATTTTACGGGGTGACTCTATTAACAAAACATCCAAGCATTGTCTGTTTAAATGTCTCGTAAATAATGACGTCAGCGAGCAATGATTATCTTATAGATACACAGACAGCGCGTCCCTTTCGAAAGCTATTGAGAAGATTCGCCACCCTGGTGGTGCCACAAATACAGCTGACGCCTTGTCGTCATTGGTGACTACAGTTTTCACTCCATCGCATGGTGACAGGCCTGACGTGCAGAACACGGCCATTGTCATAACGGACGGCGAACCAACCATAAACACAGACATTTTGCCCAAAGCGATCGACGATGTTCGTAAGACTGGAATTAACGTTATCGTTATCGGAATAACAAATGAGGTCAGCAGGAAAACTCTAGAGGCGATCTCATCACCACCGCAAGAGGTAAGTTGTCAAGCTTCAGACAATAAGTTTCACTAGCAGATTAAAATGAAGTTGCTATAAATTTTTAAATTTTTTAACATTCAAACATCCTTGGTATGCCTACAAATACTAATGTCTATCTTTTAATCTAAAATTTCACAATCAACTGATAATTGTAAATTACTAATCCTATTTAAAATATTAAATTTGAGTTAATTTCATGTTTTTTGTAGCTCAACAAAAACTACTTTGTAGTCGACGACTTTAGATCGATACCATCAGTTCTAGGAGCAATACACACGCAGGCGTGTGAAACACCTGAACCACCGAGTAAGATTAATTCCCTATTTTTAAAATAAATTTTGTGATGTCGACAGTAATAAGATATTAATTTTGTTCTTTTATGTAGAGATATATAATCTAATTTTAAACCGTCTCTGGTTCTTAATTTAATATATTTTAGTTTTTATTCATAATTTATTATTAGTGCTATACTTTAAAAAACTGTAACGCAATTAAGCTCACTCTGATAGTTATAAACTTGACACAAACGCGACTACACTTTCCCCAATGCATGGAATAGAACTGCCGTAGTAGAGATATTTCAGCATCTAAAAACCCACTTGGAAAATAGGACAATTTGTATGAGACATCAATATCACACAGCACTCACGATTTCGCCAATTTTTTCATCCAGTATGAAGATTCGTCGAATGCATTAGTTGCACACCTGAATGTTCTTTCTCACAATTCTTTCAATTCAGTTTCTTGTCCGATGGACGATATCAAACCGGGCGAGAAAGTTTGGATAGAAATAGACAAAGTACCCGGGCTGACTAGCGGCGATAAAGTTGTCAACCCAGGAGACACTTTGCCAAGCGACACAGTTGTTCAGAGAGGAGATTGCGAAGAATGGTAAGACACAAATCATATAATTTAAATTGGAAGCGGAAAATGTTTTGAATGCTACTCAAATGGTTTTAGGGCAGATAGAGGCAATTCATTATTTGTTAAACTCTTGTACTAATAATAATAGGTGCGTTTTGAAGTGTACAAATCTCAGAATGAGACTCAAACGCCAAATGCAAAATCCATCCAACAATCCATCCAACGCCTCACCTGTGTATCTAAACAGGTGCTGTAGGCCGAGGTTCTCCACTGCATATGCGTATTATTGCCCCGGAGATGACACGTAGGACGGGGCCCGGGGACGAAGGTCAGTGGAGTTTACAATGAACGGGCGTCCGAAGGACGATCGCTGTGGCCTGCAGCGCCGAGCAGGGGAGGGTTTGGGGAGGGGATGTGCCCCTCCTCACTTAAAACTTTTTTGAATTTCCACACTGTAATTTTAAGCAGTCATCGGAACAAAATTGCTTCAACATTTCAATGCTTGTTGGAACCAGATGTCACTCGTTACTAAGATGTAGTTTGAGTCGCGTTTGACTGCAGACAATACTAGCAAACCAGACACTTATTGAATTTAATATAAAAACTAGAAAATACGTTCAATTTCTAAGAGCGCTATAAGCCTTAAGGTAAACATATTGCTGACCAGACATAATTAGCATAAATAGTTTATAAATGGTACACAATCCAAACGAGAAGGATTCAACTACCGAATCGTGAAGCCATGAGGTAGGGCTAACGATGTAGTTTTACTAAATGTTCAAGGAACACAACATTTTGAAATTTGATATCTTGAAATTTGACAGATAGCACTCGAGAGAAGCCATTTAGGTGTACAAATATAATATTTGTACACATTATCATTTCAACAGTAGATTATACTCATTATTATATGATAATATCATATTTTATAATAGTAAATAATGTCATTATACCATATAATATCAATAGATTATTTTTTAAGTCAATAGATTATATTTTCTAAATCGATAGATTATTTTATAAGTCGATAAATTATTTTCTATGTCGATAGACTAATTTTCTAAGTCGATAGACTTATATTCTAAGTCGATAGACTTATTTTCTAAGTCGATAGACTTATTTTCTAATTATTTCCTAAGTCATATTTTATAATTATTTTCTAAGTCATAAGTCATATTTTCTAATTATTTTCTAAGTCATATTTTCTAATTATTTTCTTAGTCATATTTTCTAATTATTTTCTAAGTCATATTTTCTAAGTCATTTTTTCTAATTATTTTCTAAGTCATATTTTTTCTAATTATTTTCTAAGTCATATTTTCTAATTATTTTCTAAGTCATATTTTCTAAGTCATATTTTCTAAGTCATGTTTTCTAATTATTTTCCAAGTCATATTTTCTAATTATTTTCTAAGTCATATTTTCTAATTATTTTTTAAGTCATATTTTCTAATTATTTTCTAAGTATATATTTTCTCATTATTTTCTAAGGCATGTTTTCTAATTATATTCTAAGTCATGTTTTCTAATTATTTTCTAAGTCATATTTTTCTAATTATTTTCTAAGTCATATTTTCTAATTATTTTCTAAGTCATATTTTCTAATTATTTTCTAAGTCATATTTTCTCATTATTTTCTAAGGCATGTTTTCTAATTATTTTCTAAGTCATGTTTTCTAATTATTTTCTAAGTCATATTTTCTAATTATTTTCTAAGTCATATTTTCTAATTATTTTCTAAGTCATATTTTCTCATTATTTTCTAAGGCATGTTTTCTAATTATTTTCTAAGTCATGTTTTCTAATTAATTATTTTCTAAGTCATATTTTCTAATTATTTTCTAAGTCATATTTTCTAAGTCATATTTTCTAAGTCATGTTTTCTAATTATTTTCCAAGTCATATTTTCTAATTATTTTCTAAGTCATATTTTCTAATTATTTTCTAAGTCATATTTTCTAATTATTTTCTAAGTATATATTTTCTCATTATTTTCTAAGGCATGTTTTCTAATTATATTCTAAGTCATGTTTTTCTAATTATTTTCTAAGTCATATTTTTTCTAATTATTTTCTAAGTCATATTTTCTAATTATTTTCTAAGTCATATTTTCTAATTATTTTCTAAGTCATATTTTCTCATTATTTTCTAAGGCATGTTTTCTAATTATTTTCTAAGTCATGTTTTCTAATTATTTTCTATGTCATATTTTCTAATTATTTTCTAAGTCATATTTTCTAATTATTTTCTAAGTCATATTTTCTCATTATTTTCTAAGTCATATTTTCTAATTATTTTCTAAGTCATGTTTTCTAATTATTTTCTAAGTCATATTTTCTAATTATTTTCTAAGTCATATTTTCTAATTATTTTCTAAGTCATATTTTCTAATTATTTTCTAAGTCATATTTTCTAATTATTTTCTAAGTCATATTTTCTAATTATTTTCTAAGTCATATTTTCTAATTATTTTCTAAGTATATATTTTCTCATTATTTTCTAAGGCATGTTTTCTAATTATATTCTAAGTCATGTTTTCTAAATTTTCTAAGTCATATTTTTCTAATTATTTTCTAAGTCATATTTTCTAATTATTTTCTAAGTCATATTTTCTAATTATTTTCTAAGTCATATTTTCTCATTATTTTCTAAGGCATGTTTTCTAATTATTTTCTAAGTCATGTTTTCTAATTATTTTCTAAGTCATATTTTCTAATTATTTTCTAAGTCATATTTTCTAATTATTTTCTAAGTCATATTTTCTAATTATTTTCTAAGTCATATTTTCTAATTATTTTCTAAGTCATATTTTCTAATTATTTTCTAAGTTATATTTTCTAATTATTTTCTAAGTCATATTTTCTAATTATTTTCTAAGTCATATTTTCTAATTATTTTCTAAGTCATATTTTCTAATTATTTTCTAAGTCATATTATCTAATTATTTTCTAAGTCATATTTTCTATTTATTTTCTAAGTCATATTTTCTAATTATTTTCTAAGTCATATTTTCTAATTATTTTCTAAGTCATATTTTCTCATTATTTTCTAAGTCATATTTTCTAATTATTTTCTAAGTCATATTTTCTAATTATTTTCTAAGTCATATTTTCTATTTATTTTCTAAGTCATATTTTCTAATTATTTTCTAAGTCATATTTTCTAATTATTTTCTAAGTCATATTTTCTAATTATTTTCTATTTATTTTCTAAGTCATATTTTCTAATTATTTTCTAAGTCATATTTTCTAATTATTTTCTAAGTCATATTTTCTAATTATTTTCTAAGTCATATTTTCTAATTATTTTCTAAGTCATATTTTCTAATTATTTTCTAAGTCATATTTTCTAAATATTTTCTAAGTTATATTTTCTAGTTATTTTCTAAGTCGATAGACTATTTTCTATATTTTTTCTAAGTCGATAGACTATTTTCTAATTATTTTCTAAGTCGATTGACTATTTTCTAATTATTTTCTAAGTCGACTTAGAAAATAATCTAAGACGATAGATTTTCATAGGCCTTTTTGAAAAATTATCGGAAACGACCTGTTGTAAATAATGACGTTACTGACGTTGTTTGCACTACTATGCTTAGCAAGTTAGTATAGTTTTCTTAGCCTACTACAACTAATTCACTAAATGCAATCTTCGAAAATTACTCAGCGCCCACAAAACCATTAGTCTTTCTTAATGCCCCATTATTAAGTCTTCATTGCACACCCCAACTCCAAGTGGATCAATGACTGACCCCCCAGTCTTTTTTCTACAATTCTCATAGGCCTACTAGAGAACAGTAGCCTAAGGTACAGGGAGAAGTGAGATCTGTTGGACAAAGGTCGGAGGATAGGCTAGTTTGTTTAATTGCTCGCGGAGGCCAATAATGAGGAATTCTGTTTTTGAACGGTTAAGATATAGCAGGTTAGCAGTCATCCAGGCTGAAATCTGAGTAATGATGTTGAGTAAGTGATTTAGTGCACCTGGAAGGGAGTGAGGCATAGAACGAGTATGCGAATATTACGAATATTAAGATTTTTAGAAATTGACTAATATTGACGAATATTAAATCTGGCCAACGAATATTGAGAATATTAATTTTTTAGTTTTTTTAATTCTTCAGCATCCGGGATTAATTTTTTTTTAAATCATTGCCAAAAATATGCATAAGAACAGTTACATATTACAGTTACTCAGCCAAGTACAGACCTATATGGTGGGTAAAATCATTCTTGACATTATATTGAGCGGCGTGGCTAGGTATTTGGGCGCCAATACCAACAATAGAGATTTCACTTTTGCAATTTTTCACTTCTTAGCCTTTCAGCCTGTACGCATTTGCGTAAGTGCGTACGCCTAACGGCGCCCCTGTATATATATCGAGGTCTGTCTGACTTCTTTATAAACGTATTCCTCACCATGGCTGAAACTTGTGGAGTCCTATATACTCGAATCATGTCCGCATAAATGAAAGACTCTAATAATTACCTCTTCGAAGCATATTGAAACCTATAAACTTGTAAATTCAGTTTACAGTTTAAATTTCATGCTAGTTATAGTTCGTCATTCATATTTCTATGAGTAAGCCTAAGCTTATAACTTTAGTGAAACTTGGTCTGCTACTGGTGTGCTAATCATGTTTTTTTCATAAATTTTCAGCCAATGTCAAATGGACGGTAGTCTCAAATGTTACGTTAGTATAAATCAAACTATTGAATTTTATTTTGGTTTCGTTCGATAATGTAGTGGTTAGCGTGCTTGACTCTCAATCGAGAGGTTGGGGTTCAAACCCTGCCATGGCAGAGATTTGATTCGAGATTTCTGCTACACCTGCAGTCCTAGCAAACTCAGCTATAACGAGTGCACTGATCGTGCACTGACGGTGAGAAGAGGAGACGGCGAGGGAGAGGACTGGCTACCCGCCCTCATATGCTGAGGCTAAGAAAATGAAGTGGGTACAGGCCCGGATTTAGGCATGTGCACTGTGTGCCAGTGCACAGGGGCCTCCACCACATAGGGGCCTCCACCACAAAAGCAAGAAATATTTTTGACTTGTGATTCATAACTGATTATGAAATAATTTCAGCAGTGCACACAGATATATAGGGCCTAGTTTAAAAAATATCTAAAACTAAGAAACAGTTAAACCTTAAAAGGTCAGAAGTTAGTTTTTCTCGGCCTAACACCAAAGCTTCAATTACAGCTTTGTTTTTGGGATATGCTGGAGTTGAGGCGTCTTGTTTCGCGAGTCGTGACTCGTGAGTCGTGTTTCGCGAATCGTGACTCGTGAGCCTATCACTGCAGACTTTCAAGCATCATCCGTGCCTGGCCGGCGGCGAGCTAAGGGGCCTCCACCACAGCGGTGCACTGGGGCCTCCACCACAGTAAATACGGTCCTGAGTGGGTAGCACTTCATTTCAATGGCTGCTTCAGGGCTAGCCTAAGGAACTGCTTTTTTTCTTCTTCGTGATACGATCATCTAAGTTACTACGCAGCTAACGAATCGTTCTGCGGTTTGTTGAGGTATAAGTTGACGCGCTTACGCTCCTATCTTTGCATTCTTATGACCTTCTTCGTTGGACTTTCCTCTTGGAACAGTCATCTGTTACATATACGTTCCTTTGCAGTTGACTCTTAGATAATCTTGCTTGCAGAGCTTTTTCAAGTACTATAATTACATAAGTATTACGTAAGTGTCATAATAAAAAATTGCGTTCATTTTCTGATCGAGACATTGCCAGGGATTTACGTGACCGCGGTAAAGTTGTTGTTTTCTGCTCAACCTTTATTTTACATTTTGCCTCCTAACATTGTCCTATATTTATTTTTTCTTACCTCACTTCTAGAAAAGCTGCTTAGTTTTTAAATGGTCTTCTGTCTTGTAGAGTACTGTTGAGAGTTGGACGAATGAAACTGCGCCATGCTTCAGTCACGTTTGCAAAGACGGTAACTTGGTTGTTGTCGACAAAACTAAGAGCTGCCAGTGTCAAGAGGTGTGTTGAAGCAAATTTATTAATTCACAGCACAAATGAATAGAAAGTCAAGTACAAGACTTGTGAATGGGTCCTTTCATTCATTCATTCATTCATTCATTCATTTTCAAGCATTCGTATAGCACCTATGCATGTAGAAAACTACTCAGATGTTCTTTCGACTCCAGCACGGTCACAAGGAACAGATTTTAAGCGCTTATAGCATTGTGTCAGTGAGTGATCTAGGGAACATCGAAGCTCAGGAGGGAAGCCATAGAGTACCGCCGGGCCCAGCTCATGAAAAGCACGACAATGCATGATGGAGCTACGGGTAAACGGGGCTGAAAGCACCACTTTCCCGCTGAGCGTTGGAAGCGACTACTCCGAGAACCCGACACAGGCCGACTAAGGTAAAGTAGGTCAGTTGGAGCGAGGCCTAGCGGGCCTAGCGTGCATCGCCTTTCCAAGGAGGCGATCGTGTTGGTGGTGGAGTTATGCGTGTCCGGAGATGTTGAGGATCCTTATAAGACAATACAATTTTTATTGTTCATGATCACCCATGGTTCATCACCGTGGAGCAGCCCAATACACTAATGATTACCTAGAATTATTACGTGCCTCTAAGTTTTGGCTTGAATCTTTGTTCTGTAGGGCGCTCCTTCGGAAGTGGCCGCTTTTCCAGAGTGCTGCTCATGTCCACTAGGTATTTATTGAATTGTTCTGATAATTCCGTAGATACCAGGTATTTATTGAATTGTTCATATGCTAAAAACATAACTTATCCAGAGTGCTGCTCATGTCCGAAGATATCACCAGGTATTTATTGAATTGTTCATATGCTAAAAACATAACTTATCAAGAGTGCTGCAACTGTCCGATAGTACCAGGAGGTATTTATAATTGTTATTATGCTAAAAGCATAGTTTCGATAACTAGCTGCATCACGGAAAGGCTACTTACTGGTAAAACGACGAATATAAAATCAGTGGCTTTAACCTATTGTTTGTGGCCTTTCCAAACGATTCCACAAAGTGAACACTAGGTCAAAACGTAAATGTTCACCTGATCATACGTCTGCATTATACGGTGAAACTATGCATGAACACAAAACGTAAAGGTTCTTGTTGAGACGTTTGCATAATTTCTTTCTTAGATTACTGTTTGATGACCACCAACGATATACCTACGGATGTACCGGTTTGGATAGAAAAGGACAACGTCCCCGGGCCGACCGCAGGCGATACGCTTGTCAAGCCAGGAGACAAAGTGGATCCTACGGACATCGTTAAGCAAGGAAACTGCAAACAATGGCAAGAATGACATCCGTGATAGCCTATTTCTAAAAGAAATGTTGATAAACCAACTTAATCGGCTTTAGCGATCTTATTAGACCTAATACTTTCAGAGTTTCTATTGTAACCGTTATCCTGAGAGGTTCGAGTGAAATTGCAGTGTCAATTCTTTCAGATATTGTAAGCTTGTTTAAAATCATTGCAAATGTCTTTACTTCTGATACATGCCTAATACAGTTGCGATTTGGTACGATTTATAAGTCAATGCCTCGCAGTCTGCTTGATTGTACATCATTAAGTTCGTCTTGGTGGTTTCCGGTGAAAATCCTATAGCTTCCCAGGCCGTCGTTGACGTTGACCTCCTTCCGTACCCGGGAGTGAGACTGGCACTACCAGAGTACGGGCAGTGGCTGAGTCTAATTTCGCCTTCTTCTATGGATGCATTTTATCAATGAAGACTTTCCAGCTGCTTGCCGTAGTGTATGCGTCATTCTTAAACACAAACTGCAAGTTTTGCGTTAAGCACTTCTATTCTTCTATTTTCAGCGTTTGCAAGCCAGGAGAAGGTCTTACCTGCACGGTGAGTTAGTTTCTATAATGGAGATTTTTGCATTTCGTGAGTTATCGATATCATTCTGTTGCTAAATCATAATAAAAAGTTCACAATTGATAGTAGTCGCTTCTCTTCATTTGCAATGCGTTTGCTTTTGTTATGCAAATTTTCTATATGTTTCTTGATGAACTCTGAAGGTCAGCAATATTTACTAGTTTTACTTTTTAATTCTCTATACTCTCGGTTCATTGGGTCGATTCAATACAAGTAATTTTTTGGTTTTCAGAATACTGTTGGCACGTGGAGCCCTGCGGAAAACCAATGTCTTGTTTACAATTGCGACAATGAGCTGGTTCTAGACAAGACCACAACCTGCATCTGTCCTGAGGTAGAAATACGTTGTAACGAATACTTTATAAGATTCCGACAGTGTTTTTAAAGGCGTCTAATACAGTTTGCACATTATGGTGTATTATGCAAACTGACTGTTAAAATGTTACTCATTGGCACTTATTCTTCCCCTGGAAAACATACACTTTGTGTAAAATACCTACTAAGTAATCGCGCCTTCACAGACTACATTTACTATTTTACTTGTAACTAAGCTATAATCGCGCCTTCTCATTGTCGAATAGCTCCCTTTGGCGCTGGGTGGCAAAACTGTTCTATTCCTTCGCCTGGAAAACATAAATCTTCACTGAATTGTTTCATAACTCTCAAGTGTGTTGTGCTTGCCCTAATCTCCTTGTATAATTGGTGGCTAAGTATGTGTGTAGGAGATGTTGGAGATCCTTCTGAGACATTGTAAAATCATATACATATTTATTGTTCATTATCAGATCCTTCGCTTGTAACTCATCGTGCACTCATGGCTCATAAGCGTGGACCACCCCAATACACTAATGATTGCATAGAATTTTTATATGTCTCTAAACCTTGGCTTGAATCTTTGTTCTGTAGGGTGCTCCTTCGGAAGTGGCCGATTATCCAGATTGCTGCAAATGTCCAGGGATAACAACAGGTATTTATTGAATTGTTCATATGCTAAAAACATAACTTAGATAACCAGCTGCATGACGCAAATACTACATATTGGTAAAACGACGAATACTAAATCAGTGGCTTTAATACCACACGTGTCAAGTACACTTTATCATAATCTTGTTCTTTCTAATTCCTGCTCTTTGTTTTTAAAACATTTTTCTTAGAATGTAAATAGTGCTATTTAATCAAAGCTGAGGGCAATGGCATTCCAAAGCCTTTTCTCGCCCTCTGGCTTTCTGCATGTATATGTACATACATATATACATAGATCTATGTATGTAAATGTAGACATGTGTACATTCAATTAGACTTGTATGTTTCAAAATAGTCACGTTGGTTCCCTTTGGCTCATCTATCAACTACGTTCATAATTATTGTAGACATTTTAATCACGTTATCGATAAGGCAGAAACAACTGACTTTAAATGACATGAAATTATGCTGATTTGCGCGTTAATTAATCGAATCAGAGCGTATGGCCTGTAGAATTGTTATTGGGCAAAACCACATCCAGACAGACGGGTAAAAGTATCTGATGCAGCGGGGATCAACCGCATCGAATCTACAGTTACCAATTAGGTGCTCTAGTGGAAGGTGACCAGTACAAAATAAGAGCACAAAACAAGAATGAATTCCGCGTTTCTTCTTTCGAGTAGAATTGACGCATATGTTTAGACTGTTTGTTGTATGAATGGCGTATGTCTGTATCTGACATTTTACTTGATTACTTTCAGAAGGCAACTGCGTAGCGACAGTGGATCAGCTGTCTCCGGATGAACGCGCTTGGACTGATACAAATGACAATGTTCAGGCTGGAGACGCGATAAACATAGGAGAAATCTTACACATTGGCGAATGTAAAGAATGGTGAGATTAATATATATTAATACACAAAGTGGGATTCTGTTAAAATCCAACAATAAAACGACCGTGCAAGCTGTTTAGCTAAATCAACCTAGTCTAGGCCTATTGTTTATGGCCAATACTAGCGTTAACTTTATAACATTAATGAGCGTGCATTCTAATAATTATGTCTAAGGTTTCACGCATAATTTGTTTTACTGGACACATGATTTGCCAATGCTTTACTACGCTATTGCTTTGATTTATTTGTCTTGCTTGAACATAGGCTATTATGGCCTTTACAATAACACTTACCAGAGGTGCTCAAGACCTATATACACAAGACCACGTTCAAACAGAATGGTCTTCAACCGCTAAATATTCGTCTTTAGTCTAAACTTCACGTTGGCCAAGCGCCAAATAGCAATCCTCAAATGCTTCTTATGCTAGGTAAGCCTGACGTCTAACATCCTAAATATGCAAATCGAAATCAAGTTGCATTATTGGCAGTGTCTACAGCTACTGACTCCTCGTAATGCAATATATTTATTATTGGGAGCGCGAAAACCACAAACTCCTCACAGTGTGCTTACGCAATATATCGATGCGAATTCTGTATTACGTGTAGATGTAGAAAATGTGTGGTTGTTTTAATGTAGATTTATTTAACCTGGTTATTGATATTTTATTTTCAGCGTATGCACCGCGAGTAACACTTATAACTGCTACGTAAGTCTGTCTTATAAAAATCGACGAATGTTAATTACTGTTAGTGAAAGCGTAATTATGACAACCAGCTGAAAGAACTCATTGTGAAAATATTACTCGCATGCCATAGAAAACACGTGTTTTAATTAAGTTAGGTGCGCATTACGTTATTTCAAACGATCTCCGGTAAATAAACTTTTTTAAATAATTTTCTTTAAGCATTTTAAAACTGACAAGTACGCTGTATGATTACAAATTCATAGTATGAACGGATGATCACAAGTTATTACAGGAGTAGAATTTAGCTGTGTGGCAGCCATGCAAGGCGCATCACGTTGCACCACTCGAATTTTTTTCCATATCTGGCGAATGAAAAGGCTGAGCCGACCTTATAAAGAATAGCGGGGAGCGATCCCGCGTCCTTTATCTCTTCGTGCCAGAGTGTTACCATTGCCCTAAACCTCCTCTCCGGTTAATACCTATTAAACTTGGGGTATTCAAAATTCGATGAAGACTTTTTCGATATCTATTGAACAGAGACTTAACTAGATCAGATTTTATGCGCTTTGACGATTAGAAGTTAGTAGGATTGTATTCTTTGTAAATATTTCTCAACAATCCTAATATTGAGTGAATCCTTTCTTCCATTGTCGTGCTGTGAATAATCAATTTCAGTATGTTTTACATCTCATCCGATTATAAATTCACTTGTTCTATCTTATAGCCGAAACCTGGCTTGGTATCTGAAGAGGGATGCTCGGCAAAGATGTGTAACACCACAGGCCAATTGGTTTCCGTCGATAAGAGTGGATCCTGCATTTGTGAAAAGGTTGGTGAAAATGATTAATTGCGTATGTTTGTTTCATTTCACAATAGAGAAATGGAACTGTTGCATGAGGTTACAATGCAGAAGTCAAACTGGTGTCCATTGTATGAGGCAGATATAAGGGTTTCCTACCACTAAGAATTTATTAAGCGGTCATTCTTAAAATTTTACACGACCCGGTGCAAATATCTTTTGACCAGAGAACCTGGAGCTTCCCAAGTCAAATGGCGTTATATGGAGTAGCACTAGCGTCAGAAAAGCTTTTGAACGAACAGAAAATGATCTATTACAATCGACTAAATTTTGATAGGTGAACTTCTTTATCGTCGTTTTCGGACTTCGCAATATATCCTTAAGTCGATGGCCGATTCCATACAATGCCTCTGATCATAAGTGAGTTCATTTATTAGTTATAATAAGGGGTCAACGAAAACACTCGTTAATGTAAACACAAGGCAATGGCATATGTATAGACTAGATTTTAAACTTTTTTTTATTTTGCAGGGTGAAACACTTGTGCGATTGCGGGATGAACCATGTTGCAAATGCGAAAAAAGTAATTTTCAACTTTTCTTATTTTCTGAGTCTATCTTGTAAAAAATGTTGACAGTTGGTTCTGGCTTTGCTTCAACTATGATATAAAAGATGATTATGTACGCATCCTGGACTTTGCTTATGCACACGTTGATAAAGATCAATATCTGATTTCTATCCACCGTTGATTTTTTTGCAGGCTCCCTCTAGTTAAATAGGGGCAGTTGGCGATGATGTAATTTGATTTACTGTAGATTTGATTATGTAGACCTAACTTGTTTGTTTGAACATTTGATTCGAATAAATGACATTCCAGACTGGAATTGTCAAGAGATGGCAGATCATACCTAAGGTAGACTTGGAATGAAATTAAACAATGAGAGTGTGAGACCTACAATGGGTTCACTGCTAGGTGAGTGCCAGAGGGCGGAGAAGGATAATTGATAGGGAAAGATAGATACTATCGGACTCCAAATATGACACAAGATGGCAGAGAAGGGTAATCGACAGTGGAGGTGAAACTTAGGATAAGAGGAAATGCTGAAGAGGAAACGTATTGCGACAATCCTCTTTCTGAGGGTTCAAGCGGCCACATGGGTTAATGGGAATCTCTGAGTGATGTGCTTCCCCTGGTGCAAAGAGGGACGCAATTTTATTATTCTTCAGGCTACTATCAACAGACGCGATTTGGTCCGGGCTAAGTCGGTGAGCTACAACCAGGAATCCTACGAAAATTTTCGAGCAACTCTGCCAGAAAGCAGACAAATGGTTCGCGCCTCTTTTCTACAATCATCAGCAACCCTGCATATGTATATTACATCAGCTATTGCCTTGCGTGAAAACAGTTTCATACTCGCTATGTCCCCAGAACCCGTAATAGAATAATAAGGAACAAGGCAATCTCTGAATTATCTCGTACAAACATTTGTCACACGGATGCTTTCTACTTAAATTCTGTATCTTGTTAATTTTGATGAACTATGTAAGTTCAAAATGCCGTTAGCAGTTGGTTTTTCAATAAAGAATATACTTACTTACTTACTGTTTCCACCCCTTTTGAACACTTTTCCTTTTCAACATTTTATTGAGATAACTACAAGGAACAATAGCATTTCATTGATTACAAGGCGATTAACATAATAACGAATATAAGACACATTCATTTCATTCTTGGTAATAGAATTTATCGTTGATCACAATTTTGAAGAATATTGCGTCACAATTACATTTGTGTAGGATACTGCGTCGTTAATGACGATGTTGTAAAACCGGGAAAAGTTCCATACATTGAGCAAGATGGCGTTCCAGGATTAACAGCCGGCGACAGAATTATTCACATCGATGATCGTGTAAACCGCGATGAGCTCATTATTGTTGATGAGTGCAATCAATGGTAAGAACTGACCGTTTGCTGTATACATTTATTTGGTTTTTACGGCTAAAAGGTGCATGTTTGTTCATAGTGTGTGCATATCGTTTCTTGAGGCATCGTCTTACAGGGCAAAACTGACGGAATAATTCTGTCCCTGGCGATGTTTCCGTGTCAATAAAGAGTTGGAAATCGTAATGGCGCTAAGCAGCGTAAGCTAAAGACATTAATTATAGACCAATGTCGCTTATAGATTTGAAACTCTTCTGCAAGGAGGTCAGGTAACACAGGGCAAAACTGGCTTCATTCATGAAATTCTTGAGCCATTGGGTACACCTTCAATGATCCTACCTTTCAGGGTCTGGAATGAATATTATTGGTAAGTAGAAGATTTTAAACACGTTTTGGTTGACATTGGTTTTTTCGTTGTTTGCTCTTTGATTGTTGATCATCGTTCTGGGAACTATATTTCTGATTTAATTTCCATACAGGCAATTTGGTCAAGGTGTTGTCAACTTTAATATTTACCCCTTAGCTGTTGTTTAACAATGTTCAAATAAGTATTTGCTGAACAGCATAGTTATCTTTCATCTTTTATTCTTCAATGGAGAATGTCAAAATGTTGACATGGTAGTTTTTAATATTTCTTTTCAGTCGTTGTACCGAGTCAAACAGCTTGAAATGCTTCGTAAGTAACTTTTTATATATGAATGTTTTTCCACAGTAAGTCAGTAGGTAAGTTTGTGGATGTTAGCATAACATGTGAGAATTTTTTTATGAAAATATTTCATAAAAATCAAATTCTCACAGAGAAATTAACAAATGCTAAAATCACCAAGAAGTATTTTTAATATTTCTTTGTAGAGGTGTGCACTTGACATTGAAATGCACCGTGTAGTTTTATTGCCACTTATGCCTAATGTTTTCACTGATTTGCCACTGCCATTAGTATTCTTTTCCTGTTTTTAACGGCTTTCCTGTACTTAACCAGGGAACTCTTAGTTTCTTATTGAGCGACTTTATCGTACCACTGAAGACTATATACATTTACGCCAATTTTACAAGACCTCACTCTATGCAGGGCTGATTTTCAGGAATTTACGTCTAGAAGAATATACATCCAGTCAGGTATGCTTTCATCCTGTAGTTGCAGTTGAACAGATCCCTTGACCAGGTCATGTTGTAATCAACTCTGAGTCTACTGAGGATAAAGACAGCTGCTACTGGACGTTCAGAAACTATTAATTAATGCGCGCGTTATATCGGTGTGGTTTATATTTGGTAAGGTTAGGTCAGGTTTGGATGGGGCGCTGTGGGTTAAATCATGCTAAGTTAGTGCGAATCCAGTTAATAAGGGCGATATCTGTGGTTGTGTGCTCACTGCCTTGGATTGAATGCCACTAGTTTAACTCTTTTCTTTGTGTTTTACAGGACGTTTCGAATCCAGAAGTTTCTGACAGCGACCAGTGTCAAAGCTATGCATGTGAAGATGGCAATTTGGAACATTGGAATAAGACCGAAAGTTGTGATTGTGCTCCGGTAAGTGTGAAAGTAGTTGAGATATTTAGCAACCTCTCTAATATTACGGTGAGCATTAAGAGAAGAGTGATTGAAAAAGGTGGTTGATTGTGGTATTGGTGAGCAAAAAGGTTTCTCTTCAGGACCTAGAGAGTGCATTCACATACCTGGACGATAAGTATTTAATTAGAAGGGTTCAGTAACAGCATAATTTGCAATGGCTTTCTACAGTGTATGTTGGCTTGACAACAATGTTTAAGTGGAAGGGTGAGCACTTAGACACTGGTGATTGAAAAAGGTGGGTGATTGTGGTATTGGTGAGCAAAACGGTTTCTCTTCAGGCACTAGAGAGTGCATTCACATACCTGGATGATAAGTATTTAATTAGAAGGTTTCAGTAACAACATAATTTGCAATGGATTTCTACAGTGTATTTTGGCTTGACAACAATGTTTAAGTGGAAGGGTGAGAACTTAGACACTAGTGATTGAAAGAGGTGGGTGAGTGTGGTTTCGATTAGAACTAAGGGTGCACGTTAGGTCCTATGTAGGGCTTTCACATACTTAGGGTCTAAGTATTTTATTTCAAGGGTCAAGTAACAGTATATCTTGCAATGCATTTGCACAATTGATCTTGCATTGGAAATAGAGGTATTCTTGAAGGGCTACCACTTAGACAGTGGTGATTGAAAGAGGTGGTTGATTGACGTTTTGGATAACACTAATGGTGCTGTTTAGTCTGTAGATACGGCTTTCACATACTGAGGGTCTAAGTATTTTATTTCAAGGGTCAAGTAACAGTATATCTTGCAATGCATTTGCACAATTGATCTTGCATTGGAAAGAGAGGTATTCTTGAAGGGCTACCACTTAGACAGTGGTGATTGAAAGAGGTGGTTGATTGACGTTTTGGATAACACTAAGGGTGCTCTTTAGTCTGTAGATACGGCTTTCACATACTTAGGGTCTAAGTATTTTATTTCAAGGGTCAAGTAACAGTATATCTTGCAATGCATTTGCACAATTGATCTTGCATTGGAAATAGAGGTATTCTTGAAGGGCTACCACTTAGACAGTGGTGATTGAAAGGGATGGGTGATTGGCGCTTTGGATAGCACTAAGGGTGCTCTTTAGTCTCTAGATACAGCATAATTTGCAATGGATTTCTACAGTGTATTTTGGCTTGACAACAATGTTTAAGTGGAAGGGTGAGAACTTAGACACTAGTGATTGAAAGAGGTGGGTGAGTGTGGTTTCGATTAGAACTAAGGGTGCACGTTAGGTCCTATATAGGGCTTTCACATACTTAGGGTCTAAGTATTTTATTTCAAGAGTCAAGTAATAGTATATCTTGCAATGCATTTGTACAATTGATCTTGCATTGGAAATAGTGGTATTCTGGAAGGGCTACCATTTAGACAGTGGTGATTGAAAGAGGTGGGTGATTGACGTTTTGGATAACACTAAGGGTGCTGTTTAGTCCCTAGATACGGCTTTCACATACTTAGGGTCTAAGTATTTTATTTCAAGGGTCAAGTAACAGTATATCTTGCAATGCATTTGTAGAATGGATTTTGCATTGAGAATAATGGAAAGTTTCAAGGGCTATCACTTAGACAATTGAAGGTGATTGAAAGAGATGTTTGATAGGCGTTTTGGATAGCATGAACGGTGGTCTTTAAGCCCTAGAAATGGGCTTTCGCATACTTAGACAATAAGTATCTTATTTTATGGGACAAGTTACAACATTCCTTCTTGCAATTTGTACAATGCATTACGCCTTCGCAAGTATGGTAAGTTTAAAGGTTACCACCGAGAGAAGAGTGATTATTAGAGATGAGTGATTGGCGCTTTTGATAGCCCTAACAACTCTCAATAGGGCTTTCACATACTTAGGGTCTAAGTATTCATGTCAAGGGTCACATTTCAGCATTTCCTAACTGCAATTTCTGCAGTGCATTTTGGCATTACAATGATGATAGAACTGAAAGGCTACCACTGATTGAAGAGTGATTGCATTTGCAAGATATCATTGATTGTCATTTTGGATATCCTTAGGAGTGCTTAACAGACCCTCCCAAGAAAGGGAATTCAGAAATACGGAGGTCAGTTTTTTAGATGAAGAGCCAAATTGCAGCTTTTCTGGCTATCCAGTGCAAAGGAATTTGAGGAATTTCAATGGCTTGGGCTGAGATGCATCGTGAAAGGGCTTAATGATTGATATTTTGAATAGCTGCATTATTCAGACGTTTCGTTTTAAATAAATTTTTATATGCTGCAAGGAAACGATTTGGAACAGGTCTTGCGCCAAGTGACGACCTTGAATATGAATATTATTGGCGACTTGACAAAAGTTGACTTCCGGAATGGGTTGTCGTTCGATTAAAGTTTCGAGCGGCCATTTGTTATGAGAAATATTGAATATTTAAAATAATTTTTCAATTTATTTCCTTCTGTTTAACCAATTACAACTATACTAATGCATTAATTGGGCAGTGGCACGTTATTTGAAATAATTTACGGCGCTATTTGTTTCACTTAAAGTCAGAAAATAATTTACGACGCTAAACTGCACGTTTACCCATATATATGTTTTTCACCATGACACTTTCGGACTATCGAACCTTCGGACTATCGAACCTTCGGACAAGGAATTTATCAACGTAAAATACGGGATTACCCATAAACATATATTTCTACATAGGCTATACGTTTTACCATGCAATCTTCGGACTATCGAACCTTCGGACTATCGAACCTTCGGATTATCGAACCTTCGGACTATCGAACCTTCGGACTATCGACCTGTTCCCCTATGGTTGTGGGCTTTTTGGCTTCAAAAATTAGCGAAGGGATTATACGTCATACGGGCTCTAGCGATGATAATAATATCTCATTGGCTTAAACCAACGAGGTAATAGCACAGAATAGATAAAGAATAGATAAAGCTTTATCTATTCTGTGGTAATAGTATGAGACCGAATATTTCATTATTTGTTTAGTCAAAATGTTCGGTTCCGACTTCCGAAACATAAACCAATAATCTATCGTCACAACTATGAGGGTGCACCATGGACGTTTAAATTAAGTTGGGAATTTGTTAACGATATGTCTGAATGCACAAAAAATTAGGGACGTAAAACGATAGATGAAAATCGATAAAATAAACTTGGAATAATTATGCAATAATTCAAGTAATATTATTAAATTATAACACAATTTTGACATCGGCACCGATTAACCGATTATTTCTGCTTATACCCGAATATACCGATTGTTCCAATAATCGGCCGATTACGCGTATGGCCATTTTAATCGGTACAGCTCTAGCATGTGCCCCAATCCTTTGTCTTTTCCAGCAGTCTCCGGACATTTTTGGGCCACTTTCGGGATCCCTGATATAGAGCTGTACCGATTAAACGGCCATACGCGTAATCGGGCCGATTATTAGAACAATCGGCATAATCGGGTATCGGCAGAAATAATCGGTTAATCGGTGCCGATGTCAAAATTGTGTTATAATTTAATGATTTTACTTGAATTTTTGCATATTCCAAGTTTTTTTTATCGATTTTCATCTATCGTCTTACGTCCCTTGTAATTTGGGCCTATCAGCCGCCTATGCATTAAAACATATCGTTAACAACTTCCCAACTTAATTCAAGCATCCACCCTTATAGCCTAGTTGTGACGATAGATTACTGGTTTATGTTTCGGAACCGAACATTTTGAGTAAACAAATAATGAAATATTCGGTCTCATAATGGGTATTGGCAGTTTAATAATCGGCAATACGCGGTATCGGTATCGGCAATTTAATAATCGGCCATACGCGGTATCGGCATAATCGGCAAAAAGCGATATCGGTACAGCTCTACCCTGATACCTCGGCCAAAAAAGTGAAATAAATAAATAATAATGATGACACGAACATGTCATTGAGGCCAACTCAAGACCAATAATAACTGGAATGCAGCTGCGAAACGAAAATCGAAGATCAACAAACAAGTACACTGTACTAAAAGATTACACTGGAAATGCAGGATAACAATTTAAGAAAACAAACATTTAGGATACTCTCAACTGTTAGTATAATCAAATATGAGTACTGTGTCAGCAAGTAAAACCATGTGCACATTTAAATACTTCAAAACGGTTCTTTCAATATTTTCCTCTGCTAAGAGTCAACACTGGATTTCTTCCTGTTCAGCCAATAGTGATGTATATAGGTATAGACAGTGAACAACAAATAGTCATAAATTATTTCCATCCATATCAGATTCAACCAATGCCCTTTTAACACAGACTGTTTGAGGTGCGTAATGTAATGCAACAGCTGCTGCTAATCTTTGTAGCATTTGTTGCATTCTCCTGAAAGCTATGATTAAGTGTCAAGACTCATGAGAAGAGCGGTTCCTCGCTTTGTCCAGTGTTCCGGAGTCTTTTCTCCACTCTTCAGTTCAACAGCGACTATGAATGATGCTCTTCCTGTAGAACCAGCTCGGTTGGGATAGTAGTATGTGGGACAGGAGTAGATGCCTGCACAAGTAAACCCCAGAGAAAACAATGTAATTCAATATCACAAAGGCTAATGCTGGCCAATCCGGCCTCAGTTAAGACTTTAATTACGAGCTGCATTGGTTTCCCAGTCGCCGTTATTACAAATACGCTTGTGTTAAACTTATTTACCAAGAAAAAATCATTGTACAAATTACAGGAAATATGATCAAGAAAACAGTGGAAATGTGCTGATCTATAGCAAAGAATATGAAAAGAGATGCCATAATCATCATCATCATCACCATATCTACCATTATAATCCATAATAACTTATTGCTGGCAGACTAAATGGACAGATGTAAAGACACTGTCTCGGTCTCGAGACGTCTAGAGATAGATTTTCTTATGTCTCGGACCCCACTGTCTTGGTCTCGAGGTCATTTTTTGACTTTTTGGAAACTGTCTCGCAACGAGCTATCTTTTGTTCTCTTGTAGAAGTGGTCTCCAACTGTTTCTCAATAGGCCAAACTGTCTTTAGTTCTGAACTTCTGACAGTGAGCATAGCTGAACTATACATATTGATCCTGAACCGAACAGATAACTAAACAGCTGCCGGAACTTTAGATAAAGCTGTGTTTCACATGGTATTAACAGATATTGATGAATTGAGCATTACTCAAGTTTCAATTTTCTAATTTATATCAGTGCAAATATCTTTAAATGTCTCATAAAGAACCTGAAATACTTGAAATTTACCTCACACGCTGATTTGAAATCAATGACAAAAAATAAATGGCTGCTGACGCAACGATGACAAAAAGATGAAGTTATTTTTATCTATCAGTAAATCAAACACCAAATTGAAGCAAAAGCAAACTCTAACAAGCAAACAAAGTGGCAAGCCATCACACATAATTTTATTACTCTATTAATAATAATAATAATAATAATAAATAAAATCTTCAGGCATATAAGTTGTAACTAAAGAAATCAGTTGTAGCTAAACACACTGAAGCTGACATCATTCACATCATTCACAATCTCAATTCACTAAACACACAAGCTGATATCATTCACAACCTGCAGAACAGAACTAAACCAATCCAGGTAGCTATATTCCTAGACTCAAACCACGACTTAAGCTAGAATCACTTTCTGTATGATAATGAATTCTGCAACCATTAAGCATACATTGATCTAGTCATAATTGCAGACTCTACTTTGAAAATTTGTTGGGTGCCTATTAAATCTGAATCTAAAGAATAAGCTTAATCACACTTCCTTGTCTTGGGTAAAGTAGTTAAGGTGACGATTGGACCAGCATCAGTTCCTTCTTGAGGTACAGCAGTCGATGGGAGGTCATGGTGGATGGTGCCTGGAATTGTAGAGTAAAAAAACAAGGTGGGGCAGGAGAATCATGTTAAAATTCTTTTTGAAGAGTGGGGCAGGAGAATCATGTTAAAATTCTTTTTGAAAAGTTCTGTGTTTCAAATTGAGTTCAGCTGGAAAGAGCTGGTGAGGTACCAAGATGGTCACAGAAGTAAGTCTTAAGATACCTGCAATAATGGTATCCAGTTCTTAAAAACATCGCGATTGGCAAAGCTGTTGACATTACCTTAATTTGTATTTTCACGTGATTTAAAAACTTGATTTAATCAGCATTCAAATGACATAGTTGATCATATATACCAAAACTCATTCAGCACACTAAAGTGTTAATGACTAAGGAATGCACATGCCATTATACAACCTAACTGGACAGATGGTTTGAGAGGATGCAATAGAGGTCGTTTGAGTGTACCCTACGAGCCAAGCAAAGCTTTTGACCGACGTTAAGTTCCTACATGGCTAGTCAAGCACTAGTTGTCGAGACTGAGCAGACAAGCCACAGCTCTCTTAATCCAATGGTCAGAGGTTTTATTTCCAGTCTTCAATTCAAGGACAATTACAAAGGACGAGTGGCTCTGGCAGCCTCCACGGATTGGGTAATAGTACAAGGGACTCTGATAGAATCCTAAAAGAAATGATACCATCAAATCATAACAATAGTATCCTTTAAAAGATGGCAACATTCTCAAGTAAGTAGCATAATAAAATATTTAAAACATTTTAGTACATTTGCAGATAAAATTATAGCATTCAACCATTGTGACAAATGATATCATCTTAAAGTGAATGAGAGTATCCTGCAAAAAACATGATGTAATCATGATAAAATTCAATAATATTATAAAACTGAATGATAATATCTTACAAACGCATGACAGACAGCATTATAAGAGCAAACAGAATTAACAATTGCTGTTTGGTAAGTAAAAGTAACTGATTTATCAAGACAGTTCAGATCCAGGTGCTTAATGCATTGATCACTTCTGCATTACAGTTCAGCTAAATTCCAGAAGTGCAGTCCTCTCAGTTAAAGGAAATCATACAGATTTATAAAAATATGCATGTAAAGAAAAATTCATTAAAACACTTAAACAGAGCTCTGCTTAAAATCATTACGTCCCGATAGACTCTCCACATAGGATACACAATTGCTCCATTGACTCTAACCACAGGATTCTGAACCAGGGTACAAAAATTACATGCTCAACTTTGTCTTAACGAGTGCTTCATGTATGTAGCTTCTAAGATGCTGAAGAAATCCAGATTTTACATAAAGATTAGAATACCCTCAAATAGAGTTTATCGCTGGATGCATAGCCTCTGCTAAGTTTTCTTGCCTCTTACAGTGCTGGCAAAAACACACTGTATTATTCTAACACAGAAGCCTCACTAAAGAGAAAGCAAAAGCTATAATATAAACCCAAACTGAACCAAAGAATGGTAAAAGCTTCCAACATAGAACAAAAGAAACAAAACGAAGCAACAGCAGATGAAAACAACCAGAGAATTGCTGAAGGGTGACAGCATTTTCTTCCTACCTCTTTGGCTTCGTCTCTTTGCCTCCACAGGCTTAAAGTGAATGGTGGGCATTGGACAGACGAGTTGCATCGGTTCTGCCTCCACAAGGCAAGCATTCTTCTGATCCCATCCAGCACCTTGTAGAAACATTCCTTTCACAAGGACGCCATCCTTTCAAAATAACACACAAAGTAATGTAACAGTGGGCAATCACTGATTTATTACCCTACCAATAGCAGTAATCCTGAAAGGCAAAGTCTGGAGATTCTAGACTTTTTCACTTAAGCTGTAATCATTAAAGCAACTGAATAGCTGGGCAATCTTACATGTTGCATGACTAAACAGTAACAAATCAATTTCATGCCAGGATTCGAACTCTATACACTGCTGTGAATAGGTATGCTAATCCATTAACATTGGCCCGTCATCCTTTACAGCGAAGCTAATGCCATGGAACTTGATTTAGCGATTCTTGAGCAGAGTGATGATCATTTAATGTAACTGATTACAGAGTGAAATGACTCTTTAGTGGAATGATCATACAGTAGAATGTAAGAAAATGATTGAGGAATATTATCATGACTGAATGAAAATCTGACAAAAAAGTTTAGTGGCAATATCAAACCTCCAAATAGGAGTGATAATGTGATATTGGTGCTCTACGACACAGAAGCAATTTTTTAAATAATGGAAAAAATGTTGAAGAAGTCATCAACATGAAAAACTTTAAAGTGCTGATAACAATAAAAAAATGTGAAGTAGACAACCCAGAGCAGCTAACACCAATCACCAACTAAATAAACTGGCAAAAACTTAGCATAAAATTTAGCATAACTAAATTATCTAATTAAAAGTGCACACCGATCATAATGACCTAATCTTATATAATCTAATCTAAACACTTCTGTGCCAGTTTCAAATGTGCAATATATCTATTGATAGTGCAAGTGTATGTATGTATGTATATATGCATGCATGTATATATGTACATATGACATGATATGTATGTTTACATGAAAGTTGCCTGTATGTGCCTATGACATGTATGTTGCATATAGGCCTATGTATGTATGTATTTATTAAGTATCAAATTTAGGTAGTATCAACAAAATCGTCTTTAATATCTTTAAAAAGCACAGCAATTCAATGCCTCACTAACAGCAATGCAACAATAATACTACAAGAGTCACAAGACAACAACAAAACTAAAACAAAACATTAGAAACAAAACAGCTATCATACGACATTGAAACAAAACAGAAAACAGGAACAACAGTACAACATCAACAGCATAAAAGAATGACACAAATACTATAGAAACCAGTGAACATGTTAGCATCATGTTGTCACATGGTGTCTGAAAACCATAAAGCAACTTTCTCTTTTCTTTACTTCTTCCAAAATTTAATTAATGGAAGACTTAAGGTACCTGATTATTATGGAAGTTTTGGCCAAAGAGTATCTGGCCACAACTTTTTATTGCATCCACAAACATACGAAGAGACTTGGCAAAGTGCATACAGAATTCTTCAAAATGTGCACCCCATGTTTCAAGGTACATGTATGTACATGATTTTCAGTATACAAGTAGCTTTGATCCCACTCATTTTCTCGTGTCTTTCAGGTAAAATCCTTCTCTACTGCCCATTTGAATAGATGCCATGCCATTTTTAGGTATTAGTGAGGATCAAATCCCTTAAATATAGTCACAATTAACATTCGATTTGTCACTCTTTTCCAAGATTTTGGGTGTCTTAGTAAAGCAATCATCAAGTCAGTAACTTGAAGAAAATTCAAAGAATCATGAACTATGTTAAGAATTATCAGTGAAATGCACCCTAACAATCAAAATTGTTTTAACTGGTGGTAAGTAAGCTTCACCATGTTCTGAAAGGTTAAATTTTATAATCTGCCAGATATCATGCAAGAAAGTTGCAAAATGATTTAGTACAAAATATTCTGCTTTTATCATTACTTTCATCAACAATTTGTTCACATCATTAAACACGAATTACGAGCACAGCTATTCTACTCGTGAGGGATACATGGCAGTGTATAATTGTGCTGTGTTCATGAAGAATAATTAGACTAATTATAGAACAAACTTTAGTATCAATTCCAGTTTCTTCCAGATTGGGTTCAGTCTGATAGCAGGACAAGAGGTTAAAACAAACATGACTAAAACTGACAGCATCAATACAACAATTGTATCAAGGCAGAGTAAACAATTCATTTAATAAACTAATGACAAATGCCTAAACAACTTCAAAATGCAACACCCGGTAGTTTCGCTCAGTGGGATAACTTCACCAAAACCCTCCATAGATTTGTCTGTAATTGGAACTATGCACATTATGTTCAACTACCTGGTATGATTTTGGATGGTGTATAAATGTTACCATTACAATACAATACACTGTGCTCATGATGAGTGCAGATGAATTTCACCTCTTCTTGCAAATGAGAGCTGATGGAAGTTTATTATGTTCATTAACTTTGATCTCAAATCTGAGCTTAATAGTTTTAAAGGGATGCTGACCATTGTAAATATAACCATTAGATGACAGCTGTAGCTGATAGCTGGCATTATAAAACTTTACCATCAGAGTTATGAACATCCTTGAAAATACATAACAGGCAATCAACCTGTTTTCCCATTCACTCCTCAGGGTCACAAGATTCTGACAATGACTTTTATATACACCAAATAATTTAAGCACTATGCAACAGTGCTTGATCTCTTTATCCCAAAATAACTCATTGAATAAAACTTTGCTTTGCACTAACTTCATCTACAATTTGACCTGTTCATGTATCATAATCAAAGTACACCAGAAATTTTCTGATCAAAATGGATTAAACGAACCTGGCATTTTGATTAAATCCACTTTACAAATCCACAGACTGAATAAGGTTTGTGAGAGTATAAAAAACTAGAATCAATTATCAGAATCTTGCAATTAAAAAAATAACAACAGCAAAATGGTACAGACAAAAGCTTACCTTTGGTGCACTTGGGATGTTACTGTCATCAACTGTTAATACGCTGAACTCCCAAGACAGCAGATCAATCGAAACCTAGACAACATCAAACGCAACTGATTACCAGCAGTTTAAAGACGTCTGGTCATAAGCAATGCCAGCTTAGTCACCAAGTGGCTTAGAAAGATAGTTGTCAACTGTGGTTAAAGATGCATGATGCCATCCAGTCGAAGCTGTTCCAAAAGAATATTCCAGACCCTTATTTAAGACCCAAAAAGTTAAGGTGTAGCATCACAATAAGTGTTTTAGAAGTACCACTGATAGCAGCTATATAAATGTTAAGATCTGTATGTAAGCAGATAGGTAACTACACACACAAGTATGTGTGTAAACAACATTATTACACATACCCTACGTGTACACATACACACATAGCACTACACACACACACACACACACGCACACATGCACACAAACATACAAACATACATAACATACAAAACATGTGTTAACCAATGTAGTCTACTGACGTTGTTCTGCCGGGCCGATGTCTGGAGAACAGCTGTCAGGAAGCCAGTGGGAAACGTGAAGCCAGACAGCCAGAAGATCTTTGGAGAATGAGCCGTGATGGCCCAATTCTGGAATTGCTCCACTCGCATCACAAGGTCACGCGTCCAGGCAGCCAGTGGCTTCATCGAAGGATATGCCTGGCAGAAAACAAACAGATTTCAACCACCAGACCACAGCAGTTGCTAACACTTCTTGATTCTCTAAACTGGAGTCATTATGGATGGTGTTTAGAATTTATTACAACTGAAGGGTGTATTTTCAACAGGTAGTCATTTTAAAGGCATAACTGAAGTTGTACTACTGGTCTTAAACCTGTTTCGATCTATGCAAGCATATTTAACCTCACCTTGGCAGGAGTCAGTAAAGTGAGATTACTTTAGTTTACTTTGAAGCATGTTCTGTATTAGTAGTTATGCTCACATATTGTGGCAAGGTGTCTGACTGGTTAGAGCGGTTGACCTGTAACGCCGAGAGTACGGGTTCGACCCTCGTTCGGGGTGGTTTAACTGTGTAGGGACCTTCAGCAAGTCCTTTGCGCACCATTGCTCTGCAATACAATTGCTTCTGCCCAACCGAGGCGTGTGCACTTGGGGCCACCTTAAGAAGAAGGCAGTTATCAAAGGCAGTTGTATTGTATTGTATTGTAAATAGGAAATAATTGTCTCTCCAGAACATATTTTGGATGTGGGTAAATAATTTAATATAACTGAATTAACAGACCCTACACCAGTTGCTCTAAATTAACTGAAATTTGAAGTCAAATGAAATTAGAAACCTTTTCCCAAGAAGATGGAACACGAGCATCGTAGATGCACTGGAATATTTCTTCCAGATCAGACGACATGACCACCAGGCCTTTGATTCCCTTCTCCAAGTCAGTCAGCTGCTCTCGAATCTGGTCCAGCAGCTGGTTATACCTCTCAATCTGCAAACGAAATGGCAGCCTCAGTAAGGAAACAGATACTGGGTAGAGTTCTTGTACAGCAATTCGCTAGTTCTCATTCTTTATATCATTATTTGCAACCTGAAGGTAATACACGTTCTTGTCAAAACATTCATTCTCATTCATAGTGAGTGTTAATTAACAAAACAAAGATACTAGGTTTAAGATTTAAAACCTATAATTTGAATAAATGTTGAATTACAATTACAAACAAGCTAAAGCAGAAATTTAATCATTTTACTAACTCATTAAGAAAATTCCACAATGCAAGAAATTTTCCATGCAATGTAAATGGACATTTATATTGCACAACTTGAATTGAATTTCTCAGGTGTGCCAATTAATGACCTGTAATTGCTGTAAAGCAATACAATCCAGAGATGGGTAACTTATCGATTACCTAATCGATTAGCTAAATCATTAGACAAACAGCTAATTATAATTCTAATCGATTAGCTACAAGATTTTTGCTAATTCTAATTCTAATTGATTAGCAAATTTCAGTACCTAATTCTAATCGATTAGCTACAAGACTTTGCTAATTCTAATTCTAATCAATTTATTTTAGCAAATTTCAGTAGCTAATTTAGCCTAATTCTAATTCTAATTGATTAGCAATTTAACTAATCATGCCCATCTCTGATATGATGATCCCCAACAATGTAGCGTTGGTCTGGGGTATCGGCATTTTGCTTTGTTCTGCTGATCAGTCAAATGTCTGAAACACAAAACTAGAAAGATCACCTCTTGAAGAAGGACAACTTTGAGCGGAGAGTTGTCAGATGACATGATCTTCATCGTGTTCTCATAGTCAATGTTTTCTGGAAGCTGTTTTCTTATATTGTCAGAGAGTTCAATGACCTACAAGAAGTCAACAGCAAAGAGTTGAAAAAAGAACAATTTAACCAAAATGTTGCTAATAAAATAAGATTTTATATAAATCTGGTTTTAAATAAGGGGCTCCATACAAACATTGATTATATCTTAACACAACTAACACTGAGCAGTCTATGTACAAGATAAAAAAATACTTATTGACAGTGGATTTTCCCAAATGCTGCTGTTATGTACTGTTGGTTGCTAAAGGCGTAACTGGCACAAGAGAAGTGATGAATGCAAAAGTAACTGCTACCCTTAAGAAAACTGTTGTTCATAGATATTTAATATTTGTCAGCAGACCTTGTCTTCGCGACTTTCTCCCGTGCCAATGGCCACCTGTGGCTGCAGAGACAGAAGTGTCTCGAACAGCATCCTTGTCTCCTGAATCTGTGACGTGATGTCTGCATTCGGATGCTGACCAAATGCATCCGAAGGATCGATGTTTGGCAACATGCTAATGAACTCCTTGTATGAAGACAGTGGACCGTCCTTTGGAATGTAGTAGAATTGTGTGCTGGACGGCACTGTCTGGGAAGAAGTCTGGACGGCTGGCGAAGAAAGCCTGCACATAATGAAGATTTAATGTTCACTTCTTTATTGTGAAAACTTGCTTTGAAAAGAAAATCACTAAACTGAATCTAAGATGTGGATAAATGACTATTTGCAGGCATTGTCCATTTAGTCTCAATGATGAGAATAATATTACAAGCATGACAACGTGCTCCACTGAAGGAAAGGTCAATTTAAATTACCATGTCCCCAATTTTACGCCAATTTTTGTCAAAAATAAAAGTCTAATTAACAGCAAGTGAATAAATCAAAGAAATTAATGTTCAGTTGAATATTAAATTGATTTGAATATTAATCTGCAAGAAGAAAACTCCAATACATGAGATATGAATAATCAACTTTTTCCCAACCGCGTGACCCCTGTTTGCCAAACTGCATGAATACCGAAACAAAATTCTCTACCTCATTCTAGCTTCAAAGAAGCTTCAAACTCGAACTTCAAACTCTGTCATACTCTACATTAATTTATTTTTTCAATGTACATTTGGGCAAATAAAAAACACCATTAACTTTGGATTCATTCTGTAAATTTTCAACAACAGATGTGAGCTAAGATCCTCATAAATAAAATCTGCTACAAGTCTCGCGGTATTCTACAAGGTGACTTGTTCCTTCTCTGTTGCAGTATCCACTGCATGGATCAGTCTTCCTGACCATGTGAAGAATGCACCATCTCTGGAGACATGTATGTCCCTTTATGGGGTGGCTATTGAACCCTAACACTGTTGTCATAATTTACCACTTGATGTAATTATTATTCACTGTTAAAACTTAACACATGCCCTGTATGTATTCATTCTGGGGTTACAATAAAAATGTCTTATATCTATTCAAATCACAACTCAAAACCTATCTTTTTAAGCAATCATATGACTGCCATTGACTTTTGAACTCTCATACCCTTTCCTTAAGCCTTGGCTGAGCTACAGTGATATACAAATCATCTTATTATTAATATTGTTAAGTAAAACCATAGTTGTAAAAACGTTTTCGTTTTTTATTTTTTCCCCAAAACGTCGTTTTTTTCGTTTTTTATTTCTCGTCTCGTTTTTTTTCCGTTTTTTATTTTTATGTAACTTTATTTATTTATTAACTGTCTGTTACTATTTGTTTAATTTTATTTTTGTCTGATATCCTTTACGTTGTCTCCGTCCTTTCAAGGATTCACATAATTTACGTCACTATTTAGTGCCATCAGTTGAAATAAACAGCTAGGGGCCCACTGGAAATAAAATTTATAAATGTTATTTGAATTTCTATGTTATCCAAAATGCGAAATGTTGTCTTTGTACTCAGTAATCTCTGATTGACTGATAAATTGACGGATATTATTCCATTATCAAGTTCTTATATAAGTCAGAATTGTAAGTAGACCTACTTTTTAATTAAGTACACTCTATAGAGTCTATACAAGTTTGCAAAGTTTAGTTTTTAGTTGCTTATGTCTGCATGGATTGATGAGGACTTATGTATACAATTTTAATTTACACAATGTAATTGAAAAGATTGCAATATTTTTAATTTCTCGAATTCTTTTTAAACCAAACTAAGTCTTATGAAAAAGAAAATAATTGTTGTAGATTACTGTTACTTGGTGTTTACTAATAAAGTTATGTTATTTGCTACTTAAAATTAAATTGTAAACAAGGTTTTAATTTTAAAATGCAGTAAAAGGTGTAGAAAAGTCAAATTATTTTCTTTTCCGTTTTTTCTCGTTTTTTCCGTTTTTTATTTTTTTCAATAAAACGACGTTTTTTCCCGTTTTTTATTTTGACTTGATCGTTTTTAACAACTATGAGTAAAACGTTGCCTGTAGCCTTTATGTACAGACGATGTAACTCTAGCTGTAGCGTCTTACTTGTAGAATGGCTGGGTGATGGCATCCTCACAGAAGTAGTCGCCGATATAGGTGTTGAGAAGTCGTCGATCCCAGTCATCTGTGACGTGGCCTCCATAGTTGATTGCTGCAATGAGGAACTTCAGTGCCTCCCACGGCGTCTCCTCATACTCGTCCAGGTATATGCTCAGCAGGTTCTCAGACACCTGCAAAATCACAGCACTGTAACTGATGCAGTATAAGATATTCCTGTGACAGTCTAATCAGTTGCAACAACAATCCACATGGTGTTTTTAGCTGGCAAACAGTTGCCAATAATGACTAAATGCGGGCCAGATGATAGTGCAATGATCAGTGGCGTACCGAGCTTACATGCCGCCCGGGGCGCCGGCCGAAAAATTCCGCCCTTTTTGCACTTAATTTCGGAAATTTCCGGATAATTTTCTTTATTCCTTCCGCCAAAATTTCTGATGACCTTTTTTTTTTTTTTTTTGCTTTTCCACTACTATTATACTATAATTGTCAGAAGCCGCCCTCTCCTGCGCCCGGGGACCGCCCCCGCCTCTCATTACGCCACTATATGTGCTGTTATTTTTCTTCCTTTCCTTCCTTCTTTGTCTACTTTTATTACTTCCTCTTATACTTTTTCAATTATTTCTGCATTCACTCCTTCTTTTATTTTACTTCAACCCTATTTTGCCGCCCCTGCTCAAGTGCCGCCGGGGCGACTCGCCCCCCTGCCCCCCTACGGTACGCCACTGGCAATGATCATGGCCATCTGTTTTGGCTATTCAAATACTCTGCGTACCTTGAAGATGTATGTCAATTGGCATGTTATAGACATGTAGTGTGAGAAAGGCTGACCAATAAAAAAAAGAAAATAAATGTAGGGCTGGTACTGATTAAAATAATTTTAATCGATTAATCTCCAAAATTTAATCGAGATTGATCGATTAAATTCGATTAATTTGGTCCATATTACATAATGCGTGAAAAACTGTTTAGACTGTATACACTGCAAAAACCCTTCAATCTTTCGACATGCTGAAGTTCAAATTGTCAAACAGAGAAATGTAGTCAATAGTAACAACCTTCTATCTATAAAAATCTTCAATAATTTCGCCATCTTCGACTTTTCCCTCAGCATTTACTTTAAATGCAAACTGATCGCTTAATTTTCCACTCAAATGTTTCACATTATTACTGTTCACCAAATTCTTTATTCCAGAAATAGGTCGGTTGACGTCATAAAATATGTGAGAAAATTAATCGAAAATTAAATGAACAAGCCAAAATTAATTGATTAAAAATTTTAATGATTAATCAATTAATTAATCGTTAAAATCCGGAGCTCTAACTAAAATAAATATGTTCAGTTGTTTACTCGTTAGTTCTGTCTTAAATTTTACATGCTCAGCAATGGTAACACCATTCTCAGACAGCTCAGCATGCATTATCATGAGGTCATGTCTTCTGAACCAGTTTAACATAGCCTACTAGAATACAGCACAATGAAATGTAATGTAACAGAGACACATTATTTTCATTGTGGTCATCATTGAACTCATTCAAATGAAACAAGTAAGTTAGGATTTTAAACAGTACCATTAACAGTGAAATTGTTCCATTAGAATAAACCTAAGATCCCACCTGCTCATGATGATTCACAGAATTGAGAGACCTAGTACCCACAGGCACTAAAATTTAGTTTCATACATTCTATTGCTCCAAATATATATATATATATATATATATATATATACAATCACAAGCAACAAGTAGACTCTAAAGTGGACTCCAAAGTCCTGCTAAATAGGGTTGCCTCTTTCAAAGTAGTCAACTAATGATGACCAAGCAATAGTCAGCTTCTTTTACATACATGTACAATGTACATTTATAACTTTTTCAACCCGAAGGTGCATACACACACATTCCCTTCTTACTATATTGCACTGGATTTGAAAGGACAGTTTACCTCAAAGTCAGAGTCGTTGAAGTCATACTTGATGTTCCAGCCAAGCATGAGGAACTTGCGGCGTTCCAGGAGAACCGAGTGGAAGAAGCACAGACCAAAGAGCAGTTTCTTGTACTTTTCCGGCCGATGGCAGCGCGAAAACTGCTGGTCAGAGATCCTGTGGTAGAGACGCTTCATGTTTGCTTTCAATCCCTGAGAGATCACACAACCCAGTTGAAACGAACCAATCGCAGAAACAAAAATAATACATATTTTCCTGCAATTATTACCGTAGTGCTAATGTACAGAAGTTTTCAGATTATATTAAATAACAAGGTAAGTAATTTACCCAGTCGATTTGTTTGTCAATATATCAGTAAACCAAAATCTGGTCAATAAACCGACCAACAGCTATTTGATCTCCCATCTATCTGCCTTTTATCGTTGAATCACCTGATGGCTGTGAAAAACTTACAAAGTTTTCTGGCATGCTGTAGCTGCCAGGTATAGAATAAAATAAATAAATAAAGCAATACATAATCATAATAATTTCAATTAATAAATGAAGGTATATCCTTTGCGTTACCTTAGGTGGCTCGGTAGTCATTTTGATTCCAGCCTGGAGTATAGAGATAGGGAAGTCCGGGTGGGGACTGCTGCTCAGCCAGAGACGGAAATTGGGATTTGGAGGTGGATCTCTCGTCTGCAGCTGTTCAACCAATTTATCCAGCTGTGGCATCCAACTCAAAGACAGATGACAGTTGGCCAGGAACACCCAGTTGCCCTAGAAAACAATCATCCTCAGTCACTAAGTAAGCAAACAGTTCAGTCATTGTACATCCAGAAGGCTTTCCCACATAAGACTGAAAGGCCATTGGAAAGTTTTACCAATGTATGTAATGTAGTTGAACATTTATATAGCACCCTTCAAGATATCTACTCAGAGGCACTCTCTGTGCTAGCCTATATGATGTCAAATGCCATTACAAATGAATAAATTACATCAGTTAGCACAACAATGCAATAAGTGTCAACCAACAATCAATAGTGTTCCGTACTGAACCAACAGCTTTAATATTTTCATCAACAGCTTTCAAATCATTGTCAAAGCTGATCACTTTCATTAAATACGGTATATAAAACTTCATAGGCTGTAGTACTTTGTAAAAAGCTTTAAATTGTCCATGAACAGCTTTACAAAACGTATCAAATTCAATGGGGAAATTTTACTTAATTTTGCCAGTTCAAATGTTCTCATTCAGAGTGTTAAAGTTAAGAAGAGTGGCAGCAGCCTTTCAAGATGACAGTTACCTCGCGAACACCTTCCTCGATCATTCGTGTTGCGAATGGAGCCTGTCCCTGTCCCAGTGACAGAGCATGGAAATGTGACTCCATCATACCACGTGACTCTGCTATCTGAATCAGATCACCTGTTGGATCCTGCAAATGCATCAACAACTCGTGTAGCCATCGTCACCATGTGACATTACTAATATAACAGCCCAAAAGTCCTTGGCTGTAATTGTAATCGCTAATTTATATAGCGCCACTCTAAAGGCATGGTTGTATATTTGTCAGCAATGCTGCGTACGCACTCCATCAATCGTTCACTACATGATCTGCAAAATCTTTAGTACGTGAAATCATTTTGTGTTGCAATTTTTTTACCTTTGTACATCTTGTGTTATAGATCTGTTTTTAAAAACTGCTATTACTGGCACCTATTTAACAGTGGCAGCACTACAGCAGGGCAAGCCATGGCAAATGTCTTGGTAAGCCTTTACAATGATCTCTGCCCTGCCACAAGGCTGCCAGAATTTTTGTCCTGCCGGGAATTTATTTGGGGCATAAATCACCCCCTGCACTGGTTACTTGTATGACTGCTCTGGCTATGCCCTGGCTAAAATGTCTGCCATTTAAGAGGCCAAAAATGTTAACCTTTTGAAAACTCCATCTGAGCTCACTCTTGCACTTGCACTTACAACTGACTTTATAAAGCACCCTTTGAAAGTCACTACTTATGATGCTATATGTATTGTCACCATCACATGACATTACAGCCCAATAACTGTTTTAAGGATGAATGGAGCAATGCTTGCCAGACATTATTACAAAAACATTAAGAAATCATTAGCATGGCTACTAACTTACCACTCCAGGTGACAGGACAAAGATCAGTGGCGTCTTTGTTGTGGAGTCATCAACCACCTGCTTCAATTCGAGTACAGGAGGCTCGATGAATTTAATTCCCAGATTGTTTGAGATGAATGTCGTGACACATATCGCCACACGGTCCGGTCTCAGTGACCTAACGATCAGCATCCTCTGCAACTCATTACAGGTGTTTGCCCATTCACCTGCAATTATAAAAGGTAAGGTTAGGAAAGTTAACGTAACTGCTCATTCATTAGTTACCTCTTACACAATATCCATGGTCCTGGGCTATATAATTATCCTTCAGCTGAAGTGCAAAGATGACAGCATTCAGATAATGGGATACAGGATCAGGTTGCTAAGAGTTATTGCAATTTTACATTGAACACCAAGACATCATGAAAAACTACATAATAAGAAGGCCTTACACAATACTATACAATTCTATAACTGACAATAGCTAATCATAGTAAGAAGTATTCATTCATTAATTCATTCAGAGCATTTATATAGCTCCTCTCCAAGATTACTACTCAGAGGTGCTCTCAGATCAACCTTAGTAGAAAATAAGTTTTCAAGTGCTTGTAGAAAGTGTATGCAGAATCCCTAGCTAGGAAAGAGCACAGACCCAAAGGGAAGCCATTCCAGGTGGATGGCCCAATCACTGGAAAAAGCGTGACACTGCACTGTCAAGGTGCATGCACAAGGAACAATCAGTTCACCCTGAGCAGAGGAACGAAGATTTCTATGGCCAGCCAAATCTGAAATGGGGGAAGCAGAGCTCGCGCAAATAGCAATGGGTATTCCCCAAATGGCATCGCCAAACCCAAACAAAAACTTTAATTCAATATGCTGGGAATGTGCATTGGCTAGGGGTCAGATGCAGTACTTGCACTGGCAATGAATGATCGCTCAACTTACAGTTGCATGCTAGCACTCCAAACAAAAACTTTACTTCAATATGCTGGGAATAGACAATGCAATACAAATGCCACTACCTTATCTTACATGACTTAATAGTCGTATCGATCACATGATAGAATACACTTGCCTGGAAGCAGCATGGATTCTGGTTCACCGCTCATGTACCAGAGGTTCCAGTCGCGCATGTACTGCTCAAAGGATGTGATGATTCCGTGGAAATTGGCCAGCTTATCCAGCTCGGTTATGTTGTCCCACGCCATTTCGGGCAACCATAGACACGGGTTATCCATCTGGTTGTCTTTGTCCAAAACCTAATAAACATACAACACAATACAACATTGTTCATACTAATACAACAATACAACAACACATTCCTCATAACATCCTTGTGATGTTCTTTAACAGCACTATATAAATAGCCATACACAAACATACATGATGATGATGATGATGATGATGATGATGACGATGAATGGTGATGATGACGATGATGATGATGATGACATGATGATGATGATGACGATGATAGTGGTGGTGGTGATGATGATGATGCTGGATGATGATGGATGATGACGATGATGATGGTGGTGGTGGTGGTGATGATGATGATGATGGTGGTGATGGATGATGGTGATGATAATGATGATGATGGTGATGATGATGATGACGACGATGATGATGACATGAAGTTAACTTACAATTCCTCCTCTCAGGAAGAAGTTGTATTCATCCATATTGAGTTTTCCAGCCGCCTCCAAGATTTTGGCACACATATGGAAGGAAAAGAGGAGCTTGTGCCGCTCAAACAGCCCACGACAAGCGTATCTGTAATTTAAAGAAATGTACAACAATCACTTGCCTCTTCATTGCAAACATCTTGAGTTGATGACACATTTATGCACAGAGATATTGTACCGGAACATGACATAAATAGACAAAAATCATCAGTGTCATCTAACATCGTTTTTGGAATGCTGCTGTTGTACCATCACTTCAGCTAAAGAAATGTTATATAGCCCAGGATCAAGGCACTCATCTGTCCTACTGCTCAGTTTACAGTCACCCCTAGGGAGTGGAAGGCTGAGTCAACCTATGGGGCTAGCGGGTATCGAACCCGCATCCTTCTGATCTTCATGTCAGAGTAAAAACTCTGCTCTACAGTCAGCCATATCAATGACAGTACAGTGGCATGTCATAATTTTTGTCATCTACTATTGAGTCAATTTCAGTACCAGGTTGAACTGTGTGAGCTTAAGCAAGAGGTAGGCAATAATCATACTCCTTTGGTCGATGCACAAACCAGACAAGTAGGTCAACACTCGTAGCTGATGCATAAACCTTACAACAGGGTTTTGTAACATAGATACACTACCTCAAGCTACATGCCACAATCCTGCTTAACCTGAGTTATGTATATAATCACACTAATATCACCTATTTGACTTTATGCAACTGCATAGCCTTACCTATATACAGCAAAGGTGTGATAATCATTGAGATTGGAAATGCGTTCTTCCAGTTTAGCAGAGCGTGTTGACTTGTCGATGGACAAGTTAAATAGATCAATGTATGAATCTAGGGCAAACTGATACATGGGATCGATTGCACCCATGTCGTTCAGTACAAAGAAGAGGATAGAGGCTCTTTCAGCGCTAGCTCGATAACCCTAAAACACAAAATCCAAGAACAACTACAGCTAGCAGGCAGTTTAGGATGTACTGACATCATGACATTAATTGAAAATTGTAAGCATTGTAAATTATCTGTAAACATTGTAAACATTATCTGTCAACATTAAATTTAAATAATACATTTGAATAGGCTCTCTTGCTCCAGGCATGGTTTGGTCAGCAAAATGACACACACAAGAAACTGAGTTATATAATTACATAGCTAGTGAAAGATTATTGATTTTGACAAAATTTTCAAATATTATTATGTGCTGTTTTGTACAGTTATTTTGTTAAATGGAACATCAAAATATGTTGGAAAAATTATTGTTAACGTCAGACTACAAATTAGGACTCATACATTTTCGTATAACAGTTGTTTTCCTGTAGTAGAGCGAATATGAGATTAGGTTACATATTTTAATGTGTCACGAACCTCACGTGCTGCATCGATCTTAATTTCAGTTTGTTCTGATGTTTCCAGTTGTTCTGAGACTTCCTGTGAAGTCACCTTTGACGCCTGAAGTGTTGTCAGAAGCTGTTCATCATCCAACAAAGATCCTCTTGCCTCATTCAGCATCCTTTCACAGACACACAACATCACATTGGAAGTCAAATAAAGTGTGCAAGTGAGATCATGAATGCATGCATAAATGTGTGCATGCACATGTCAATGACTGAATGAGGTAAGCGGTAATAAGGTGGGTGAACAAGTAAGAGAAGTAGAGATGGACTGCACTTGTGTGTGAGTGAAGTAGAGAATGTGCCTGCAGGTGAGTGATCAATCAGAATGTTCAACAAGTAAAACATTTGCTAAATTTATAAATACAATACATAACAATACAATTCACTTACAAAGCTGCACAGAAACTCCTCAGAAGTGTGGTCCGAAGGTTGAAGGAAGATTTGGCTGAGGTGCACACACAACTTCAGCAATCCAACGTGATGAACATTTTTGAATTCAGATACTAAGTCAGTCAGTTTGTATGTCAGGCAATTGGTTATATTTTAGTGATAAATCAATGACAGGTGTGTTAAAACTGTGCTTATGAAGAACAGAGTAGCCATGTTGACTGACCGTAGGATCTCATCCTCCAGTTGCTGAAGTTTTTTCTTTCCACTTGCAATGCTGCGCACAAGCAAGTCCTTCTGCTCTTCTAACTCTGGCCGCTCCTTGCGAACTACGATTCCCAGCAGCTGAGCCTCAAGACCTGCACAGGATAAAGACATGCACACATTTTAAAATGTCAACCATCTGCCATGCTACCTAAACATGCAAGCACGAGTTTCCTATTCCATCTCCAGGCATATGTATATATACACATACATTTGTATTTACTTGTTTTAGATTCATGAGAACTCAACAGAGTTGCCTATGAAATTAAACTAATCTCTCACCTCAAAACTGGCGTCCTAGAGCCATCATTTAAAAAGACCACAAGTTAGACATAATGAATGCTTGAAAATAAAGTTAGCAAATACTGTAGATAACACTTAGTAGTACAAATATTTTATCCCACCTTTATGTGATACCTAACTTTTCTTGTTTTTCAGAGTTCAAACCACATGATTGGTGCAGCATAGAATAAGGAGCAGTTACAATTGTGTGAGACTTTTTCTATAGCTAGTCACAGTTTTTAGAATAAATTTTTGCATGTCTGATTGTTAATAATTAATATGACTAATATTAAAGATCACGATACCTTGTTCTTTTACAGCAAAGTTGACGATGGTTGTCTTAGTGGCAACTTCTGGAGCATAGTGTGGATTGCCCAGTTTTGTAGTTATGTAGAAGCGGAACTTTGGATTGTATTCCACTTCTCGATCTCCAAGTCGCATCATTGGAATACCACCTACGCACATAAACAAACTGCAGTTATTTTCCATGCTAAACTTGCAATTTTAGACTCAGTTATTAATGACAGACACATACTGGTCCATGTCATATTAAATGTTTTGGTAAACTTACATCATAAGCACACACTTATCACATAGCGGCACAAAAAACATTATGTTTCAAGCAAAAACACTTTATGTACAAATGGACTGATGGGCCTATTGTCAATGGTTCGAGTGGTGATTGCTTTCAGTGCAAGATTTTCAGGATAATGGCTACTGCTATGAAGCAGACCTGTGTTAAATTCTTTGAATGTGCGCTCAAAAGCTGTAGAAGTTGAAGTTGTTTGGTGTCGATCTATAAATTAATTACAAGACACAACAGTTACATCTGTTTCTGTCACTGACCGATCTTAATGACAGACTTGTTGAGGATCGGATCAAGAGATGGATCGAGTCGTTCGTGAACGTTCTGCAGCAGAACTGGCAGACCACGCTGAATGGCAGTCTCAAGGGTACGCATGTAGTCTGCCATCTGAAGGTCAATGACTGCCAGACCCTAAACGATGAAGTAGCAAACTTAAGGTCATTTCGTGTTTTATCTCCTTCACAATTTTAATTCAACTTATTTTAAAAGTATGCAACTGACTGTTAATACTACTTTATTCTACCAGGCATTAACATCTCAATCGACACGTGTTCAATGTCATCCTGTGCCTAGTGTCTGCATTAGGAATGGATAATAACACCTAACAGTGTCATTGCATACTCTGACAGTGCATAGCATTCTTACTAGCTTATCTCAAACTATCTGGTCAAACTTATAACCTAACCTAAACATCTAATATAATTATCTAATCAAGTTTAGTTTTAATCTTGTTGTAATCTGCATTCATAAGTTCACACAATGGTATCGGTAGTTGCAAGAGTCAATAAAACAACCACTATTGTCATTTATTAAACTTAATGAAGTTACTGTATGCACTGTGGGGCCCGTGGCGCATTGGAAAACATCTGGCACAGAAACCGAGAGGTACCGAGTTCGAGCCCCTGACAGGGCATATGCATTGTAGGCTGCTATTGTCAAACTATTTTGTATTGCTAAGCTGTCTGTTCTGTTAGTAGTTAAGATTTAAATTGCATAACATGTAAATGTACAGCGCAGTGCGTTGTCAGGCGCTTATTAAAGAAAAGATATTATTATTATTATTATTATTATTACTGTGCAGTTATCACCTGCTAAATTTGAAATTTATAGCTCAATACCATCACACCAGAAAGTTTTTTGTAGATGATAGCTATAGGTCAATTAATGAAGAAATATAAGAAGAAGAGTTAACCACACAGAACAAACAGACAGAAACACAGGCAGACAAACACAGACAGATGGATAAAGAAAGACTTATGGCCTTTGGGATGTCACCAGGAGCGCCACTAGTTGGTTTCACATGAAACAGGCACAAGAGCTGTCATGTTACTATATTAGATTAGATTACATCAGATTAGATTAGTGCAAAGCCAAACCAGATTAGATTAAAAGAGATTCTCACTTTTGGACCCTCCATGTTCTTGACCCACTTGTGGGCCTGACCCTGTGGGTCGATCATTAGCGGCCAACGACGCCCTCTCGTAACAATGACACCATTTTCAGTGGAGAATCCATCACTTGGAAGACCCTGAATGTTCCAGTCGCGAACCGTTGTCGGTTTTACCATGAAGTCGCACAAGTCGAAGTCTGCCGTACATGGAATTCCAAGCTTAGTCAGCTACAAAGTTACACAGATGTGTGGCAGGCCTGGCAGAAATTGACTAAATGTTTATCAAAAGTGGACGGAACTTTACTACTGTCCACATTAAGGACCAGCTACCAGTCTTCAGTACCTCTCCTACGTCTTTCTTCCAATCCATTTGACTCGGAAACATACTATTATGATGGCCTTGAGTTGTCAGGCTGGCAGCATCACTGAGGAGTGTCTCTTGAAGAGATGCTATAGAAATTGATGATTACAATTACAATTACAACCATATTGTGCCATTCTTATCGTCGCTATGTAACACATAATACTATGCTTCTGATCTTGTCAATTCCCAAGTGGAATCCTTTAGTTAAGTTTTCATAATTACAATTAAAATAAAATAAATATTAAAATTTCATGATTGGGTGACAAATTAAGGATGATACCACAATTTTCCAATAGAAATGTGTAAAGCAGCAGGAGTTGTAATGTAATGTTTGTGTGATAAAGCTGACCTGATAGGTCTTAAAATTCTTAATTTGTTTAATGAATGCTGCCAAAATGGAGGATTGTGACACGGTCCTAATGTCATCCAACAATATTCTATACGGCCCCTTGAAAAGTCCACTCATACATGGTAATGACAGGAATTCAACTGATGAGTCTAACCTCGACAAGCCACTGTTTTTTGACAGTCTCTTCTCGGTAGTTAGACAAGAATGGTCCCATGTAGGAAAGGAAAGCAGATGCAATGAGTACATCTCCGATAAGAAATCCCAATCGCTCCTCCAGATCCTAAGGCAAACGCATTTTAAATAACCATTACAGTTGGAGTTTTGGCTATATAATTATATATCTTCGTTTAAAAGAACAGTCTGACACACAGCAGCGAGTTACATGATAGAAAATCAATCGCAAGGCTGACTGGTCAGGTAGCAACCCAATGCTGCATATTTTCCCCTAAGAACTGCATCCTGGGTCATTTTAAAGTGTCCCTGCTTTAGGTGTTAGCAAGAGAAGACAAAAACATAATCACAAATTGTTACAGTATTATCAATTTATTAGTATTTATTTATTCTATAGAATTTGAAGAAAGAAATCAATAGGATGGTTTCAAGTAATGAAAGAAGAATATCTTTTTGGTCATGAGCAAAGTTCTCAAAAGGTGTTACAATAATAAACGAATATTCTTACAAATGCTTACTTACTTTCTAAAAGTACCAGTGGCAGACTACTTCCAGAAAACACTTCATCAAGCAACCAATAAATCAAAGATATAATAATGTACTAGCCTTGACTGTGATGAGCCATCTTTCTCTTTCACCGGAAAGTCCATCGACAAGTTGTGAAGCACGCTGAAGCATCATTTCGTTGAACTCGGCCTTCTTCCTCAGGTCCTCCTTCATCGCCAACTTCTCCTCATACTGCTGTTTCAGTTCAGCCGTCTTTGCCTCAACCTGCATCACATTTTGAGCGTAATGCAATGTAAGGTAATCAAGTATGTCAGCAAGTGTGGAACTGTTAAATGACAAATGACACTTTTGTGAGGAACTTAAGATGTGCTTATAATTAAGTTTCCTGATACACATAAGCATAATTTCACTTCCTGTATCCTGGGGCATTTTGTCCTAGCTTTAGGTGTTAGCAATAGAAGACACAAACATAATAACAAAATGTTACAATAGTCATTATTATTAATTTATTAGCATTTATTTACTCTATAAAATTTGAAGAATGATATCAAAAGGGTGGTTTCAAGCAATGAAGCAAGAATATACATTTTAGATTCGATTGATTATATCTTCAGCTAACCTCAGCAAGCTTATTCTTTGCCTCCTGCAGCTGATTCTGCTTCTCACGCAGCTGAGCCTGTGCGGCATAGAGCTTCTGGCGTTTGGGTTCAACCACCCGGTAGATCCGGCCATACATCTCCATTGCTCGGACCCACATGCAGAGGGAGCGAGCAGCAAGGGAGACACGTCCTACGATTTCTGGCTGGAAGTCTGACTGGATGACGTACTGGCCGATCTTCTTGAGGATGCGGTCAGAGATGTTGTCCTTGTCAAAGTTCATCAGCTGCTTGATGAAGTTCTGGTCACCTACAACAAGCTCTTCGGTTAGCAGAATAGCCACGGGGACAACAAAAGAATAAACGAATAAAAACAAACAAAGCACACACAAAATGGAAACCTAGAAAAGAATTAAGACAAAATGACACAAATAAAAGAACAGATTGTCAAGAATGATGATGTTTATGACGACAAGAAATGATCCCGAAGACACAGTTACAATGAAAAAAAGATAAAGGAAGTGAAATTGCAGTGTTGACAATACACTATGAAGCAAATACACCATGATGATGATGATAGTAGTGATGATGAAAATGATGAAGAATATTCTGAAGACCTTTAATAAAAAGACAATTAACATAAAAACTTTGACAGTCACAACTGCAAAACCAAAGTAAAAAATAAAACAACAATAAAAAATATATATTCCAGTTGTGCTGGCACCATATAGATGCAGTAATTCGATATCGAAATTATATACCAAGTTGTCTTTTTGACTCGGCCCATGTCGGTTCATTTCCTCGAAGAATCATAACCGCCTCAAGAACCTTCTCAACAAGAGGTGGAGGCTTTCCATAAGACTTGATCTCCGTAATGTCTTTCTTGTTCAGAGCCTCCAACGCCTAACAGACACGGTAAAACAAGATAACAAATAACCATTGTTCTCACTAGGGTTGGTGCATTTTTCAGCTGAGTTAAATACAACAATAGCAATTATAAAATTAGACAGCATTTCTTTGAACAAGAACAAATTGCCAACATCTGTTAATCTTATACTATAATTCTTAAAGTTTGTCCTTCCGTATGTATGTATGTATGTTTGCAATGCATCGCTGTCCGGCTAAAGGCTCCGAAACGGAACGGTTTAGCGAGTAGAAAAAATTTACAAAAGCATTATTACGCAACGTCTAGGTCAACGCGACTATTTTCAGTTCGCAATTTTATTTAAACGCCGATATATGGCCATTTTAAATTTAACTTTTCAGCGAGCTTATTTCAATACCGCCCATAGTAAGGCCATTTGTTCACGTCACGCATGCTTAATAAGCAATCTTACGTCACACGGAGCATCTAGCAACCAATCAGAAGTCGCCACGGGCGAATTTCTAGGGCAACCATTTCTAGCGCAACCATTTACAGATTTGGTGACCTAATTACACTAAGCTCACATTTTTTGCAACCACGGCCATTGCCGATTTTCTAGGTCAAAGCAACTCGAAACTTACTTTAGCTATTCGAATTTCTATCTCATCCCAATTACTTTCAGCTCATAATTTGCTTTCAATTCCGATTTATGGACATTATAAGCATGCCCATTTGTCCACGTCACTAAAATTAATATGCAATCTTAAATTACGTCACGCGGCTAAATATGCAATCTTACGTCACGCTGGCTAACGGAAAATAAAAAGCGTATTATAATTTAGAAATAACCCGTGTAGTACGGGGAACAAATAATACACCTATTTCAGGTTGAGATAACCCGTGTAGTACGGGGAACAAATAATATTGCCTATAATTATAAGGTAGAGATAACCCGTGCAGTACACGGGCAAAGCAACTATGTTCACCTCTAAATATCGTTTCCATTCAGATATATGGACATTTTTAAATATTTGAAGATATCAGACAAATATAGTAAGTAAGTAGCCTTTATTTGCAGCCGTTAAAAATTACGCCTGGGGAAAACCCGGGCGAACGCCGGGTAAAAAATGCTAGTTGATCATAAATCATAAAATGATTCTTTAACGTTTCTGTTCCTTCTCTTTGCATGAAAACTTGCTAACAAGATGCAATGTGAGGCAATGCAAATGAAAGAGGCCCAGAGTAAGCCCTATATACAGTGCTGCAGAACATGATGGCAAATGACTGAATACCCGGTAACTAGATGCTAGTACACCAATGGTCTAACACGTGAAAGGGCGTAACAGAAGTAACAGAAAATGCAGATAATTAATAAAGGTGCTCATTGTATCAGGCCAATGTCATATTAAATAAGGTATACAACAAATGTCTAATAAAAGCTGACTTTTTTGCTTAAAACTTTTGTTCCAATGCTTAAGGTTGTACACACTGTTATCATGGGTTTTAATATGGTACTGCTGACTAATAAAAATAAAAATATTTGAATGATGCATACACAAGTCCTACTTGAATGGACGAGTATAGCAAAACAGGGTGTTACTTAGTCCACAGTTGCATAACATTTAGATTAAAGAGCAAACTGAATTAGGGTCATAAGAAGATGTAGCAAACCCTCATGGCTTCTTCTAGCGCTGGCATTGCCTCTGCCAGGTCAGCTTGTGCCAGGTCTGCCATGTGCTGGCATTTAATCTCTTCCTCTGCAATTTTCTCACCCTTCTGACTGACTGCCTGTCAACCAATACAATAACCAGTTTCAACATAAGCTAACAAACTGCAAAGGCAGCCACATTAGTTGTAGTGTAGTGTCAATTAATGTTGTGGTTAGACAACCAAAATGATCAAGCAGTACACCCCAATTCCTGCCTGACAATGTAAAGCTGGTCAGCTTTAGCTGAAGTCACAAAGCAAGCAAATAAGATCTTTGCATTTTAAATCCAAACCACAACACACCCATCAATAGCCCAGCAATGGTCTTGTATGCTTCTAAAACTGATTTGAATCGAATAGCAGGTCTATTCCAGCAGGCAGCTACAAATATGAGCTCTTTTAATCGTAGCATAATTTACCTTGGCCTGTTCATCAGCTTCTCTCTTCTGTTGGACAATAATGATGAGGTAATCCTCACACTGGCGCTGGAACTGAGCCACTTTGTTCTTAGCCTCGACCAGGTCCACTGACATCAGCTCCACCTTCACGCGTGTGTCGTCAATCTTGCTCAGACCGTTCTTAAGCTTGTTGGCTGCACTCTGCAGTTCATCACGCTTCTCATACAGCAATCTAAGAGTTTCAGACAAAAAGAATTCAATGACAATAAAACAATGAAATTGGAGAATGCCAATATATAAATTTCAATATCTAGAATGCAGGTGGAACCAATGGCATGTTAAAATCTTGCAGAGTTTCATCATTCCTTCGACCCTGCCGAAAGGCACTAGTTAGAGGACACGTTAAAAGATATTACATTGCACCCTTGCATCTTTCATTCTAATTAGGCAGTGTAACTGACAACACCGCTCCTAGAAGATATCTTGAAGGAGCACTATACAAATAATTCAATAAATGAATCAAAAAAGGCACATTATTACTCAATCATGCTGCATTGCTGATATTACAAATATCATTAACATCATACAGGTTTTAAAGTCAACATCATTAAGTCTTAATTGTTCAGTTCCCAAAATAGTTCATTTGTCTGACAGCCAGTTTATTAACTATAACCAAATCATATCGTGTCAAAGTGAAATCAATATCATCAAAGCTGACTCGGTCATATTACATATAGGATTAAGTTCTGTACAGAGTAAAAAGATGCAGTGATATCTGTTATCAACCAGAACAGAAACTGCATAATAAGAATGTGAAAAGAAACAGAAAGTCAAACAGCAATGCATCTAATAACTTCAAAAACTCCAGGCTATTATAAGAGGTAGACTGACTTCTTGTATCCATCAACCAGTTCCAGGTAGTTGGTTGGCGTGACGTAGTTGTGGCGACGCATCTCGACGAGCATTCGCTTGGAGCAGAGAGCCACTGAGCGGTGCATTGAGGCAAACATCTTGGCAAGGTTCGGCTTTAGTTTCGTCTGCAAAAATAATTTCATTAGAGAAAGATTGAAAGAAATGAATCTCCAGTCATTCTCCATGCAAAGACAAAGGGAAAGAAACAGGAGGAGGAGTGCATTAGTAGGATCATGAAGATGATGATGTTCAAGAGAAGTATAATGAAACATAAACAATCTGAAAAATAATCTTAGCAAGAGAAGATTAAAAATGTCAAACATTGATATTTGATAACCAAGTTGAGAAATCAAAATCAGGTTGAGAAAAAGATTAAGAATATCAGAAAGTTGATAATCAAGCTGAAAAGGAATTCTAACAAAAGAAGATTAAGAAGTAGAAAATAACAATTTACTCTGTTAGATGTTATCAGTATGGTTCAAAGCTATTGCTTACTTACTGATATCTGGTTCTTGCTTTTTCCAATTTTCTATATCCAGACATAAAAAAGCTGTTTGCATATTTTAAACTGTCGATCGTGACCAACTACAGTTTAACACTTTAACAACAAGAGCGTACTCAAAGTGACTGGGAAACCAATGCAGCTCATCATTAATTAACAGTCTAACTGATTAACAGTCTAACTGATTAACCATTTGCTTTCTATCCATTCTTGATCATTGGTTATGTGCATATTTCTTTCCTATGGCAGTGCTGTCAATTGTTAAACATTATCCATAAAATTAAAAAATCATGCAGTTGTCTCCTACCTCTTCCTCATTAGCCATGTCCATACTGTCGAGGTACTTGTCAGCCACTTCAATCAGAGCGTCATATGGCCACTCACTGAACCAGTCGATTGTAGTACAGTTTACTAGCGCTGGATACTGTCGTATGCGGTTTCTAGAAATTTAAGTCCAATTTACACCAAATCAAATTTTTTAAAAGATACCACATGATATTCTAAGATAATATTGCAATTCCAAGAAAACACTACAGCACACACTGTGGGTAGCCTAAAAGCTTGGTATTCATTCTTCCAGTTATAATTGTACCCACTTGGTACTAACCAAGTAATCAATAAGCTTGACACTGAGGCATGCCCACATGTCGACATTTGATCTAGATCAAAATGAGGAGTTTCTACAGTTTTGGACTGCAGTGTATTTGCAATTCAGAATGTTGGCTGCAATGGATACTTTCTAGCATTTTCTCCATCAATGACCTTGCCCCAGACCACTTTTGAGTAAAGGCATGTAGTAAAGCGTGACCACATGCTTTCTAACATACAATACCATATCATGACTATCATACAATACCATATCCCTATGGTAATTTACTGTATATAGGAATGCACTGATTATAATATAAGTGTGGGAACAAAAGTATTATTAACAACAATGATTATGAATAAACTGAATTTCTACCGGAACTGTTCGCCAACAGGGCTCATTCCAAGAACGATGTGTAGATTGTCCCGAACACGGTTGATGAGGAAGGCAAACATGCTCTGCGGAGTATCATCAATTCCTTCCTTCTTTGCATCCTCTGCCAGACTATTGCGCACCTGTACAAGAAGAGAATCATCAAATTAACAAGGCTCTGCACACAACAATGATGCTAATCCATTGACTCAACTCCAGTGAGGAGCAGAACCAGTAGACCTTCAGCATTTTGTTTTCTTACAGTGAATCATAGGACATCATAAAAAATTGTCAATGTATGCAACTTATGAAGCTGGCAAAGTCCTGGCCAGTGGCCTCAGATTAAGACCCATCTCTTTTGCATTTCTTTATCTTTCGTGGCCTGTCTTCCAGTCTCAACATCCTCATGGATCTCAGCTGGTTCTCTTCAAGTCTACTGTGATGCATAGAACATACGATGCATCTGGTCCAAAGGTTTGGAATGTGCTGCCCACCGAACTCCGTGTTCCTGAAATTTCTATCGAAAGCTTCAGGAAGAAATTGAAGACTTACTTATTCATGTCATCTGACTAAGCCAAGCTGCTACTAGTTCCCAGACTAGATATTATTAAAACGCAATCCATTCACAAATCATGTACCAACGGCAGACCTACCTCCTCAAATTCATCAGGTTTGTAGAGGTTTGACACCTCACCACTGCTGAGAATGTTGTTAATATCTTCTAGGAATGATTCCTCAACTACTTGAGTGTCCAAAAAGAGGAAGACAGTTTCCTTATTTTCAACACCGGCCGCAAAGTACAGCCTCTTCAGATCTAGAAACACAACCAGCAAAAGATTTTTCATTAGTCAGCCAGGAATTAACTGATACCACATCCAATCAATTCCATGGGCAAGTTTCTATTTACTCAGAACTTCACTGATTGATAGCATGATCAGGTAAATAATTGTTTTTTCGCAAATCCACTTGACAGCGGTTTTAGTGGAGCCGATAAATTGTAGAAGCTCAAAGTTGAGATAGTTTGGAGAGAGCTCATACCTTCACGGAATTCCATTTTGCGATAGTGTCTGGCGACTTCGATCTGAAATGTGTCATAGGTGCAGATATGGGCAGCCAATCGTGTCAGACTCTGTCGACCACTGCCTCCAATACCAATCAGCAACATGTTGCCTCGTGGTTGGCGAATAACACGAACTATCTTTGACACTGTTAATCACAAACTACACTCTCTGATCATAACAGATATGACTGAAGGAGGCACAGACCCCTCACACAACACATGAAGCTTACATGAAGAAACTACAACACATGAGGTACAAAGAAATTACTTGGAAATCATTGCTTACCTGGTAAACCAAGCTTTACGGGTAATATCGTTGTCTTTCTGCAAATATATCTGGGACTTCTTCGTAATCGTAATCACAACTGTAAACTCAAAACTTCTAAAGCGCCACTCAAAAGCCAAGCACAGGGCACCAGCGCTGTGTTAAGTCACAGAGGTTATCCAAAGCGTAGTCAGAAGGAGGTCCGGTTGTCAGAGGGTCAGAGGGGGCAGAGTAGCTGTTAAGGTGCGTGGTGTTTAGGTCAAGAATTGAAAGGAGGAGGATCAAGTAAGTCGGGGAAAGAATTCTTGAAGAGGCGAGACTTCAATTTTGAGTAGAAAGCCCAAGGGGCTGATGGACAGAGAAGCAGCTTTATTCGTCTTGAGGCAAGTTCCAAGAATCTCTTAAAAGATGCTGCACAAGAATAAAGCAAGAATCGAAAGCAATTTCTCTGACCATGTTCGATGGCATCTCTGAAGAGGACAAGGTCCATTCGTAAGACTCCAGGCAGGCCGTTGTATTCCTTGAGAAGGGCGGCCATTGAGTTTTTGAGGACAGTGGTGTCTGTAATGTCCTCATAGACTTGTTCAGCACTCACATAGTCACCTGCAAATGAAACCAAACTAATTCTTTAAACATGCCACAGAAAATCTTCTCCCCATACATGGTACCAGCAGTTCATCAGAAACATTCTTTCCACTCCAAAGTCCATTTAAGAATTGATGTCCATTAATGCACAGGGCACTTTTGTACAGTCAAACACAACTCTATGCTGTCATTTACTGCCAATTATACGCTATTACAAGCCTGTAGAAATTCTCTATTACAAAACAACAGTTCAGTATTACACTCTATTCGGTTAACTTAAATATGCTTTCAATCATGGACTAGTTTAGATGATACTTTATTGTATGCATGTACAGTATTTGGTTATTTACAGAGCATCTTTTAAGAACCTCACACAGCATTAATTCTGATATTCAGATTGGTGAACATTACACATGCAATAATTTAATATACTACCGGCATAGGCGTAGCTACATGGAGGCACGAGGAGGCAGTTGCCTCCTCTTGCTTTCTCTAATATACCCTATTACCTCCAATAACCAGAATTTTGCCAAGTTGCCTCCTCTTGAATTTAAGTCTGGCTACGCTCCTGACTACCGGTATATGTATTCTAATAATATTCCTATTACCTTGACAACTTATAGTAATTCGAAATCAGTTTAAAATATGCAAAAGCCTTTTCTTTTCAGCTACTGCTAACTATCCTTCCCTATATTTTACTCAATGATGAAATACTAACCAAATTGAGATGAAATCATTAGATTATCGCTGACATTACTTGCAAGACTGCTTACCAAAAATTGGTGGCTGTTTACTTGGGCAGATATTGTGATAAGTCTGGTCAAAGAGAAGTGCCAGTTTTTCCGTCAAGATCACAATAAATGCTTCCATGTCTCGATCATCAACCAAGCGATCAGAAAACACTCTACACAGAAATTCAGACATCCAGCTATGATTGTAAATGTAATTTCAAATTAATATACTGCCTCTTAAGAGAAGCTCCTCTGAGGTGTTCTAACAAGTGTTGATTAAGATAATATAATAAAATCACAATTGAATACTTGAGACTTCAAAGCCAGCTTAATCACGAGTGCTGCATCAAATCATTGGAGCTGTGTCCGTAAGTACTGTTGGAATTATAAAGGCCCAGTGGCCAGAGAATCATGGATACAGAGAGACAGTGTAGTTGTTATGGAGATTAGTATTTGGATTGAATGAGGTAAGGTGTCAAATTGGATGAATAAGAGTAAGTTCTGCACAAGAACAAGGATTTAATTTTGAATGGATCTAATCTAAGATGAAAGAGTGGAAATAATGGATCAATAAAGTGTTTATTACAGTGATAATGACTTTAGAAAAGAAACAGATCCGGTGAACAGCGATAGCAACTTATACCTGAAGCACTCGTGAATCCAGAGCCGAGTCATGGTGGGTTTTGTGTCATGGTAGTTCTTGTGAGCTCTCATCAGACCTTGAAACACCTACAGCCAGAAAAAGAATTCATGCTATCTCTGAATTCCCAGCAGCTGTCAGACAACTCTCTGCAACACTTGAACCATACGTGCTCTCAAGTCAAAGCAGAAATACATGACTGGACCATTCTTGACAATTGAAAAACTACTGCTGTTTAAGAAAGTATGTTTATTTAACTCTTTTAACAACAAGCGTGTAGTAAAAGTGACTGGGAAACCAATGCAGCTCATCGTTAAAGGGTTAATTAATCATTTATTATTTTGTGGAACATACATTTTCTGAATTCAAACATTATTGACTTGGACGAATCTACAATGGTTAATTTTGTCTGCCATTTTAGACATAATGAATAATTTACATATTGGGTCAGGGTTGGGATCAAGTTCAAGTTTTGTGTCATGGTAGTTCTTGTGAGCTCTCATTAGACCTTGAAACACCTACAGCCAGAAAAAGAATTCATGCTATCTCTGAATTCCCAGCAGCTGTCAGACAACTCTCTGCAACACTTGAACCATACGTGCTCTCAAGTCAAAGCAGAAATACATGACTGGACCATTCTGACATATGGATAATTAAATTTAGCATATTGGGTAATTCAGACAACTCTTATTGACTTGGAGGAATTTACAATTGAAAAACTATGGTTTATTTAACTCTTTTAATTTTGTCTGCTCATCGTTAAAGGGTTAATTAATCATTGTGGAACATAGACATATTGATGAATAATTTAGCATATTGGGTCAGGGTTGGGATCAAGTTCAACAAGCTAGCTATTTGGACATAGAGAGATATATTTTGAGGCTAACCCTTGAAATATCCCTCAAGTTGAATAGGTAATGTATTTTTGTAGGAGTGGGCAGGAACCGGGCAACCACGGCTCGATACATCTCAATCGTTGCCTGGGTCATGACATCACCGATCGGCTTAATCTCCTCCTCAAAGTCCTGCAGCTTTTGCGTTATCATCGATCCGAAAATCCTCTTGATCTGTGACTCCTATTATAAAACAAAAATCAATTCATACTTAGTTAAATACTTTAAACTACAGTACACTGGAAATGACTGATAGAATTAATAGATCAGAGGCAGTATGAAGTAACAGCAGCTATGAAATGAGGGTATATAAAAATTGCAAAGAACTTCCCAAGAGAGATCTGATGCAGAAAAACCTTCAGCAAAAATACCAAGTCAACATGACACAGATTCTCAATTCATCCACCTTAGATCTTACAATTCCTTGTTCAGCCAATGGACATCCAGAACATCACAAATGCATTACTTACTTACTTAAATCACACTCCCTTGCTTAAGATCAGCAGGCAGTTACATAAGCACATTAAGATTTAAAGCTAGACGTTTTGTATGAATCCGTTGTCACGGTAATTCAAAAACATTTATGTAGCACCACTTTGAGGTAGACTCTTAGCAGTACTTGTTCATCACAATATAGGCAGTTTCAACTGTTGACTTACATGTGGGAAGGTCATGTTGATGAGGTTAAATCGACTCTGCAGACGGCGTGAAATCACAGTTCGACCACCGCCCGGTGGACCCATTGCAGTCAACAGGAACATATCCTAGTAAAACAAACACCAGTTTAGAATAGATTAATTAATAATAAACATGCTACCAGCATGCCCATATGTGGTCCATATGGGATCCTTATTGGGCCACATTGGACCTTTATCAAATGTTTATGGGCAGAATAACTTGGTAAAGCTTTAAATGAATAAGCCAAATATTATTGATTCAGAAGAGCCATTCTGAAGATGATGATTATGATGACAATAATGAGTAAGAAAACTCAACAGAGGAGTTGGATTGTGGCAAAGGAGAGATGAGGATGATTCAGATTCAGAAGATACTACCAACATTGTTCATTCATTCATTCATTCATTCAAAAATTTATATAGCACCCCTTCAAGGTAACTACTCAGAAGCGCTCCCAACTCCAGTCCGGCCAAAAAGATAAGTTTTCAAGTGGCCATAAAAGTATCAGTACATGTTCTAGGGAACAAGCGTAGCTCCCGAGGGAGGCTATTCCAAACCCTAAGGCCTACCACAGAGAATGCTCGGTTCTGCATGGTTGCTGTGCGGGCAAACGGGACCGCCACTACCCCCCTCTCAGCAGAGCGGAGGGAGCGACTACCCTGGACCCCTGACACCGGCTTACAGAGGTCTATTAGGTAGGCTGGTGCAAGGCCAAGATGGCATCGCCAAACCAGAGAGACAACTCTATATTCGATGCGCTGTCGGACAGGAAGCCAATGCAGGACTTCCAACATATACCTGGTGACATGATCAAATTTTGGTATTTGGCCGAAGGAGTCGCGCTGCAGCTCGCAGTACACGATCAAGGCAAGACAACCGGCTAGACGGTTATAGCATTGTTGGTGATAGCATTTAAGACAATGATAGTAATGATGATTGAGAGTCCAATCTCGATCATGATCGTGATGAAGACAACAAAGATGATAACAATGACAGAAGTGAAGATAATAACAGCAAAGCAGTCATTGAATTAGATCAGATGGGAAGAAAGCTATGCACACTCACCCGGATATACTTGATGAGTTGACGCTGACGATCATACCAGAATCCATAATCGATCCAGAGTTTGATCAGTTCAAGCGGAGGCTGTGATCCGAACGTGTCCTTGGCTGGCATGTTGAAGTCATCCATGAACGTCAGGAGTTTCTTCCCACCGATGGGAACGTAGACTCCCTTTGTCCGCTTCTCAACGCGACTCTCTATTATGTCCTGCACATTGTTCGAGGATGTCTGAAAAGAAATGCAATCATTCAAAGAAATGTAATCATTTGAAGTTTCTTTTACTTTTATTTTAAGATAATGCAAGATATTCTGAGTAAGCCTCACACCAGTAGCACCCCTGGGTAGGTTCTCTGAGATAATATAAAAATTCCACCAAAGTAACAGAAGGTAACTGCTTTGTCTTTATTACATTATGGTCAATGGACCTTGGACATAAGAATATTAATGTGAAAGCTTCGAGACAGCTGAAGTGAGAGACGTTAATGTTGTGAAAAAGAAGGGGTGTGGATTTGGAAAGTTTTGGACAATTATGTGTAGGTTAGTTGAGAGTCACCTGATCATTGAATAGTATTTAGTTGACGGTTGTCTGATCGATGAATACTATTAGTTCCAATTTTTCTCAATCAATCAAAATTTGATATAGCACTCCTTCAAGATACATACTAAGAGGCCCTTCCTGATTAAGAAGAAAAAATAAACCTGTCTTTAACCAGAACCCTAAATTTGTAACACTTATAAGTATTCAACAGTGCACTTCACAGTCTTTCCAAGCCTCATAACAGCACTAATAATAATAACATAAACAAATATCAATACCTGAGCGGACATGTTGACAGTGAGTACGCTGTATGACTTTGGATCCAGTCTGCTGAGGACTCCCTGGGCAACAGATGTTTTTCCAGTTCCAACCGGTCCAACCAGCAGAATTGGATGATGAGCAGAGACAAGAGATGTTGTAAGGTAGGAATAACGAACAGTATCAACTGTTGGAACGATCAGTTTGTAGAATGGAAGACTGTAAAGTAAAGCAATTTTATGTAAAGCAAAGTAATGAAGCATTGCATAGCACTTTTTCAGAGCCTTTCAAAAGGCTGGCTGAACTTTTACAGTCTAGATTCTTAGGATCGGGACTGTACAGGGTCAAAATACATAGAATTATAGTAATGAGTATACAATGATATCAAAAATTCTCCACGAAGATCAATCAATCAATCAATCAATCAATCAATATACGATGAAAATAAAAATGGCCAAAGTTCTAAGACAATGCATCATCTTTTTTGATGTTCTTGGTGATGTGGTCTGATTTTCTAGGGAAACCTTAAAATTTAAGAATTTGTAAAAATTAGTTATCTTTTAAAAAAATGGGGGGCAAAAGTTGAAGGGGATGTTGAAGATCCCTAAGACTTACTTGGGATTGTACTTCCATCCTTGCTTGAGTTTTTCCTCCCAGTGAACCCAAGTCTTGCTCTTTGTTTCCACGAAATACTCGTAGATTGAGTCCTTGTTTGGATATGTTCCATCCATCTCACGGATGTAGGCATCAATTTTCTTTCGTCCATCCTCATCGACTGAAGCACAGACGGACCATATCATACTGAACTGGAACCAGAGTTCGATCATGCGTGGATAGTTGTCAACATCCACAGGATCCACCTTAAAGAAAAACCAAACAGATCAACCCATGCAATCCAGCAATCTATTGGCTAGTAAAAAGAAGCATCAAATCAAATCAAATCAAAATCATTTATTGATCCATAAATCCAGAGCAATTTTACAGATGATTATAAAGAGAAAGTTACATCAACAAGAAATAAACTCAGGGAAAACAAATGTGGTTGCACTGTGGCAGATCGGTTGATACTGGAGAAAATGGTCAAAAAAAGAACTAACAGGAACCTAGGTCCTGCTATATAAGGCCCTTTTTCCTAAAAGAAAATGGCCATTACAAAGGTATTGTATTGTATTGCATTGTATTTGATCATTTATAAAGCGCTTCTCATAGCATAAGCCTTCCAGAAGCGCTCCCAGTGCGAGGTACTCTGAGGAAAAAGGGAGGTTTTAAGGTTAGAGAAAGAGGTAGAGATGCTACTACAGAGGATTGTAGGTCAAATTAAATAAAATTTAAATTTAAATTTATAATTTAAATTTCATTTAAAGTAAAGGTAGGTCAAGTACAGAACAGTATGCTACCAGCATACCAGAAATAATATAATAAAGGAACTTTTCTGGTTGGCTCTCAAACTGGGTAAAAGCCCAGTTCACAGAAAATGCTCCTAATGTAATTTTCATTCCAGAACAATTACTGAAGCCTCCAGAAAAAATGTTTTAAAAGAAAATAATAATTAAACATACAATTAGGCTATCTCTTGTATTTTTCTTTCTAAAATACCACAGGTTTTTTAGAACAACCACCTTCTTAATTTCAGTTTCACTCTCAGCAACATTCCATTCCAAGGTTTTCTAAAGAGATCTAATTTTAAGTACATGCCCATTTAGGCCCTATGGGACAGTAAGACACATAAAATATGAAAGCTACTAAAAATACAGTAGCATTTTTTACAGCCTAAGCCCCCAGTACCGTGTTCCCAAGTTTAACACTTTAACAATGAACTGCATTGGTTTCCCAGTCACTTTTAGTACACTCTTGTCATTAAAGGGTTAATCAGCAATCCAATAACATGGAGTACAAAATACCAAGAGACTCCACTGATTCTTCAGTGATTACAGTTGCGTCATTATGAAAAGATTTTTGGTACATACTCCATTCTCTACAGTTGCCAGTACGTCAAACAGCTTGCAGAGGGAGATGATCTGGTTGAGTTCCTGAGCTGGAATCAGCTCACGACAGTCGTTGACCTTTTTGAACTGCTGAATCTTGACTATGTACTTCTCGAAAAGTCGCCTCAGTTCCTCAACCATGATCTTGTCTGCTTTCTTCTCAAGCCATGAGTTGACATACGGTCGCCAACCGAGGTCAACATAGTCATAATAAACCATTCCACAACGAGACACAGTAGCTGGCGAGGCAACAGATAAGTCCTCTACCTCAAACAGAAGTGACACCTAACAAACAAACCAACAGAAGAAGCAGGTTGTATTGCAGGCTGTCTGTTCTGTTAGTAGTTAAGATTTAAATTGCATAACATGTAAATGTACAGCGCAGTGCGTTTGTCAGGCGCTTATTAAAGAAAAGATATTATTATTATTATTAGGTTTCATTTTTACACAAAAAATACAACAAAAGCTTTATACAATACAATACAACTGCATTTTGATATTTCCCTTCTTCCAAAGTTCAGAAGCGCACACACTCACAGAGCCGCAGATGCAATTACATTGCAGAGCAATTGTGTGAGAAGGACTTGTCCCTAGTACTACACAGTAACCACCTCAGATGAGAATCGAACCCGTACTCTCCGCATTACAGGCCGGCCGCTCTAACCAATCGGCCACTATGCCTTAACAATGCCTGCTCCTCTGCTGTCCATGTGAAGTTAGTCTGGAAGTCACTTGCTCATAATCGTAATCATAAACTCCAACTTTCTAAAGCGTCACTTGATAGCTAAGCGCAGGGCACCTGCTTATTAACGAGCGCTGACCTGTTCTGGCATGGCGATACGCTCGCCGTTGATGAGCGTCAGGATCTTGTTGTCATCCATGACGGAGTTCATGCTCTCGATCCAGAGTGTGTCAACTGGACCATCAAAAACAATCCATTTCTCATCCGGCTTCTCATCTAAAAAAGACAATCACAACAAATCACAAGAACTCGTTTAACCTGCATCTGTTGCACCAGCAGTGAATCCAAAATGCTGTGTATTCTGGAGCAGTTACAGCACAAGATGCAATAGAATTTTCTAATCTACTTGTCATAACAAAAGGCAGACAGATAAATAGCAAACTTAAACTGGAATAGCCTAACTAAAAATATGAATGAATACTTCATACTGGTTGATAAAGGCAAATTTACTGGACAAACCATAACATTGCCTTTATTACAAAGAAAGATTTAGAATTTGAAAAAATTGGGAGGCCCATTAAATGAATGGCATGTCTATGCTAGCAACAGTTCACTGAAAAGCAAGAAATATGGCCTTACTGAAGAAGAGAAGAACAGTCTCTTAAGCTAGCCCTGATGCAGCCATGGGTATAAAGTATTAGCGACTTCATTTTCTTAGCCTCGGCATATGAGGGCGGGTGACCAGTCCTCTATTTCGCCGTCTTATCTTCCCAATGACAGTGTACGGTCAGTGTACGCATTATAAAACTGAGCTGGCTAGGGGGTGCAGATGGAGCAGAAATCTCAAAGCAAATTTCTGCCCTGGCAGGGTTTTGAACCCCAAACTTCTCGATTAACAGTCCAGCGTGCAAACCGCTACCGAGTACACTATCGAGCCTTACTCAAGTTAAACTAAAACAATAAAAATTAGCTTCAACATTTCAGATGAAAATTTCATGTCAATATTTGCAGGCTAAAGCATAAAAAGTGAAACGAGACTAACCTGCACATGTCTGCCTCATAACACTGGACAGAACACCATCAGCCCATTCGTTGGTACTCAAATTAAACTCTCCATACAGTTCACCAAGTGAAAGAGCCTTTGGATTCAGTGGGAAGTCCTAAAAGAAGAACATGCAGAAACACATGTCATATTCAAAACACACAAATATGGCTAAGTGCAAAATACCGATCTAAAACATTTGTCACTTTCAAGGTCAACCAAAGAGGCAAACACGGCATACTGACCTTGACTTGCTGGAACCCTGCATCTCCCTCTTTGCACAGTCTTCCCATGGTTCCTTGGAGCAGACGCCATGAGACGGTCTTTCCAGACAGCGTACCTCCGACTATCATTGTGCTGTGACGGGAGTTCTTTGTCTCGTACAACTGGATCACCTTGGTCGTTATGTGTGGCAAGCTCTGCCATCCCATTTCCTTTACTTGGCCATCAATAGCATTCTTCAGCTGAAACCAGTTCAAGCAGATAAGCAAGGTCAGTCAGGTCAGGTCAACAAAAGACAGAAGAGGCAAATGCTCATTGCTTGCTTACATCTTTTATCAAGAACACCCATCAGAAGTGCAATCCCGGGTTAAGAATCTCCGTGAGCAAAAGGAAAAAAACAATTCAAGAACTGTACACACGACCAAGAATTAGTTTGGAAAAGTTGTCTGAATGCAATGCAAACAACGGTCTTTAGATTTTCATAGAAGGCTTTCTATCGCTGGGTAGAGGGTACAAACAACACAAGCGTCCTGGCATTGGAAAGCACGGAAGAATGAAAGTCAGGCAGCGCATCTAGACCAGAAGGAAGATATGCATCAGGCCAGACATTGTAGCTGTGCTCCATATAGCCGCTTGGCTTCCTGTTAAACGAAAACATAACGTATGCCTTACCAAATGTACTTCTTCAACCTTAACACTGTTCTTTTGGACATGCTAGAGTTGGGAGTACCTCTGAGTAGTCGCTTGATGAATGGCTATATAAATCCTTGAACAAATGAATGAATGAACTTCTAGATTGTGCACTTCAGAAGAAGCACCTACAAAGAAGCTGTCAACTTACAATTTCTGGATCCAAATGACATGCAGAATTTATAACCGTGATTAAGATCATACCTTGCTGTAGTCAATGACTGGAGTTTCGATTCCTGGGAAGAGATCCGACACGATGCCAGAGAAGAGCGGCAGATCGACCGACGAGAGCTTTGCGACATTCATGTCTTTCATTGACAACAAAAGCACCTGACAAACCACCAGCACACTAGAGTTTAAAACCAATGCAAACAAACATAATAGTCGTCATTACAGTCTTTCTCATAATTTTCATCAGATTCATAATCTTAATCCAACCATCATCATCACTGTCATTGTTGCATTCATCAAACATCACCTTCATCTGTTATTATTATAATCATGGCAGTAAATATTATTAGGATCTTTATGGTTTCGATCAGTAGAGATCATTAAATTAGTAAAACTTAGTATAACTTATCATCATGATCATTTTCATAATCAGGATCATTGCATGGGCGTCCGCAGGCGCAAGGCGCATATGCGCCCTCCTGGATTTTGCGTGTAGTTGTAGAGAAATTTTGATTATTTGGTTATTGCGACTACTACAACACGATTTTCAATGTTATTATCGGAAAAACACCAAATTCCCTAATTAATTATTTAAAATTAACCCAATTTGGACCTAGGCTATATCTTTGCTTAGGCGTATTTTTTAAATGTAACTTTAGAGTTCTCTCTTGGTAATATGGAAATTCATATTGACAACATCGAGACGGCGAAATGCTTTCAATCGTATCGGCTAATTGGTATCGTATTCCCTTTACCAGCGGCTCTTTGTTGTGTTTAGCCGATAGGTCCGAGATAACAGGTCCGGCCGGTGAACCGCGTAGTCAGGACGTTATATATGTACATATATATATATATATAGGCTAGACACACAAATATATATATATATATTAACATATATAATTGACACTGGCTGGTGCCACAGTCTCTGACAAAGTAATCAGCTTCTTCCCTTAGAAGTTAGATGCCAGCTAACACAGGATTCTGCCAGACGTTTTACACATACCCCGCTAGCTTCGGAACCAGTCCCAAGCCTGGATGAAGGCGGGATGCGAATCTATTGATCTTTGTTGTCGCACGGGTCGTTAAACTTAAACTTCTAGGCCTACTAAATATATAGGGTGTCGAAAGCAACCGATCACTCCACGTCATTACACTCGCTCCCTCGGATCTTGTCCAAACTGATTTGTCACTCTATCTATGAATTCGTCTTTGTTGTCTGAAATTTCTATTCCGTTCCTACCAAGTTTTTTCGACCCTCAACGCAGTCGAACATCACAGTTCCTGCGAAATTGTCCTACTCAGAAGTGTTCTTCTTCTTGTGATACTGCCCGACTGACTCACAAAGACGAATTCATAGATAGAGTGACAAATCAGTTTGGACAAGAACCCAGACGATTGCAATTATTATTTCAAGAATAAGGTCAGATTTCAGTCATGTAATATTAATATTATCATAATAGTTTTTGACAATGAATGTCTATGAATTGTTTCGCATGTTGGGATCCGCACCAGAGGATCGAGAGGTAGCCAGAGCCGAGGGAGCTAGCGTAGCACGTGGAGTGATCGGTTGCTTTCGACACCCTATATTTAGTCCCTGTGACAACTACTTAAAAGTTTGCGCCCCCCTAGAAAAATTCCTGCGGACGCCCATGGATCATTGTCACAATAATAGGAACTACATCTGTTTTTGAGAGTACAGTTATTACCTCTTCATCAGGCATGTTGGGATTTGATCGTTTCTTACGGCCAGCATAGCGCAGGACCGAGACCAGAGCTCTCAGACCAAAATCATAATGGTCCTGTTTCGACAGCTGCTGCACTGCCAGAGAATACAACGTGTACACTTTCTTGGCCAATATCTGAAGAAAAAATGCAGAAATAACATAAAGAAATAATTTAATTAAATACTTTAAAAGAATCATAATTAGAAAAAGATTTTAAACATAGAGAATTTGCCTGAAAATTATTATTGTTAAAAAAATAATAAAATATGTAACGTCCTCCTTTGACAAATATATATAATAAAATATGTAAAATTAAATTAAACACGACCAGTTAGAAAAGAATGCACTACCTTGGTGTTATTGAAACCTTCACCAAAAAGGATGATTTCGGCAATTAGAGTTGAATCTGGAACAATCATGGAAATGGGACGGAACATTGACTTTAAGTTATCTGGAAGCTCTGTTCGACCCGCGTACCCTAAGAAGAAACACAACCACTTGGCATTTGCAACTAGTGGTTCAACTGAGTGAAAATAGCTTAATATTTACATGACGTGAATAAAAAATGTTTTCACAAGACGGTGGCATTGTAGCTGGTATGTAGAATCAATCAAGGAAAATAAACTCCCAAACAACACACCGTTTTCCATGTTACATCTGTGAAACCCATGCCTTTCACAGAATCTATTAGATTAGATATGGATCGATTACCTGGATTCATTGTGATGAAGATGCCACAAGACCATTCGAGGCGTATTTCACGTCCCTCAAAGATGAACCTCTGAGATCCGGCAGAAAGTGCTGACATGATGGCAAGGATCTGCTGGGCAACGACTGACAACACTTCAATGTTGATGCGATTGAACTCATCAAAGCAACCCCATGCTCCGGTCTATGCACAAACACACATCGTCCATCAGACATGTTAGCAGGTGGCTAATTTCAAAGTGATTTCTTTAAATAATGATAATATGACACAATGAACAGACAGACACATTGGGATGTGGTTTGGCAGACTGCAGCAAAATATTTAGCAAAAATCTCATGCCATTTCTTTGATCCTATGCAAGGAAGCACATAATATTCCAAACAATCCATTCCTTATAACTGTGATATGAATAACTGTCCATGTCTTATGCTGCACCTGTCTTATTTTAACAATTTAAACTATTCTCCAATCTCCTCAAAGTGTATGAAAACACGCTAGGTATTCCCCATTATGACAGTACTACATGAGAGCATACAATGTGTAATGGTATCAGTGAGCACTGGAAGAAAAAGTGACACTGCCATTGCTGACCTGAGCCAGTCCAGAGAACATTCGTCCCATCGATTTGTAATCAAGGCCCTCAGAGCAGTTGACAACGATGACATAGGCACCTAGAGATTTGCCAAGGTCCTTGACCGTTTCAGTCTTTCCAGTTCCAGCTGGTCCCTTGGGAGAACCCCCCTTGTGCAGGTGCAGGGCTGTCGTCAATGTAATGTAACATCTGCAACAGAAAAAATCATAATCGTAAACTCCAAATTTCTAAAGCTCTACTCTAAAGGCAACCCAAGGCACCAGCTTATTCATGAGCACTGCATCCTATCAGGCGGGGATTGTCCAGAGATTGATGTCCAGTGGATGTCTGTGTCCGGTTGCCAGAGAAACCAGAGAGGAGAGGAAGGCAGGTTTTGTTGAGCACGAGAATGCTTCAAAGGCTGAGGATCAGATGGATTAGGGTAGGAATTCTTTAAGAGGTGAGACTTCAATTTGGAAATGGAAAATCTGTGGGAGATGACAAGCAGAGGAGCCCAAGGCAGATGTGGTATTTGTGGAGGAACTGAGAATATACAGAATTCAGAAGGACGTTTGTTCCAGAGTCCAGGTGCAGTGTGGGACATGGATCAGTCAGAAAACTTGAGGCGAGTACTCGGGAATGGGAGAGAGTAAGATAGGGAGATAAATTGGTTGGATTTGATGGTTAAGAGTTCACAAAGTACCTACATAACAGTAACATCACATCCACTTCCAAACCAATTTGTTAACATGTTTCATCTGATTTCTTATTCATCAGATTATGACGATATTCTGGACGTAAATCAACAAGAAATTTTTACCACACTAATCCTACAAATTATTGCTAAACTGTTGTCACAACAAATTATTACTACACATTGACCACAATAAATTATTGCAAAAGCCACACCTGTCTGTAAGGGGCGTAATAACAAGACGTCCAGAATTTCCGAGGTACTCGTAACCATACTGAAACTGTGTGTTGGTTTGTTTTACAATACAGTCATCAATTTCACGATCCCAGTACAGACGAAGTTCCTTGAGCCATTCAAAGGACATGGCGTCCGAACAGCCGCTCTTGGCAAGACGCTCAATGATGTCACGAGCGTGGACTTCGATTGTCACGAGAGCCACGATCTTCAAGCGCTGGATCTTACTTAAGTTGGTGCGAATTGCTTCAGAGAATTTGTTCAGCATTGCAACCTAAAAACAGCAAGTAACGAAGAGGTGTAAACTCTGAAAATTTGATTAATTTTTTGCAGCTCTGTAAATACATGCACTCTACACTCACAGACATACACTATGTGCAAGCATGTCTTAATAACACTCTATACTCACAAACTGCATACATGTCTTATTGACATTTAACATCATACAGGCTAGTAAATGTAAATGTATAAATTTTTATATAGCGACCGTTTGGCCTTGACCCTGCTCATTCTTCAATAAATTGATTGGGAGAGATCCTTCACCTCCGCTGCCCGTCTGCGTGGGTGCCATGTCATTTTTAGGTGCCCGTGTACAGACTATACTAGCACGAGCATTAAATCCCTGAAATAAGCCACCCAACCTGCACGCACACTTGCACAGAGAGGCATGGGAAGCAGACTATGCTTTAACCAATGTAGCTAACTGGGCTAGTGCAGAAAGCACCTCTGATCCGTTGTGCTCTTTGATTGGCACTACATAAATGTTCAAATAAAATTACAAAAGTCTGTGCTCAATGGTTAGCCATTCTTTTTCCACATTGTTTCATTATGATACACTGCCACAGCATATGTTTCGAGGTAATCTGTTTAATCGACATATATCCTATAATTCCTCTATGTATTCTGTACAGAGGAGAGTAGTAGAAGTCATCCGATACCTGTTTCTTTTTCAGACTCTTTAGGGCCTTCTTGTCACCTCGTTCCTTGGTCAGTCCAAGTGCCTTTGTTACGTCTGCTGTCCACTGGATCTGGCTTGCAGTTATGCACATCTGACAAAAATTATACAAACAAGCATAATTTAACCTATCAGCTATGTCGTAGCACAGGAAGAGAATGCTTTTAATGTGCCTTCAGCCTCATATCAGCATCTGCACCACCACAACCACCATCATCACCGATTGCCACTGTAGCACCACGCCGTTTCCTCGACTTTGACCTCCACACATTCTGACCTGGCTCGGAATGGACAGAGCAGCCTGGCAATTGCAGACTTGATTTGATATAGATGTCGGTGAATAATCTGGCCTCCCTGATGTGGCTTTTGTGAGTGCTGAGAAATTTTTGCAGATTTACATTACATCTGTCTGCTTCTGGTAAGTCAGTATGCATGCTAGACCAGACTATCAGTAGACTATACTCAACAAGAATAGATTATATGAGAGACGAGATCAACTGACAAGTTGACTGACCACCCAGCTGGCTTACATAGGTAGCCATTCAGTACCAGTACCAATTCATTCTTTGTCACATTAAGACACAGGCTGAATCACTATATTACCTTTATGGAATATAAGAGATTACTAGTGCCTTTGAAAGGTTGCTGAAGGCGCTATATAAATAGCCAGCTAAAGCATTTCTTACTTACACTCATGGGCTCATGTCTGTTGGGGCACGATGGTGGCCGATTGGTTAGGCGCTTGGCCTGTAACGCAGAGTGCACGGGTTCAAGCCTCCATATAAGTGGTTAATTACTGTGTAAGGACCTTGAGCAAGTCCTTCACTCACAATTGCTCAGCGCCATTGATGATGCTCTGTCGTATGGTTGTGCACTTCTGAACTTTGGAAGGAGTGCAATATCAAATACAGCCATACTGTATTGTATTGTATTGTACTGGAGTCAATTGGCCACCCACACATTCAATTCCAGCACACATTTAATCATTATCCTTCAAACTTCTGTGTCACATGTCATCTGAATCAAGTTAGCCAGATACATGCATACATGCATACAATTGGTCTGAGTGAGTCTGTACCTGTCCTGGATGTTCCTTGACCCACTTGTCCCGCTTGTTGAGCATTTTCCTCAGGTTATTCTTAGACTTCTTCAGCTCCTCCTTCAATGTCAGTCGCATGTTCTTCTCGATGTCACAAAGCCATGCCTGGAATACGAGACAAAACAACAAATGACCCAATCATGACCCCCAATCCGAAGTAAGATTTTGGTTGGGGTCCCACTCTCATGTCTCAGCTGCTTGAAGACTTTCTTATTTCCCTCGGGCTGTCACACTGAGCGCACCTCTGAATAGCCTGTACTGTACGAGGTGCCTTATAAATTCTCAGATACAATACGATATGATCATAGGCAACTGTATTATTTCAATTAGATGTGTTTTATAATTCTATCGTCTTTATCTAATCACACGGGGAAATTTAACCTGCACACAGTGAAGTATGTAATTAAACAATTTAACCTGCACACGGTGAAGTAAGTAATTAAACAAATATCAACATGTAAATATTTCTAATTTACCAACTGTTATACAAACTGTGTTTTAATTTTTATTATCTAAATTTAAAAAACATAACTGAAACTCTGCTAAACAAATTCTAAAGAATAATTAATGTCACAGACTGATAGCATCAGAGTGACTGACCTCAACTGGGCCTTCAAGAATTGTTGGAGCGAAGAAGGCAACGCTTTCCCCATCGCTACTGTTCATGTGTGAAGCCTCAAACTTCTGAGCTATACCAGTCTAAAAATCATCCACAAGTCTTGCATATGGTAAGGCAAAAAAAGCTCAATGAGGGAAAGTTACAAACAACAAGGTAAGTTAAGCAAAGAAAAGATAACATGAAATGTCGTTGTAAAGCAAAGGCAAGGTAAGATAGAGTAGATTATGCTAGTATAAAGTAAGGTTAGGTGTGCAAAATCAAATCAAATGGTATCATTTCTTTGGCAACCAGACAAGAAGAATTTTTTTTAAATTTGCAAACACATTAAACCAATACACCAAAAATATGAGAAAAGGTACAATGAATTGGTAAGTTAAGGTAAATTAGATAACAGAGGACATAAAGTAAAGAAAGGAGAAGATGAGATCCTGTAACAAAAATTAAGATGTCATATGATTGGAGATTTCAGCAGACCTTTGCCATTGTAAGAGACTTGATGTTGTCAAAGCATTTCTTGAGATGTGTCTGGATTTCCATTGGGTTCTTCGACTGGCCAAGGATTTCCAGCAGGTCATCGTTCGAGATAAAGTAGAAGCGCGGAAAGATCTGGCGCTTTGTCTCCAGGTACATGTCAAGTGACCTCTGGATATCCTCCAGTTTTCCATTCATACTAACCAGTTGCTCAAGGATACCTGGAAACATTTAGTTACGCAGCTATTCAATTTAATAAGACCTAGATGGTAACGGTAAAACAAATGCTTACCAGTATGTGCTATTATAGAAGCCACTCAGAAGTATCTTCCTCTTTAAATCAAAGGATCATTTGACTGAGGGGCAAAGATGATCTCAGCAATTGAACGTGATTCCTTTCTTAACCTCCCAACTTGCTGATCGTATTAAGAAGTAAACATTGATTTATGCCAACTTTCAGATTCCATAAGCCACAAACATTAAGTAATACAAGCTCATGTACAAAGCCCATAAATATGAAGTGGTTACATTTGTTGGATGGCAACTTTGGGTTGTAAAATAGAATGGGTTGTAAAGTCTTTGGTTAAAACTAGATACACTGTGCTTTCAGCAAAAGACATGCCAACACATTCCAAGACTGGACCTTTTAAGATAATTAGTACATTCAATTCACAACAGCATTAGATAAATTTGATGTGTGTGTTAACCATGACGATGAAGAGTGTTACCTTCGTAGTGAGTTCCTCGATAGACGTTTTTAGTCTTGAAGAGTCTGACCATAATCACTTTCCATCTGTTGTTGACGTCATCGAAGTGAGCAGATTCACTCGGCAGCTGTCGACGAATATCTTCACCGAGGAATATGTTCTGCAATTACAAGTGAAATATTGGGCTAATAACCAATTCACACCTATATTTCCAATACAAAATACCCTCACTAGTAACCTAGTAACCTTGCCTTAAGTTATTTAATTATCTACACATTTCATACAGAGGGCATAGTCAAAAATAGTAAAAATCTTGCTTGAAGAACAAATAGATCTTGAAAGACGCTGTTCAATACCTGTAGCCGCCTCTAGGGTCGACTCAGCCTTCTACTCCTTAGGGGTGCAGCTGCAAATGAGTGAGTGCCTAACAGACTGCCAAGACGTGTGTTCAAAAAGGTAATGAAATTTGTGCAATCACGTTTCAGTGTTACTTACTGTGGTTTGTTAATCATCTTGTCAATAAACAGAAATATTATGATTATTACTACCTTACAAAAGTGTAGCCTAAATGATGCTAAAATCATAAATGTTCTAGATTTGAAAACAAACTATCCTTTATTATCCTTTATCTTTGCTGTATGAGACTTGATGTTGAGCTGTTGTCAAGGCTTTGGCTGTGCTGTCACTAATTAAGACTTTGAAAATGATATTATAGGTGTCCCTAGTTAGCGGGATCTTGATCCCTTTTGGGACTCCTCTTGCGGCCAATCTCGTTATTATATGTTGAAATGTTCTGTGCATGATTTGATTTGGCTTCAATAAAAAGTTTTGATTGATTGATTGATTGATTGATGATGCCCTCTTGAGAATATATCTTCCTTGTCCAATACCTGAGCACTACAAATGACGCCAGGGTCCTTTTGCCTCTGAAACATGACCTACCTCAAGGTACATCCACTGCCTCTGAACTGTGAGGAGCATTTCAATGACTTCCAGAATGTGGGACAGCGTTCTCTCCCATCGGTCGACTTCAACCTCAAAGGCCTTCACAAAACGGGATGCCTTCATCATTGACAGCTTCACCTGGTTCTCTTCCAGTGCTTGGAATGCATCCTCCGTTGACCTGAATCAAACAAACGTCACAACTCTTAAACTGGAATTTCCTGTACAATTGTGTCTAGTACATCAGAATAGGTATAACCTCCCCATTTTATATTCATACCTTATTGCTGATTTCAGAGACTCAGTAAACAGCTAGTCTGCTCAGTACATAAGTGCATACGGGCGAGGACTGTCATGAAATATATCTCGTGCTTTTATTGGCCCCACTCTAGGGAACCAACTTCCTCCCATGACTTGCTCATTGCTTCAAGCTGGGGCCTCCCTGCATCTATTCGCTGCTTAATGACAGCCTGATTTTCTTGGGCTCTCTCGTATTTGGAGCGCCTCTGATTGGTGTAGCACTGCGAGTGGCATTATATAAATTTACAGATACAATACAATACAATAAGTATGCAAAGTCTGTGGTCGATCAATCTAGAATTCCCTGTACAGCTTGCAATTCTGTCAGTCAGTCTGGCAGTCAGTCAGTCAGTTAATCAGTCAGTCCAGCAGTCAGTCATCAGCCTGCCAGCCCATACGTCCATCTGTCAGCTTGTCAGCCATCCTATCAATCTGTATCCTATGCAAAATCATTAGCTATACAGTAAAATATTGTTACAGCACACAATTCAGTATAATGCATAGGGATATCAACACAGCAACATTTCAGGGAAACTCCTTAGTGGCTCTGATAATCCGATTACCAAAACTCCCATCAAACAAGATGAAATACAACTGATGAAAAGCTAAAAGTGCTTGGCCATTCTTGCCTTACTTTATTTATTCCAGAATTAAGAAACAATCACATAAATATACACTGCTGGTAATTGGAACTTGATTGATACCAAACATGCATTGCATTAAAGTGACACATCGGCTGACCGTAATTTGTAGTGGCCCTTGTCCTTGTAGGGTGCCAAGTCAAACTCCTGCATTTCCCAGATCTGATTGATCTCACTCAGTCCAGACTCGATCATCAGTTCCTTCGTAGCAGATTCAGAAATCTCTTTGATCTTCTCATGATATTGATCAAATCCCCATTCTATGATCCTCTCAAGAGTAAAGTCTTCTGCCCTATGATCAAACTGACGTCCCATCTCATCCTGACAACATAAACAATGTGAGCCATGCTCATAATATGAGTCATATCAACAAACTCTTATTACAAGCAAAACTTTTATCACATGCAAAACTTTTATCACTGATTAATTCCAATCATCATCAGCAAATTTCTCAGTCCTCAGATAATCCTAGAATTAACAATAAATTTATACACAACAGAAGTAAATGCTATAGCTACTGTTTACATAAAATATCCTTAATTAAGCTGGTAAGAGAGTTTAAATGGTCGTAGATCCACCAAGGTAAGACAGAGCCAAAAGGCAGATTCTTCCAAAAACTGCTTATGGTGTCAGCTTTTGACTTTTTTCTTCTGCAGAACATCGGTAACCTGTATAAATGTCGAAAGGCTAGTTCTACACGTCTTTGATCTGATTCATAGGTAGCCGTGCTGGAGCACCCTTTTGACTTTTTACATGTACTTAAAGGGCACTATACAAATGCTCTGATACATACATACATACATACAAACATGCATACATACATACATACATACATACATACATACAGACATACAAACATACATACATACATACATACATACATTTACCTGTAGTTGACTCACCTGTATTAGATTCCAATGCCTTGGTCTGAGAGCAGGATTATTGAGGTCTGAGATGAGAGGCATTGTCCTGCGGAACTGGTCCACTCGGTTTTTGCTCACCTCAAGTACCTCCCAGTTTTTCTCCTACAAACGAAACCATAAAGAATCTTATCATAAAACACAGTCTGCCTCTTAATACCGGTTGGCAAAATGGTTCTTAAATCAAAATTTTAAGTTTTCCATTTTAACACAAATGAACACTGGTCTGCTCAACTAGAGTAGCCCACACTTTGATTGATAAGTCAGTTATTATTAAAAAGCAACCAAGCAGTTGACTGATGCTTTATGCATTATTACAGACTAGAACCAATAAGATTAAATTGGATCCTACACAGTAACCTTTCCAGGAGAGACTCGAACCCGTACTCTTCGCATTACAAGGTGAGCGCTCAACCAGTCAGCTACTGACCATATCCCAAACTCACTCAGACCTTTCTTTGTGCTCTGTTTTGATTGTTAGGCCTTACCTTCAGCTCTCTGGCCATCTTGAACAGCTTCTTCCAGATGCTTGTTGATACGTCTTCCATTTCCTTCGTACGCAAATCAACGAATCGTCCACTCTTCCACTTCTCCCAGTTCGTCTCCCATTCGCCCGTCAGGGTCCAGATTGTTTCAATCTGTTCAAGCTCCTGAAATTACAACATCAATAAGAAATTAATTACATTTTGATCTACCAATGCAAACACTGAAATACATGAGTGAACAGCGGACAAAAACATTGGCAGTGACAGAATCTAATATCCAGAATGGGTAAAATGGGTGAAAATTGGTCATATGAATAAATATTCAGTCGTTGTATGTATAGTGTGTGAAACTAGTACGGTTCCCATATGGATCAAACAAGGTTAGAAATGCACAATGCCTATGCCACTATACATACCAGTTAAAGATCAAATTATAGCTATTTTAGAGCTGAATGACGTTGTTTACATGGTAATGAAATGGAGAAGTTCTGTTTGGATGTCAAAGTCTGCTATCAACATTATTTCCAATATTTATCTGCTCTAAAAGCTGAGTTTGAAGGAAAGACTTTTCTGATTATTTCATTGTTATCATCTGTCATAAGATCATTCAACTTTCTTGTGTCCTGCTAAACCCAAATTTGATATATCTGCAAATGAATTTAACTAAATTTTGAGAGCCAATATACCTAATTTTGATTTTCACTAAGTGAAAGTCTGCACTGAGTGCCACACAGACCTAACGGCTATCTTAATAACCAGCTCTTTAACTACACAAGTTCAATGATAAACTGGCTTTCAAAGTCATGTGAAGCTTTGTGATGAGGTAGGGAAACTGGATTACATAAGTGAAATGTTCAATCTGGCAGCTGTGAATAGACCACATTCTAAGGAGGACTAAATAAATTCTCAATTATGAAATACTATGAAAACAGATATTGACATAGCAAGCATTAAACAAAGCTATTTGCAAGCATTGACAATGATGACTCTCCATAAGTCAAATCCAAATGAAAAACAAAAATCAGTGACAATAAGCATACGACAGACATTGAGACACAGTAAAGCTAAACAAACAAGTCAGTCATTGCAGTGAGTCCAAATTGGGTGGGTTTTCTCTTGACACTCAACTAAAACATGTAAGGAGTTGGTCAAAACCAATACAAACCGGAACTGTTGAGCAAGTAAATCAAGATAACTGTGATTAGCTGATATCAAGCGACAGCGGTACGTTTTCCAACGATAGACAGTGTGCCGAATGAATTTGCAGTTAGCAGTGTACCAAATGGGTGAATTTGCAGTTAGCAGTGTATCAAATGGGTGAATTTCCAGTTTATAGTGAGTTAAACTCTTCAGCTTCATCTGGCAGTGTGCCAAAATATCTGGCAGTGCTCCAAACATGTAAATGTTCAGTCGACAGTGAGCACATATCATGCGAATTGTTTGAAGATGCAGAAACCCGTTCAACAGACTTCGCACAGCTCGTTCGTTGGTAGAAGCTCCAGTTGCTCTTCGATGCTGTCAATAAATTTGCCCATTTCCATTTCCAGCTCTAACTTTGAGGCAGAGACTTGTGAATGGAGCACGTGCTCAGGGCCGGCCTTAGGCACAGGCAAAGCAGGCAGTTGCCTGGGGCGCCACAATCCAGGGGCGCCATTTTCACAAAACATGTTTTAACAGTTTTATGTTTTTCACTTTTTAGCCATTTTTCGATTACAATGATATTTTCATTTGAATTCTAAGCTTTCGATTATGGAACAAATTTAATAGGCTACTAATATTGCAGGTATTTTGCTTAACTTGCTTTAAGCCTTATTGTGTTTTGGTAAACTGAACTCGGATGGAGACAAAGTTCTGAAAACTACAAGTAGAAAAAGATTTCTGATTACTGCACAAATAATTTTTGTAATAAATATTTTTGTCTTTTTTCAGAAATTAAAATTTTTCGGAAATTCGAAGTGTTGATTTAAAATTCAAATTATCCAGGGTTGAGTGTACTAATAAAAGAAAATAATAAATAACCCAATTGAGGGTAATGTCCTGGCTGGTTCCGCACTGGGTTGTGAGTTGTGACGTGCGGTGGACCATGGAGTGGAGATCAGAGGGCGCCAAATGTATGCTTTGCCTGGAGCGCCATTTGGGCTAGGGCCGGCCCTGCACGTGCTCTACAGCAAGTGTTGTCACCTTCTCAGGTGCATCATCTGATCCAGGTGTCTCATTGTCAGACTGAACCAGACGGCAGAACAGATATCAGAACTGAGAGGAAAACTGACAAACTAGTTTAGTCGGTGTACTGTAGTACTGTGTACAACCGAAATGACAGGCAATCTTCTAAACAACTATGATTAAATATCATAACACAATTCTCAAAAATAATAACAGTAATAGTAGCAATATCACCAATATTAAAATAGTAATACAACTTATGATATGAAATTATGTTAACACAGTTCCATCAACATAAAGTAATAGACACAGTAAATTCTTACACAATAAATTCTTACACAATAAATTCTGACATCACTATATTCTTACATAAATGCCTAAAAACAACCATATGCATGCACAGATACATACATACCCAGCAAGGCAGCAACAAGGATTACCTGAATATTTTGGGAATAGAAACTTTGTCTGTACATACCACTTCCAGTTTAGCAATTTCCCTTGATGGTGGCTGATCAATTTTGAAGATGGTGAGTCCTTTTCGAAGGACAGCTTCTTGTTCCTTCAGCACATTCATCTGTTCCTTGAAGACTGCGATGCTCTCAAGGGCCACAGGTGTCGTAATGTGACTAGCAAATGGACCTTTCGTATGAAATTCTTCCACCAAGGCTGTCACCTGCTTCTTGAAATCCTCACTCTGAGCCAGCAGACCTGTCTTGAATTTGTCCTATGTATCGATAAGAAACAAAAATATTTAATGCAAAGTAAAGTGAAAACAAAAAACTGAATTGCAGAGTATTGCAAAAAAACCAAAAGAATGTAAATGCATAGTATTGTAAAAACAAAATATTTTCAAGCAGAAAACTGGAACAAAAAACATGAAATGTTAAGTATTGTAAATGCAAAAGACTGTACTTTTTAGAGTATTGTAAATACAAAAGACTGTACTGTAGAGCATTGTAATTTAGGCGCCCTTGTAATGGCATGGCCGTGTTACGGCGCCATATAAATTGTCCTAATTATTATTATTATTATTATTATTATTATTATTATTATTATTATTATTATTATTATTATTATTATTATTGTAAATACAAAAGACTGTATTGTAGAGTATTACAAAAACAAAAGACTGCAATGCAGAATATCTGAAAACAAGACTGTAATGCAGATTATAATAGAAACAAAATTTTTAATGCAGGATATTGGAAAAACAAAAGACTGTACAGCGAATGCACAGCATTCCAAGGTGTTCTCATATATACATAAAAACCAACATATCTACGTACATACATACATCAGTTTTAAGTGTGGTTTGCAAAGATGGTGGAGCACCTTGTGTTTCTTGAGCATGGCATCAGCATCCACCAGAATCTGCTGGAAGTTGATCCATTGGTTCGTCAGATCATTGAGCGTCGAATGGATCTCGTCTGGTATCTGGACCTCATACTTTTCGAGGATGGCGAACTGGTCATAGAGCGGCTGGAAACGTGATTCAATCGCTGCCTTCTCGCTGTTTAACCGATCCCAAAGAACAAGACTCTCGCCCAGTTCGTCAAGTGTCTGTGGCGGCTGATTCACCCTGTTTGACAGAAATTACAAACTAGAAACGTCCATTTTGATAGTTATATATCAGGTAGACCAGAGTGGCTACCAACAGGAAACTTCTGATGCTCTCTCTGGCTGCTAAACTTCATGATTTATTTCACAGATAACTTTCTACTTACAACTAGTCATCACTTTAGCTATTTATCTATTCACTGATTGCACTTACTATACAAAACAAAGGTCAGTAAATATGAATCTGTATTATAAGGACAAGCGTACATGGCCAACTCGTCCAGAGTTTTATAACGGAGTCTGCTCAGCAACTTCATACCTGCAATTGTTGGATTAGAAACCCAACAAGCCACTGAATAGTCCATCCTGAAGCAGAGATGCTGATACAATGATACATGCTAATACTCATTGACGTAAAGTTAAACAAGACAGGTGATTGCAAGTGTTGCTACTGCACCATAGAGATTGTAAACAAATCATGATTGTACTGTATTTATAGAGTGCCTCTAGTAGGGTGAATCATTCAGAGGCGCTACCAGTGCGCTAGGCCACGAGAGACGAAATAGGTTTTGGGAAAAGCACAGGAGGAGGAGGGTTTACCATTCATTCAATTTCTACATATGTATCTGATGATGGTGATATTCGTTTTCATTTTATTGACTAGCCAGATGACAAACTGCATCATAGCTTACAGTTAGATATGAAAAATAAGACAAAAGAGAGATTTAACTAAAATGTTTAGAATGTATAGTTTTAAATTTTAATCTGGCTATTTATATAGCACCTTTTCACAGTCTCACCCTGGCAAACCTTACATTATTCATAAGATGTTTGTATGCATGTATGTATGTATCTAGACAATGGAAAGATTATTGATAAGATAAATGAGACAGGTGACTGCAAGTATTGCTACTGCACCATAGCGATTGTAAAAAAATTATGATGCAGTTCAGACTGTTAGCTTCATTCTTACTTGTCTCCCATTGAGGCCAGATAGCTCGTCAGCTCTGAGAGACTGGCTGTAGCTATCTCATACAGAAGATTTGTGAACTTGTTCTGCCACTCCTGGCAATGAGCAAGGATGGCAAACTTGAGCGGTGAACAGTCAAGCAGAACAAACTGGATGTTGAGAATTGTCTCCTGTGTCTGAACATTGTTTGCGACCTCCGTGTATCTAAAAGAAAATGTAACAATGACTTCACTCACAAAATTTACAGGCTTCTTATTGTCATAAAAGCTATTTATTTAAAATTTTAAGTAAAAACAGCAAACCAATAATCACCCACCTCTGTTTGGCAGCTAATTCATTCATTCATTCATTCAAAAATTTATATAGCGCCCCTTCAAGGTAACTACTCAGAAGCGCTCCCAACTCCAGTCCGGCCAAAAGGTAAGTTTTCAAGTGGCCATAAAAGTATCAGTACATGTTCTAGGGAACAAGCGTAGCTCCCGAGGGAAGCTATTCCAAACCCTAGGGCCTACCACAGAGAATGCTCGGTTCTGCATGGTTGCTGTGCGGGCAAACGGGACCGCCACTACCTCCCTCTCAGCAGAGCGGAGGGAGCGACTACCCTGAACCCCCGACACCGGCTTACAGAGGTCTATTAGGTAGGCTGGTGCAAGGCCAAGATGGCATCGCCAAACCAGAGAGACAACTCTATATTCGATGCGCTGTCGGACAGGAAGCCAATGCAGAACTTCCAACATATACCTGGTGACATGATCAAATTTTGGTATTTGGCCGATGAGTCGCGCTGCAGCTCGCAGTACACGATCAAGGCAAGACAACCGGTTAGACGGCAGACCAGAATAGAGAGTCAAGTGATGGAAAGAAAACGATGCAAAGAAAGAAATATGCCACAACAACAAGTCGCTATAGAAACTGCACACTGTATTGTATTGTATTGTATTTAAGGATTTATAAAGTGCCTCTCACAGTACAACCTAATCAGAGGCGCTCCCATTGCGAAAAACCCCATGAGAAAAGAAGTCTTAAGAGTACGGGCAGAGACAGAAGTATCCCAAGTTAATATCATAGAGCGAGTCCTAGAGGGAAGATCGTTCCAGAGCAAAGGGCCAACAATTAAGAATGTACATAAAGAAACTAGCATATGAAACAAGCCAAGTACTTACCTCGCAATGTCAGCATCGAAAGACGACACCTGTGGATTGAGGTTCTGATATCGACGGATGAAGGCATCCTTGTTAATCTCCCAGATCTCACGGTAGTTATCCCACGTGCTCAAATAGTTCGTAAGGTTGGTGGCATTTGTCTGCATTCCACTGACGATCTGTCGCTGAATCTTTTCGATGTCTGGATCTGTGGCGATCACCTCCCAGATTGCCTTGAAAACGAATTGCATTCAAATGAAGCAACAAAAGTGACAGATAAAGAAGATCTTTGATATTGATCATTCATCTTGTTTAGCAATCTCTCAGTCTCAATTTCTGTTAAAACCAATTCTAACCAGTTCGCATTCATTAAGCTTTTCAAACATGTAAAATTGGTGATTTGTAGGCTTTGGACCAGGGTTAATCTGATCTTAACACAATCCAGCCAAAAGAGTAGTATCAATATTCTTATAATAACTTGTAATAACATGATTGGAATGTAGTAATTGATCTTTTAAATAGGGAAGGCAAAAATGAATAAACCTAGCTTGTTCACCTAAAACTAAGAAAGTTCTTTTATTACCTAAAGAAGGAAATTCTTGGGCATAACTGCTATCAACTGAATCAGGCAAATAACAATTATGTGATTAACTTTTCACACCAAACCTCGTACAGACCTCTCTGTTTAACTTCTTCCTGGTGAGAATGTCAGGTAGGCGTTGAATATCAACGAGACAATCTCTCAAATAGACTGCAATGCTTGTTACAATTGTAGCCAACTGAGGTCGAGTTGGTGAAAATTCAACCTAACAACAAAATCAATGCACTCTCAGAAGCACTGCCTTTATGTCTGTAAGGTAAGGAAAGGCAGAAAGGCTAGGTAGGGTAAGACAATGCACAGGTCAAGTAATGTAAGTTAATAGAAAGCAAAGCAAGGTATCAGGTAAGCTGAAGCAAGAAATAAGACGTTAACACAACTCAACATTTCCATTTACATCTCTCTACACTGACCATACACTGCCGGTGGGAAGGTGAGACGACGAGGGGGAGGACTGGCCGCCTGTCCTCATATGCCGAGGCTATGAAAATGAATTCATTAACACTTCATACTTATGGCTGCCTCAATGGTAGCTTAAGGAACTATGCTGTGGTCCCCTCAAGGGGGTATGTTTGGTGCCTTGCAGCCGGACGGTTGCGGGTTCGAATCCACCTCAAGCCGCCGCGTAGGGACCCTGGGCAAGTCCTTCACTCGCAATTGCTCATGCGCTTCGGCGTGAAACTCCGATTCAGTGTCCGCGCTGTAGTCGGGAGCGCCTCTGAGTAGAAATCTTGAAGGGGCGCTATATAAATATCTGAAATGAATGAATGAATTAATTAATCTGCCTATCTAACTGATCTACACACAAAAATAGCATGAAATAGAAATCAGTGCTCTCAAAGTGCAAGAAATAATTACTGATAATTATATAAAAAGTAGACACATCTGTGCAAGTCAGCTATCCACATGTCAGAAGTTTATGAGTAAGTAAATCAAGAAAAGGAGTGGAAAGGAATAATTACTCACACGATCCTTATCCCGCTCTTTTTCCAGCACAACCTTGACCTTGAAAAGAGGGTTTGGACCAGACTTTCCATCTCCATTGATTGCACGAGACAACTCCTGAAGTGACCATTTAACGTTGAGACGGAATGCCTCCTCTACCATTCGATCCATCTTTTCCGTATACTTGTGCCAATGCTGCTGCACCTAAATAGTTAAAACAATTTTAAAAATAAGATAAAAGCATTGAAAAGCAATTTATTCATCAGTTTCGCTGTTATCTTCAGCACAAAATATTTATCACATGTATCTGAGTAAGTGTGCATGTATGTATGGATGGATGGTTGAACAGCTGAATGGATGGATGAAGACAAGAACCTGGACAAGAAGAAAGCAAAGGAAGTAGAGAGGCTTGTATTCATTCATTCCGAGAATTTATATAGTGCCTCTTCAAGAGACCTACTCAGAGGCGCTCCCAGCCCAGCTACGGCTAAAAAAGTGTGATTTGAGATACTTATAAAAGGCAGGCCAATCTAGCTGAGGCATCAATCGCAAGTCTAGTGTGAGGCCATTCCAGATGGAGGGACCCACAATCGAAAAGGCTCGACGCTGTCTAATAGAAGTGTGAGCTCGCACGACCAAAAGCTCCCCCGTTTCTGATCATAAGTTTGTAAGTGTGTATGTATGTAGAATTGTAGGTATGTAAACTGTGTATGCACGTAAATACATATGTACATATGCATTATGCACTTATGTACGCATGTATGCATGTATCATCACAGCATTTGGCTAATTCCTCTTAACGAGAAAGAAGGGGGATTTACTGAGAACAGACTAAAAGCAAGACAAAAATGAAGATGGCAAGGCAGTGTGTGAATATATAGAATTATTTCTCAGCTGACCTCTTGACCGTCATTTCTGAACACTTCAAACGTATGATTCATTGTCTGGACCAGTTCTCCGTGCAACTCCATCAGCCTCTGCTGAATGTTCCTTCGATGGTTCGCCTTTTAAACATAAAGGATTATGACATCGTTTCATACATACTCACAGCATCACAGAGATTAATCAACGTCTATAAACATCGAACAACAGTACAATCAGTATCAATCACATTCATGTTCACATTCACCTTTCAATAAGAACGGCTACACATATTTTCGGACTGATTGATCAAGTAAACTTATAGGCCTACTCATTCAACTCAATGAATAAGACTATTCGTTAATCAATCCTTTAGTCCTAAGATAATTTACAAGTTAAACAGAGCTTTTGGTAACTGTCAGATAGCCATATTCCACTGTAATTGTAACTGCAATTACGGCAATTTATACAGCATCGTCAGTAGCAGGCAACTTTAGAATGCTTTACAAACTGTCTACTGTCTGCGCCAATGCTAATGCTCGTAGTTACGTAACAAGTTCCTGAAAGGCCCCACATAAGCATTCATACACACAAATACACTTCAAGTAGACTGCAGGTATATTTTTGTAACACCTGTACAAGTAATGTAATTGTGTCAGTACCTGATCTTCCTCGAATTCAAGATTCTCGTAGACTTTGCGTGGATCGATACGGACAAGCAGGAGTTCACTGATCTGTTTGCAGACGTGTGAGATGTCCAGATTGGCAGTCTTGTAACCATCAACCTGTGACTGGACCTGATGAAATGTAATGCAATTTAATGCAATGTAATGTAAGCATACATTTATGTAGCACCATTTCAAGAGATTACTTCAGCAACTGTATAAAGATTTATAGATTTATGCATTGCATTTAACATAAAGGAATGGAATCATACAGACAGAAGCAATCAGCATTTATCCCAAGATTAACAGTGCATGTCTATCAAAGCATTATACATGTATACTGATCAGTACTTTTTTATCCTATGATTGCAGTTGTACACAGTCAATTGTGTGTGTGTGTGCGTGCGTGCATGTGTGCGTGCATGTGTGTGCGCGTGTGCGTGAAATTCACTAGATAACCAGATGCTGAATTGCTTTTCCTGCATGCACTTCAGCAGTTCTTGGTTCCTGCATTCCTGCATGTTTTTGGCCCTATGGCTGTTCCAAAAATGACAGAATCCAATGCCTTACTTTTAACTTACAGTTTCCTTTGGTTTCAAAATGATATATCTTTACATAAAATACACTAGATCCTTATTAAAACATGCATCATTAAAATGAAAACATTCTGATGTCATGTATTTTTGAACAAGGATACCAAATATAGTTCAGCTTTAGAACATATCCTCAGCATATTTCAACCTCACTCTATATCAGCAGTACGTGAAGTGAAATGCATTCTTCCACTGTGGAGTTCCACTAAAGTGGTGAACTGGTGATATATTATTTTTATGTTATTCGAAAGGTTAATCCCCTGAACCAAACATACCTTTCCTGCATGCAGCCTACAGTCCTGAATGAAGACATCAGACATTCCACGGCTTGCCCAGGTGATCTTTGTCAGTCCTGGCTTGATCTTCTTCTCCAGGTAGCGTATCCGCTCACGGAACATTCCCCTCTCCTCTGCTGACAGAGCTACCACAATTCTACAAATCGACAAGTCCAACATTATATATCCACAGTTACATATACATGCTTGTATGTATGTTACATATATGAATATGTATGTGTACGTATGTCTATAAGTATGTACGCATATATATGTATGTATGTACGTATCTATCTACCAATTTATTTATATATCTATGTTTCAGGATAATTAATATGTCAACAAATAAGTATCACAGAAAATATACTGACATCAAATCATAAAAGATGATCATAGACCATGTCATTCAATGATACAGTTCACCAGATATTTAACTATGCATGTATTTATCTGAGCATTTCTGCAGCACTCTATAACATTCTACCAAAGGTGCTACAACATTGCCTTCTGACACGTCTAAAAAGTCCTACTGAATATGACTGTAATCTGAAATAATTGCCATGCATGGGCGTATTTATGGGGGTTTATGGGTTTAAACCCACAAAATAAATTGCAGAATTTTTTCTATAAACTTACAATTAAATGCAAAATACCAAAAAAATGAACTTTTTCGACCATTTCCAATGGAAACCCCCCAAAAACCTAAAACCCCTCCAAATTTTTTTATGGCTACGCCCCTGTTACCATGTACTAACCGATTATAGTCCCTGACGACGAGTAGGACGTTTTCACGCAGGTTGCGCAGTTCCTCCCTCTTGCCATAGATCTCAATGGCATAGTGCGGAATCTCAAATTGCAGTCGCTCCCAGTAGTGGATCTCCTGGAACAGCTTCAACAGCTCTCTGCAAACGCACGCAGCATTCAAGTGTTACGGAAACTTATCATTCAGCTAATCACAAATCAATGATAATAATCTTCGTTTATTATTTCAAACTGATACACCGCAGTATGATTACTAGTCATGGTATGAACGGATGGCCACAAGTTATTACAGGAGGCGAATTTAACTGTATGGCAGCCATGCAAGGCGCCTTACTACGTCTTACTACTCATTTTATCAACAAATCTAGCCAATTAAAGGCTGCATCGACATTTAGGAGGGTAGTAGGAAGCAATCTTACGTCTGTGCTGGTCTTCTGCTCTTTGTGCCATGGTGTTACCATTACCCTAAACCCCTCCTCATCAATCATCAATCAATCATGGTATGGTATATCCTCTGTTTAATTATTGAATGCATTATGTTTAAAACTGCATGCTTGAACTTTAAATCCCTGAAAACTAGCAATAGCTTCAAACACTCTTATTTTATAGCAACCTTCTGGTGCATTCTTCTAATAAGGGTAGATTACTACTAACAGCCTAGGTAAATTGTGGTACCATGTGCTTTCAGGTCCTGTGTCCCTCTTATTTTCAGGCGCTTAGAAACATACTTTTAATTTTTATATAATGAAATTACCCTGGGAAATTGATGTCAATCATTCCTTTCTCGGCATTCTGTCTAAGGAGAGGAACTTCAAGTAGTTTTGCTGGTTCCTGCAATTATACAAGCAATAAACACATGGCACTGATAATTCTACATATTTATCACAGGTCTCTGATGCAGTAGTCCTTATACACAGATAAAGAAAATCATAGATTCAATTTTTTAACATGACAAATTTTGTCACTTAGTCAAATGTGCTCTCTTAGACAGTCATGTCTATTATTGATGAGTGAATAAAAACATATGCTGGAAAAACAAACTACAAGACTGTAATCGAAGAAAGATTGCAATAAATAAAAAATGAAACTGAATAACTAATTGAAAAATCAGTAAACAGTTCAAATCTGTAAATATATGATAAGTTTTAAAGAATAATCGACAGATAAATGGTGGTTAACAGCTAGACTGATGGTTAGCTTTTTACCTTGTTTACAGTCTGTGACCATTCGTAGAAGGTCTTGTGCATGCTCTCGTCAAGCGCCTGGCACAGATGCTGGTACTGGGTTCTGATCTCCTCACCAGATCCAATATGCGGAAGGAAGTGAGCTCGATCCAAGACCTAATGACATCATCATCACCATCATTACCATCATCAATATTCTCATCAAATCATATGCCATTGTCATCATCACTGTTACTACTGTCAATATCAATCAATTTCCTCACTATTGATCATCACCATTAAGCATCATCATCATCATCATCATCGTCGTCGTCATCATCATCATCATCGTCGTCGTCGTCATCATCATCATCATCATCATCATCGATGAGTCTCCATCATCATCATTGTTGCTGCACGCATCTGTATGCATGTAGAACTTCCGAGAATGCCTCTGAGAGTGTCCAGTTTCTTTGGAATGCTATTTAATGCGCTTAGTGATTGACATAACAAATTTGAAAAGGTTCTGACAAGTCTTAATCTTCACCAACCATCTGGCATACAAGTGGCTAAACTGTTGGAAGATGGAAGTGCATCCAAACCATTCCACAAGTCCACAATTTCTTGAATTCTTCAGTGCAAGAGCTGTGGACTTGTGAAATAGTAAGGATGATAGTACCATCTCAGTGGACACTTTCACATGCATTATCAAAGTTGTTGTATTATATTCTATTGTTGTATTCTATCTCAATGCATAAGTAAAGCAGAGCAGAATAAAAGCAGTTTTTCATTTGGAACCGACCATCATTGATCGCTCGAGTCCCTTCTTCAGCATCCTAGCACCAGCGGCTGTTCCTGCATATCGTGGAAGTGAGGCATAGAGGGTCTGCGTCTTCTGGGTCAGTTCCTTCTTCACACTATTCAGTTCCTCATTGAACATCGCAAACACATCAACTGTCTTCTTGTCAATCATTCGACGGATGGCCTGACAACATATTTCAAAAATTGGTTCACATATATTTTTATGAAAACTTAATGTAGTCAGAATATAATGTAATGTAATGTAGCCATAATATAAAAGATACTTTTAAACAGCATCTTGTATATCGTGGCTTGATGAAATAATCCTGAAGGATCATTTCTACCTTTAGTTAGAATACATAGAAATTTCTGTTAACACATATAGAAAAATAGCTTTACAAGATTTCAGTTTTTGATAATCTAGATCATCTGACAACATTATCTCCACCATACTTTGTAATGAAACTAGAAGGCAAATATACCAGGTACTCAAATGATATACACTAATCTTTGTTTATAGAATGCTACAATATGTTTAGAATGATAATAATGTATCAATTGCAGTTAATATCACGATATTAATGCATCAACTGCTATGTGGTGGTTAAAGTATTGGTGTTACACTAAAATTTGCATCATGTGGTAATAATTTACCTCCCCCTGATGGATGGTAGGCTGAGCTGGCCCAGTATATCAATCAATCATGGTGTGGCTTAGCTTCAAGTGTTTTGATAAATGGCTGTACATACCTCACGGGTTGAGAGGTGCATGAAGATGTCAAGCACTTCAACTCCCTGCTCCACCGTCGTCACTGTGTCAAAGGCAGATGACAAGAGGTTCTGCATCATCACCTCCAAGTCCTTCATTCCATTTCGGAATCTAGAATGTAATGTAATATAATGCAACAGCATCTCTCAAAAACATTTCCTTGGCATTCCCTAAAACATCAGTCAATCAGTAGGCTTGAAACTTAGGGTGTAGATTATGTTGTAACTCAGTATTTATGTACCGGTAATGCATTTTAAAAACCTCTCAACAGAGAAAGTGTCTCAGACTGAAAGACAAATAACATGAGCAAAGCAAATTCCTCTAACAGGTGCTATAGATATATTACATTACACTGATATATTAACTAATAGTCAATTAGATAAATCAAGACTTTACAGGTATGCATGTAATGTAATGTAACCAACCTTTGATACATTACATGTATGTATGTATTCTCAGGCAATTTATGTAGCACTTTTTGGCATAACCTTATGTATATTCAAAAAGAACTACTAACCTATTGTAGTCATCGTGCCAAGTCGTGGCCTTCACATCGAGAATCGTTTTCTTGACGCTGTGAAGGAAGTTGAGATTCTTTTCAAAGACTGATTCGATCTCCAGCAGACCTCGAAGGATCTCTGGTCCTCGTTGGCCGGCAAAATGTGGCATCTCGGTCTTGTCTCCTTCATGACGCCTTGCAAAGAAAACTTGACATTCACAGACCTAAAAGAATGCAGAGCACATGTCAGATAGAGTTTCACGTAAAACAATTACCCCAGGTTAGTGTAACAAATCCGACTGGCTGGCTGACTGACTGACTGACCAATTGACTGACCAACTGAAATACTAGTTGACTGACCGACTGACTGACTGACTGACTGACTGACTGACTGCCTCAATGACTGAACTGCACTGGTCAACTGACTTAGTGGCATCATGTAAAAACAACAAAGCCTAAGAACCCACAGGTATTGTTGTTACTAAACACAGTTGACAATACACAATCAACTAACTGACTGACAATGAGAGAAGCAACAGATATAAAAGTAATCGGGTTAATTATGTCAGGGTTTCAGTGGTGTGACTGATAAATGTGACTTTCAGCTCCATTTTTATAAGAAACCTTATGCTACTCATTCTGAGCGATAAACATTTCCTACCTTAATTTTCCTTACTTTACATCATGAAATACATGAAGAAAACTGGCAAATACCCACCTCAATGAGGTCTTTACATCTCTGGATGAAGGCATCAACCTGAGCAAAAATGCTGCTCTGGTCAAGCACCCAACCTTGTGACGAGAGTTTGTGATGAATTCGTGACATCTGAAAAAGAGATGAACCACCCAATAAGCTCCCACCTTGTTAACCAACCACCTGAATTTGTAACCAGATTGCTGTATAGTTTGATAATGAATTAGCTATTTTTATTCACAATGACCAAAACCAAGCCATTATATCAAATATTCAGTATTTATCCTGGGATAAGCCCAAAAATATCTAAAATTGAGTTATGTTGAACCTAGCCTCCAGTTTACATATTAACAATTCAACGACGAGTGTACTAAAAGTGACTGGGAAACCAGTGCAGCTCGTCATTAAAGTGTTAGTTAGGCATAGGTTGCATTTCTGAAATAACAGCAAGGTGTCAAATACATTAGTTTATTAGTTTCTTGTCTGTTATCATAAGCTGCCAAAGAATTATAATTACATTCTGCTGATTTTTTAGTTTCTAGCTTACATCATATTAATTAGGCATAGGTTGAATTTCTGATATAACAGGGAGGTGTCAAATACATTAGTCTGCTGTCATAAGCTGTCAAAGAATTATAATTGCATTTTGTGGATTTACTTCAAAGCAGCCTCACTTGAGTATGTACTTTAATTATTACCATATGGTGTCCCAGAAGCCTCAGATTAGATTAGCTTATATCAGATTGCCCAATATTGGGCTGGTTATTAGTCCATAATTATCAGAGGCATGAACTCCAATTAACTAATTTCACCAGAGTAGCTCTAAAATATCTGTACAGTCAGAACATTGGAATATAAACATGTGCCAATAGCATATATATATACATAACCTCAAAACCTGTAAAAATTTAGAGCACATAAACAAGATATGTATCCAAAATAAAGATATGTAAGTAAGTAAGTAAGTAGCCCTTATTTGCATCTGACAAGCGCAAATGCATTACACTGTATACTATACAACGACATACATTTTCAAAATAAACTATAACAGGAGCAGATTATGAGGTCTGTGTATCCAAATATAAAATGTGCAGAAGGACCTTTTTGTATGTTTCCTTCCACTGTTCACAGCAACCGATGCATTCATTGAGTGTCTTCATGCTCGACTGAACGTAACCACCGAAGATGCGATCGAGATTAATCTCCTTACAGCAACGATGAATGATCTCATTGCTCAGCTGAACAAAAATGGGCAAAGCAGATCGTCATCAACTTTGCTAATTATTCAGTTTAATTATTCCTTTTCATAGTGGGAAAAGGAATTATCTCAACGGCAAGCAAAACAATATTGCATTTTTTAGTAATCAAATTAATTACTAAAAATCATTAATCATCTGTAAACTGCAAGATTTGAAATACACAAACACGAAATCCATTGCCCCTAAATGAAAATATAAGATGTTTACAATGGATATGAGCATGACAAGAGCATGACATGCATAAGCATGAATCTTATCCGACATAAAAGGCTACAATGACGCTCAGCAACTCTTCACAAGAGAAAAGTTCACCAGCAATTCAGTGAAAATTACAACTGGATTTTTCTGACAAGTCTAAACACACAGATCTCTGAGAACCACTGAACTTACCAACCATACCAGTGTACTTGACTAAACAACTGATTTGAAACAAGAGAAAATTCACAATGGATTGTATGAACTTGAAAGCACGTTAAGTTATTGATATCTACTTGACTGCAATGAACTCAAAATAATATCAAGGCTTCTGAAATCAGACCAGATCAGCTTGAATCAGATTAACTTGCCTTTCTCAGAATTCCGGTCAGACGTTCTCTTGTGTTGTAGAATTCTGAGTTGACCCAAATCATTCGTATTAGATTGACAATCTTTGGCAGCAGAGGAGGGATGTCCTTTGGCTGTGATTCAGACAGCTCATGGCATGGTTCCTTCAGGACCATGAGAAACTTTAGATTGCTCTGAGCTTGGTATGAACCCTCCTAAAGTCAAAGATAAGCATAGCACTTTCAGCAAACACCTGCTAAATGTACTTTAAATATGCTTTATTACACATATAATGCAATTTTTGAACTGACTATGGATATGGATCCCAAATTTAGTGCAGCTTTAGACTATAACCTCATTAGAAAAACCTTATAACAACATCATACGTTGGCCGATTGGCTAGTGCGCTCGCCCTTTAATGTGGAGAGTACAGGTTTGAGCCACCATTCAGGCAGTTAATTACTGTGTAGGGACCTTTTTGAGCAAGTCCTTCACTCACAATTGCTCAGTGAAATTGATGTTCTGTCATATGGTCGATTGGGAGTTTGTCCCAAAGAGCTGGTGCAAAGGATATAATGCACTTCCAAGGTTTGGAAGTAGGGCAATAATAAATACAGTTGCATTGTAGTGTATAAGGCTATCAAGGTAGCATTATAACAAGGTTTCTGTGCACTGAGAAAATGTTAAATGTAAATCTCCAAAACACCTCATCAACAAAGAAAAGCAGCGTCAGAGGCTTTTTAATCAGCATTATATCAAATCAAGTCCACAAGACCCAGACAGTCCAGTCAGTTTTGGAGCCAGGCAGAATCCAGGAGGTTAAGACATGGTGCTACAGCATAGGCGTAGCTACATGGAGGCACGAGGAGGCAGTTGCCTCCTCTTGCTTTTTATATACTGGAATTCTATTGACCAATGACCCCAATAACCAGGATTTTGCCAATGGTTTGTGAAGTTGTCTCCTCTTGAATTAAAGTCTGGCTACGTGCCTGTGCTACAGTAGAAATAATTGGTGATGGTGGTCTGGGGAATGTGCTGCAGCAGAACCAGGATAGAACAGTTTGAAAAATTCAGTTTTGAGTTGCAAGTGAATTGCTGCAGGAGAGAGAACAAGCAGGGAAACGCAGAGATTTGACAGATGAGAGAGGGGATGAGCAAACTGGTGGAGATTGGGAGTTTGTCCCAAAGAGCTGGTGCAGCATAGATGAAGAAATGCTTGCAGAATTCAAAGGATGGAGACTGGAGGCTGAGATAAAGAAAGGTATGATGAAGAACGAGTAGAGCTTGGCGTTTGGGTAGTTAATAGCTGGCAAATGTTAGAGGGTGGAGACTTTTGAAGGACGCCCTAGGTAACAGTAATTACAATGACGCTCATGGCTGAAATCTATTAAAGATCACTCACTGCAGCAAGCCCTGCACAGTTGATTATTATGACAAAAATAACTTGCATCAGTTTAAACATGAAAATAGTTTTAGATAGATTTAATGAACTGAATTCATCCACTACCTGCAGTATTAAACAATGATCACCTCTTAGCCACAGTCATCCATTTCATTCATACAATCTGAGAATTTATATAGCACCACTTCAAGAGACCTACTCAGAGGTCTCTTACAAGTGTTAGGACTCTTTAACTGACCTTGATCTGACTGGACAACTTTAGGAATGGCACAACATATGATGACTTTGCCATTTCCAGTATAGTCGTTATCTTCTTGACTCCAGGTTTGTCCAGCTGGCTGCTGATTCCGGACAGGTCGGCACATCGATTCTTCCAGAACTCAATCTCTTCCAATGGTCCGGCATTTTCCGACGTCTGGAGCGCATCCTGGGAGCTGAGGACCTCTTTGATCTGCCGTGTCCAGTGAATCATGGCAGCTAAACAGAGGTAATCAAATATGTATTCGCCCTGGTTTCTTTGAATTTTGGATATTGATTGGATTTTTAAAATACCCTGCAAAAGAAACAGGTTGAGGCCCAGGCAGAATGGACCTCCTGGCCAGTGGCGTAACGAGGGGGTGCAGGGGGGGCGGCTGCCCCCGGGCGCAGGACCGGGGGGGCGCAAAGTGAGATCTGACAACGTTCTTCTTGAAAAAGAGACGGGGAAAAAAAAAGGTCATCAGAAATGTTGGTGGAACTAAGAAAGAAAATTTTCAGGAAATTCTTGCCCCGGGCGCACGAACCCCTAGTTACGCCACTGCTCCTGGCCACACTTAAAATAAGGCCTGGAGCATAACTCGCAAGGAAACTATGCACCACTAATGAACCCATGGATTCTCTACAGAAGATAGTTTAATTTCCATTTCACGACCTACTCTCATCCTCATTGAAACTAACTGTTTGTTACAGATTGTGATTAGTCATTCAGAATTATTAAACAAATATATATTTAATGCTTGCACTATAGTTCAAGTATATTCTAATCATATGTAACTCTTCAATTTCAGTTTAAAACAATTTAAATTAATATCAGTTTCTAATCCAATCAGTAGCAGTTAATACAGCTGACTGGGTTACATCCTAAGAACTGCACAAAGCACAACTTATTATTGAAGTACCACATCGTATGATGCTGCACAACTTTGTTATTGTATAGCTGCCTTTAGTTTGACCCCATTAAACAAATGCTTAGTATGAAGAAAGCGTAGATCTCTTACGAGTGATTTCGATGGTAAATGACAAAAAAGAACTAAAATTTAACTAACTCTCCAGCCTCTGAATCAGTTCTTTGTTCTTTGATGCCACCTCTGGCTTGACAACAGTGCCTTCGAGTGGAATATAGAGCACCGTCTTCCCCTCCATCTTCCATCTAGTGTCCGTCAGACTGGCCAAGAACTTGTGCAGCTGCCCAGTAAAGTCATTTTTTATACTATCAGGCCAAGTGGTGTTCTTGTAGAACACTGGAACATAAATGCCAGACATGACTCGGAGCAGGCTCTCGATGTGCCGACCCGTGACAGTTCCGTACAAAACGTCACGAAAGAATGTGTCAACTGAAAGACTAGTCACATTCTCCTTCTTCAGAAAGTAAACCAATTCGTTAACAGGTCCACACGGAACGCTGAATTCAATCGTGAGTCCGTTGACACTGTCTATGTACGCTACTAACATGTGCTGCGTGTCACCAGCAAATTCGTCGAGAATTGACCTGTGATGTTCCTGCCACATGTCAGGAGTCAACCTTGACAGTGTAATTCGATCAAAGATTAAGTCAGCCTGCAAAAATATGTTCATGTAACATAACAAGATCATCAGAATCTATTTCTATGCCAAGACAGACAGTTACACACAAGGAACTTGATGACATTTTTAAACCATGTGCCAATTTTAGTGCAGCATCAGAAATGTCTTGTCAGCTTAAGTTGTATGAGCCTTACATCAACCTATTCAAATTTTTGTTATTGTGAATTGAAAGAAAGTTAATGGTCCATTTATTGCATGGGCAAATGGATTATAAGAATATTCAAAGTGTGGTCCTAAGGCTGCTAGGGCCTTGGCTGAAGGGCTGCCATGACAACAGGAATTAAACCCAAGACAGGAAGCAGTATTTTATGAAATTGAAAGCAAATTTTTGAGGGGTATCAAACTCCTTTATTTACAAAAAAGATTTCTTAAAAGGCTAAAGATATAATCCACTGCCGTGTTCTGTCTTCTCAAATACCTTGCTATCATTCAAGTCCCAAGTAAAAACTTATTTTTCCAATTACCTTACCCCACCAATAAGCTAGTTCATCATTATATTTCCGCAAGGCATGACGGGAAAGGTGATATTTGTGAACTATCACCTTTCCCGTCATGCCTTGCGGGTTCATAAACAAAGTCAAAACATGGCGGATAGGTTAGAAGAATCGTTCAGGATGGATTTACTTGAATCGATGAAAGGTAGATGATTTGAAGAAATTTATAACAGAACGAGGCCACACGACAACTTCAACGAGTTAAACATGAACTCGTGGCTGTCGCATTTGCGATATATCAACAATAATTGTCGGTTGTTGCAACATCGCTACCGGCACCATTCGATTTGTTTATGAACGGTGACCTATGACCCGGAAGTAAAAGTAAGCTGGCTGCGCATGCGCATTGATAATGCTGAACTAGCTTATTGGTTTCTCTGACCTACTGAATATACTGACTTGGCCTGTTCACTGGCCAGAATATATGTACAGTGATTTCACTTGGAAGTGAACTTGTTGTTATGTGGAATATTATACAGTGGCGCAACAGAAGTCTTAGATTAGATCAGATCAGATTACACTGATGATGATGATGATGATGATGATGACGATGATGATAATGATGATGATGATGATGATGATATTGTATAGCAAAATAGCACAGCCGAGGCCAAAGGAAAGAGCGCGTTACAGGAGTAGATTCAATCAGATAAGATTACATTAGATTAATAATAACTTTATTTACAAATATGTGATTAGCCTATAGCCTATAGCTCCGCTCCGAGAAAAGACCTCGGAGCGGAGGAGACGGTGGTAGAGAGAATTGGGAGACGAAGACTTAGATGGTACGGACACGTGAGACGGATGGCGGGAGAGAGACTGCCCAATGCGGCGCTACACGGTCACGTGGAGGGAGAGAGGAGCAGGGGAAGGCAACGGAAGACCTGGATGGACAACATCCAAGAAGACCTACAGAAGAGGGGTACAGACATAACGAAGATTGGCAGCATAGTACGGAATAGAGAACACTGGAGAGGCTTCATAAGGGCCTCATCGTCGGGAAACTGATGGAAGAGAAATAAGAAGAAAGTACAGTTTTTAGAGGTGTTTGAAACTTTACAATTTACAACATTGGGACTGGATTCTGTTTAAACTTTATACAGTAAATATTAAGAGCAATTGCACATTAAATCACACTGAATACAATTTTACAGATTTTTACATTCCCACTTATATTACAATAAATTTTATATCTTAAGGAAGCTAGAATGAATAATCAAATGAGCCTCTTACAACGTTTGCTTCTTGGTAATTATCATCACCCATAACAGTGGGAATTTCTTCATCACCATTGATGTCAAGACCTGTGCAAATAATCACAAATTTTTTGGGAATATATGCAGTGTTTCCGTTACAGTCCAAAAATAGGACGTATTTACACTATGACCTAGAATTTTTTGGACGTAGCTCATGTATTTCAGCTATCACACCGAAAAATTTGGACGTTTTGGACGTTTTTACGGACGTAAAAACGGCCATTTGGCGTTAACGGAAACACTGGATATATGGTATGCACATAACATTACTCACATACTCAATTAATACATTTTTCATTTAATTCGTTTTCTGAAACCAATTATAACATCTTAAGAACAGTATACAATAAATCTGCCATAGGTTACAAAAGACGGTAACATGACAATAACCCCCGGACAATCACCCCCGGACAATAACCCCGGACAATAACCCCCGGGACAATTAACCCCCCTGGATAATAACCCCCGGACAATTACCCCCTATACTGACTTACCAAACATCAAAAACTAATTATTAGACAATTAGTAGACATTATAAACCAATTATTAGACAATTAGTAGACAATTAGTAGACATGAAAGAATTACCAAATATTAAAAACTAATTATTAGACAATTTGTAGTCAATTGGGCAAAGAGTAGACATAAAGAATTACAAAATTACCAAACATCAAAAACTAATTATTAGACAATTAGTAGACAAATGGGGGAAGAGTAGACATGAAAGCGGTCAACTGCTATATAAGAGAAACGATTTATGAAAAATGCATAGTTTTAACATTTTGATCTACATGTATTTCTATCCACGATGGAATTTATAAAATCTGATCAAGGAAAAGATAAACTTAGTTTTGAAGGATATATCTATGTTAAGCAGAAAAATTCATGGTTCTGTAGTTCTCTTATGTAAGTCTAAAAAATAAAAATATAAACTGTATGATTAATACACATTATTTGTTTATTTATATAATTAATGTATCAGTATAGGGGGTTATTGTCCGGGGTTATTGTCCAGGGGTAATTGTCCCGAGGGGTTGTGTCCGGGGGGTATTGTCCGGGGGTTTCCGGGGGTAACCTCTAAAAGACATGTACACTGTGTCCGGATGAAAAGTAGAACACAACAAAAAGTGTCATAACTCGGTCAAAACTATCAGTATTTACCTGAAATTTTAAACACAACAACAGTGACCATATCTACACGAGATCCTAAAGCCGTTTGGAAATGTTCGTGAATTTATCATATTTATGAGCGTTTGCAATGGAGCACTGACAAATTAAAGTTTCCAACATGGGCCCTTACTTACGCAGACGCTGTGACGTCGTCATCGATGAAATACGTCACTTGTTTTGGTCTAAGCACAACAAAAATGGCGTTTACAGAAGAAGATAAAATTTTAATTAAAGTACTGCGGCAAGAACATGGTTATGGAGCGAGAAGGTTTCTGAATGAATTTTCGAATAAAGGTTGGTGTCTTTCGTCTGTGAGTAAGCTATTGAAGAAGATCGATGAAACCGGCACAGTGAAGCGAAAACCTGGCAGTGGCCAAAAACGCACGACACGCACTGTTGAAAACGTCGAGTTGGTTGAAAGGCTGGCATTAAGCCAAGAAGATGCACCGGGAACCCATAGAACGGTGCGTCAGATTGCGAGGGATATTGGGATTCCGAAGACCGCAGTACACGAAATCGTTGCCAAGGACTTGAAGCTGGTTTGTTTTAAGAAGAGGCGAGCGCAAGATCTAACACCAAGAAACAAACTGACACGTCTTGTACGCGTCAAGCAGCTGCTGAAGAAATACCCTGAGCACACAGTCCCATTCATATGGTTTACGGACGAAAAAGTTTTTACCGTCGCTCCTCCTGTCAACCTCCAGAATGATCGCGTTTATGCGGCGGCTGGGACGCGCAAGAAACACGTGCCTGCTGAACGTCTCCTCAAAACACGTTCACACTTTTCAAAGTCACTAATGGTCTCAGTCGGTGTGTCAACCCTGGGGTGCACTCATTTGATCTTTGTTGAGCCGGGTGTGAAGGTAAATGGAGCGTACTATCGCGATGTGCTGCTCACTCAACATCTGCTACCTGCTATCAAGCAGGTTTCTGGCGGCTACTTCACATTCCAACAAGACAGTGCCCCTGCGCATCGAGCACGTGAGACCATTGCTCTGCTGTCCCGGGAGACACCCGACTTCATATCACCGCAGATGTGGCCACCCAACAGTCCAGACCTCAATCCAGTTGACTACCAAATCTGGAGTGTACTGCAGGAGCGCGTTTATCGTTCCCGTATTCGTGACGTCGATCATCTAAGGGCGCGTCTGGTTGAGGAGTGGCAGCTGTTTGACCACGCGATCATCGACCGGGCCATCAAACAGTGGCGTCCACGTCTACGGTCATGTGTCCGTGAACGAGGAGGACATTTTGAACACCAGCTGTAGCTGAACTTCACTTTCTTATGTAATATGTAAGGGCCCATGTTGGAAACTTTAATTTGTCAGTGCTCCATTGCAAACGCTCATAAATATGATAAATTCACGAACATTTCCAAACGGCTTTAGGATCTCGTGTAGATATGGTCACTGTTGTTGTGTTTAAAATTTCAGGTAAATACTGATAGTTTTGACCGAGTTATGACACTTTTTGTTGTGTTCTACTTTTCATCCGGACACAGTGTAGTTCTTTTTCTTGCACACCTCATTTAGCCTACTGGTAATGACTCACTTTGTTATTGTTAGAGGTATATTAAAGCCTACTTGCAAATCAGCTTCCTTATCTAAAAGTTAATACATGTATAAGTCAGTGGCTGTTTTTGAGGCAAAAAAAGCTGTAGATTTTCTTCCATGTGGAAAAGACAAAATTAACAACTAAAAGAATTATGCTACAACCTGTTAGCACACTTAAACTTCAGCAACACAACTTGTCAGCAGAGAAAGTAACTGCAGAAACCATTGCCACTGGTGTTAGTGATGTCATTGGCATCAACAGTAAGTATTTATGAACCATGGCAGAAATTTAGAGTTTGGTATGCCAGTTGGTACTACAGAAGTATTCTACTGGATAAGATCATATGAAATGTATAGAACTTATCCGATAATATAAACTAACAACTTCTATAGTGCCATTATCCTATTTCCCAAAACATCAATCGACAGTTGCTTCATGTGATACCATAATAAGAATTGATGTGATGGAACAGGTCAAATTATGTCTCAAAATAAACTGGTACTGATCATGAATTGAATTTAAAAATGGAAAGAAATGGCAACATCAGGACATCAAGAGTTAGTGCTCTTTGCCTTCACAATTAATATGTATTATATGAACAAATATCCGCATAGTCACCCTTTTCTAGTCCATCTCCATCTCGTGGATCCCCTAGAGAGCCTTCCACATCATGTTTACTTCCAGATGCACTCGGTGGTGCGCTTGTTATTCCCTGACTTTCTGACATCTTGTCAGCTGAGCAGAAATATAAATACAGATGAATTTATCAAACGTATTGACTAGCCACAGTCGAGCACTGGCGGTTGGATTTCAAGTTGGATATGAACCTAACCCAACCTGCAAACTCAAGTTTGTAAGCTTATTAATTGACTACCTGTACGTGTTGCAAGCTGAATTATTGCTGTGTGTGTGTGTGTATACGATCACCATGCATAGCAGAGTTCTCTATTATTTCCTTCGATGTTAACTAAACCATACGGAGTCTGCACATAACTTTTAAATTACACCTTACCAAACTAGGGTACCTTACAAAATGTAATGTAAAACAACCGCAAAGTACTTGTTACTAAGAAAGACTCGTACCAAGTCGCTCTAAACCACCTTAAGCTTGTTTCTGACAAAACCGTCTATATAAAAAGTTCTCAAAAAGTCAGAGCAATAAATTAAACAATAATTCCTAATTTTCCAACTTCTGAGAGAACTTGGTTCTCGTCGTGAAAGCGATGTGTAACCATGACGACGATAACTTCTCGTGAGATCTCGTTCGACGAGCTGCCTCTAAGTAATTAAGTAAGTAAGTAAGTAAGTACGTGCTTTACTGAACCGTCTGCAAACGCACTGCGGGAACATCGGGTAAGAACAATCTGAGGGTGTTAAATCACAAAATCACAGAAATCACAAAAATTATAATATACAATAATAATGGTATTACATCTGTGAGAAAGTAAGGTTAAAGTAAGAAGAGAGATCAGCAATAAAGTAAATTGAATCACTTCTAAATAAAGCCACATCGTGACATCGGGTTAATGCGTCAGCATGGGGATATCACGGTTATGTGAACGAGGACGGAGTGAGTAGGTAGAATTCTTTATAGGAGGCAGCAGACAACTAAGGACATCGCTGTTGTGAAGCACTTAATCCCTGCTTAGCAATGGTATAACATCTGCAGATGTATTTATCGTATACACATATGTACAAAAACGTTCGTTTTGAATGAATTAGAACTAGTTTATGTTGAAAAAGTATGCACAAACAATTCAGGAAGCAATGAAAACCTAACTGATGAAATGTGTATAATAATCTTCGTCAATGAACCAACTTCACCAGAACTTCACTTTAACGACGGAGCGCATGCGCGGCAGGAAGTCAACGAATATGGCTGACACGTTGCAGCCTAATGTCTCCGATACAAAACACCTTCTGCGGGAAAAACTGTCTTTGTGGGATGCCAAATTAAATCCCAAGGCACCTCTTTCTGACCGGCAAAAGGATGGATTTATTGAACTGACGACACTCTCTGCCAACAGGCGTCTCCCGGTTGAGGTGAGAGACTGCCTGCTTTCGGCTACGGAGGAGGGGTAGCGAGTCACATTTTTATTATTTTTCTGTGATTTCTTGGTATATTGCTGTGTATTACGTGACAGTGACTCTCGACTAATTAAGGCTGTGAGATATGTGTGGCTAAATCGATTTTTAATCGGATTAGTAGCTTAGGATTGATCAGTAGGCGTTTCGTAGGGTGTTTTATGTATTGTATTGTATTGTATTTGAACACTATGTACCAACCATGGTTTGTAGATTCCACGAATACCATTCAAAACCGTTGAATGTAAAACGACGCTTGACAACGCCCAAGACATACTTGACATAGATTGGGACTGGTATAATAGTTTGGCAAGCTTATAGTATCGGGGGCTGAAGGATATAGTGCGCAAGTTTACTGGCGTCGTGAGTATCGTTTAGGGTCAGGTTAGGCATCGTGAGGGTCGTTTAGGGTCAGGGTTAGGGTTAGTGTCGTCACTAGAAAACCTGGTACCATCCGATGTCCGCGCATCATGCCAAGAGATACCGTATAAGCCTTCAGCCCACGATACTATAAGTTTGCCAATGGTTTTAGTAAATGGCTTTCTTGCTTATAATAATCAAGACGGTTCTTCAGTTGGGCTGCTAATGGCTCTTCACATGTAGCCAAGTTTGAACCTTTGGACAACACTGGCATATCTCACAGTATGTCTCTGCATCAGAGGTGAGATTTTTGTATGTTTGCATTGTCCATAGGTTTTTGAAGTTGTTTTTTTGTGTGTTTCTGGTGTCTCAATTTTCAAACAAATGTTAATCTTTTTTCAGTTACACATGCTTTTGAGGTGAATTGATAAGTTAAAACAATAAAAGGGTCTGCTTAACAATAGACTATGTCATAACCACTGATAGACACTGTGTCTCACTTTAAGTCAAATTTGATAGTGAACTGTTTAATCAGGTGTATATTATTTTTGTTTTAGTTACCAGTTGATGACATTCCAGCAAATGTTCCTCATTCCAATGTTGCGGTCAAAGAAAATGACATTTGGATAAAGTTTACATCAATGGGATTGAACAGAGTGGAAACTGCACAGCAGGTTTGTAGCATGAAACCTAGCTAGGAATGAATTGGCCTTCATTTTTGTTGCACAACTGTTTGTAATAATAATAACAAGAAGATGACTTATATAGCACCGTAGCTCAGCTGAGGTTGAATGAAAAGCGCTGTAGATGAAAAGCGCTGTAGATGAGTTACAAAAATGAATGAAAGTTTGAAAAGATAGGTCTTGAGCTGTGATTTGAACGTATCCAAAGATGGTGCATTCTTCACTTGGTGAGGAAGACTGTTGCACGTGGAGTAATGCTAATTGTCACAAAATGCAATGGTCACAAAATGCATGGTGTGCCCTAGAACTAACTACTAGTGTTATTAAATTTTGTGGGCTGAGTCAGACTTTTTGAAATGACTGTGCTTGTTATTTTCTGCTTTTATCATTCTCAGTTGCTTGGAATAGGTTAGAAATTTTGGCGAATGCTGAACAATGAGACAGTATGTCATGAACAAATAAGAGAAGATGTATTGTTATGGATTTTTCTGGTAGCATGGCATTGTTTTAGAGAACTGTAACGTACAGCATGACAAATGGGGTTATGCAGAAAGCAGAAAGTTATGTTTATGAATTGGTTAAGGAAAGGTGTGGTTCTAAGACCATTTAAGGTGGCCTGCCTAATGGAACTATATCGTCTGGGAAAGTTACTAGTAGCTTAACTCAAATGGTGCCCCATTGTTTTTTTTCAGTTTTTCTCATGGTTTGCTGAAACTGAGGGACAGATGGAGCAAGAACAAGGACAACAACAAAGGTATGGTATCAGTTCAGTTTACTCTGTTTGTGAAGAATATTATTACACATTATTTACAAATATTTAGTGTACAATGTGAGATAGGCAGTGCCAGTTTACACCCATTGTGTTTTAAACAGTTAAAACTGTAATAAGAATTCTGTATTTTAAACAGTGACTGTAAACTGACCAGCAGGTGTTACCTACCTCACAATGTTCATTGTACAGTGTTTGTAAATAATGTACGATACAAACTTTTATAAAGCTGAATTCTGCTAGATTTGTCTCTGTGAGCAAGAATTGCACAATTGACCGACCATTCATTCATTCATATCGAGCATTTGTATAGCGCCCCTTCATGAAAACTACTCCAGCACGACCAAAAAGAACGGTAAAAACCGAGCATGCACTGAGTCAGTGTTTACATGTCGAAGCACCGCCTATCGAATGTATAATTAAACTAACTATAAACATATTGTACTATTTGACAGGGAGTTCCTGGAGAGTGTTCAGAGGTACAAGAACCAGTGTGACGAGGTCATCGAAGAGGTTGAACAGTGTCTGGAGTTTCTTACTGTCCTGAAGACAGACTATGTCCGAGTTGCCACCAAGACCAACGCGCTGCATGAAGCCTGTGAGAACCTTCTAGAAGAACAGGTAACTTGACTGACATAAATCATCAGTGCTCCATGGCAAATTGGTAAGGTAAGGTAAGGTATAGAGCTGTACCGATATCGCTTTTTGCCGATTATGCCGATACGGCGTATAGCCGATTATTAAATTGCCGATACCGATACCGCGTATAGCCGATTATTAAACTGCCAATACCCATTATGAGACCGAATATTTCATTATTTGTTTAGTCAAAATGTTCGGTTCTGAAACATAAACCAGTAATCTATCGTCACAACTATAAGGGTGGACGTTTAAATTAAGTTGGGAAGTTGTTAACGATATGTTTTAATGCGTAAATAATAAGGGATGAAAATCGATGAAGAAACTTGGAATATGCAATAATTCAAGTAAAATTATAAAATTATAACACAATTTTGACATCGGCACCGATTAACTGATTATTTCTGCCGATACCCGATTATACCGATTGTTCTAATAATCGGCCGGGATTCGGCCCAATTACGCGTATGGCCGTTTAATTGGTACAGCTCTACCTCTAAGCACTTCAGCCAAAAGGTCCTTCAACCAAAGGACTATAATTATAATAATAATAATAATAATACCGACAATTTCTAAGGCGTCGTAACACAGCCATGCTAAAATTTTACTAAAGATACTCTTCTCTAGATGAGCTGCGATAATAGGAGTGATACTAGAATACATCAGGGAGTCCTTTTAGGTTGAAAATCACTAGTTTTGCAGCCTGGGACACTCCTTGTCTCACACTGTCACTGTGCATTGTTGACAATTGCATCATCTTTCTGGAACTGCTCCAGTTGATGCACAGATAGCTAGCTGTTTACGCTAAACTTAAGATGTAACTAATTAAAACTGTTAGAAAGCCATGTCCCTGCACCTCTCTTTAGGGATGCAAACATGTTGTATATAATGTGAACATTCCTGAAACACCTAGTCTACAACTGGTCTAACTTTGCATTGCTTTAATCCTTAAGTCACCGGTCCACAATAAGTAGTAAAAAGGTATGTTTGTAAGTAGTTAGATCATTGTTTGCTGGTGATGGATTTAGGAGGCTCTTATCGCAGACATTGTAATTTGTAAATTAGTCATAAATGAAATTTTATTTGTGCCTTTGCAAGTAGACCTAATCACTTGAACTGTCATTAACTATTGACTAGCTTTTGCTTATGAATTTAGACGCAGTTGGTGAATGCAGCAGAGAGTATCAATAGCAAGCTGGGATACTTTAATGAATTGGATCGCATATCAACTTGTAAGCACTAAACTCTTGTGTCAGATAGTATTTCCAATTAGTATTTATTACTGTGACTTGAGGGTTGGGTTGTCAGATTGACATCATTAAGTAGAATTATTATACCAGCAACTTTCTCAACATCTGGAAGGTATCTCACTATTTCATTGTGCTTTGGATGTTTTGCTCTCATTTTCTTTGTGTTATCATTAACATCCTGTATGCCCTTTCATTTGTTGATCTGATTTTGCATCTATAGGTCTTTTTTACTTCTTGCCACAGCTGAAGCGCCTCTGAATGATGTTTTATTACTCACATTAAATTCTTTCCATCATTTAACCCATTAACGATGAGCTGCATTGGTTTCCCATACATTTTAGTAGATGCTTATCGTTAAAGGGTTAAAGATTTATGAGCAGCTGTGATAACTTGTTTTTGTGATCTTCATCTTTGGCTGTAGTCTGGTTTTCAATAGATCTTTATATCTTTGAGTGCAGCAGTAGAATACTGGATAATGTTTGACTACTTTGCATTCAGAATGTATTCATTTAGTTTGTCATTGATTCTTGACTGTTGCAGAAGCTCAACTTGCCAACCTGCATTGTCAACAGCGAAGGGTTTCTGCCGTCTTGTCACAGATCGACGAATGCAATTGAATATTTGAACAAACATGTTCGTAAATTTCACTTGTTTCTGATTTATTCCTACAACCTCTGCACAGGGCGAAATCTAATGGCTCTACAGCAACATTATCCATGATGTCCAAGGCATTAGCTGATGTCTGCTTTGAATAAAATCAGAATAAAATATTATAAGCATTTGGAAACACTAGGTTGAAACTGTAGTAGAGCCAAGGGACAAATGAACCCATAGTAAGCATTGCTATGCCACAGTAGACCAACCTGCAACAACAAAAAGAAAACAATCAAACACACACACACACACACACACACACACATTGGGCATGTCAATTCCGTAATCTATGTAGGCATGTATGCATGCTTGTATGTAAGTTTTGTACACATGTATCATGACATTAAATATAGCATGGTTAAGGTAGCTCAAAGGAAGCTAATAAAAGACAAGAATTAAATTCATTAATTATCACATTTTTATTAAATTGTTACACACAGCTTTGAGTGAGCCTGAGAAGTGTTGAAAAAAGCAGCTATGACCACGCTGTACTGTCAATGGTTGTAAAGTTGAAAATGATTTTACAAAATGCAGCCTTGTTAATCAAACAGCAGTTCTACTTTTACTAATAACTTACTTGTTGAAAAATTTTCCGACTTTTTCTGAGTGACAGTATACTGTATGAAACATCCATGAGAAACCAAGACACAAAATAGCTCCAACAAAGAAAGCTGAAAACACTAATTTCTCTTGCCACTGGATTTCTAAAGATGGACGACTGTTGAAATACAACGCAACAGCCGTAAACGCAATACAGCCTACAGAAAAAGCAACATTCACAAACTTTATAGAATAAACATCAGTACAACTGTATTGGTGAAATAATCACTTGGCAAGTTGGCATAACTTCCAACTTTTGGGCTGAGTTTTGTGTGTGTGTCTACAGATTACTCAAATTGTTAAAGTTCACAATTTATCAGGCTCTTAATGGGTCCCTCGTTTTCAGAGTCAGGCTTAGACCCCCACAACTGTTATGCTACTGGATGAAATTATTAACATTATTTTGCAAAGAGCTTAACAAGTTATTGCCAAATCTTTGAAGCAAATGTAACAGGTCAAAGCTCTTCATCATCCTGTATGTCATAAGTTTATGAAAAGCAGTCCTGATCCAATTGTAAAACAACTGAATAAAAAGTCCTTTCACAGGTCATCCTCATCTGCTGGGTACATACACCTGAAACTATGGTAAACTTTCAGTGACCAGCAGTGCATGATGAAATCAAACAGAAAAGCCAAAACAACTCCATCTGAATGCTACTAAGTTGAACACTTTCTGATGCTTCATGACACAATCAGTGTCTGAGTTCTGCAAAAAGGCTGTTTTTATTCCTATAACAAATTTTCGGACAACAAAATCAATATTTCCAGATTTGATGGATACGTTGAAAAGAATTTCTAAGAAGAGATGCACTTACCTAACAAATGCGTCCATATGTTGCCAGTCTCAGTGTGAACTCTAAACACAGATTTGAAGCATTTCCAGAAAGAATTCATTGGTGGCCTGTGTCCTTTAACGAGGAAGTCGTTATCCCTCAGCCATTTCGGGAGGTGGTTGTGATGAACAACAAGCCACCCAGCTGCCCATATGCGCTTGGCAAGCTCTTCTGCTTTAGCCAGAATAGCAAAATGACTTGGCTCTGCATTTCGACCAATTTGCTCAGAAGTTGAAGGGCCATCTTGATCATTCTGCAATATAAACCATAAACTTGAACAACTGATGGCAATAGACAACATCGTTATTGATTACAATCAATAATGCTAAAATGCCCATAGACATCTTCCACTAAAATACATACTGCTATGTCACAGACATTTTCAACCACTGTTAAGTCTCAGCTCTTTGCTGATCTGAAGCACATCTGATCAGACAATCATTCTTGTCTAAAGAAAAAGATAATATTTGCATATATGTTCGTATCTTCTACATATGATCTTGCCGTTGGGAAATAGATGTTGGGGAATAAATGGCTTTACAGTAGACTTTCTATCCATACACAAAGAAATTTGTTGTTTAATACATTAACCATTGCAGATATCTGTTTGGCATGACTTTAAATATGCCTAGCTTGCGAGTCAGCCCATAAGCTGAAGATATGTTTTACCTGTCTTGCCCAGATGGTGGCTGCCATCTTTATTCAGATGCTAATTAACATGACATAAATTAACATGAAACTATTGCTGTATTGCTCACTGCTGTTGCTAAACTTTTCTAATAACTGTCACACATATCTGCTTTATCTCTCCAGCTATCACCTCATGTCGCTATTATGCTAGTTAGCTCTACATTTCAGCAGCAACATATGATCGTGCTGTGAGAAGACATGGTGTTCTTCAAGTGACTTTGAGAGTTAGCCTTTAGCTTGCAGTTCAGAGCTATAAGTTTCAGTCATTTTTGTTATGCAGTGACTTATATAGATGAATAACTTATGATCCAGAAAATATAGTGTATATACATACATAGTGCACACATACAAGTATCTTAAGGCCAAAAAAATAATGTTGTGTTTCCAGTAATGCGACCAAGTCACTTTTTTAGGCCCGACTGGGAAAATTTTTTGAAACTTTTATTTTATTGACACATGAATTTAAGTGCACTAGTCAGTATTATAACTACTGCTCTCCTATTGCCTACACTGGCCTGCTTTCCTCCTCCTTACTCTAATCTAGTGAAGTGGTATCGTTTGGGGTTTGAATCCCGTGGCTTCAAGTGAAATTGGAAGTTTGTGGTTGAGCCCTGCACAAATATCGTAATGATTGTGTGATTCTTGGATTGCTATTGTAGCGTTTTAACTTCAGCAGAAAGTCTTCAGCCACTGACCACCTCCTTAAGGACTGCTTATCATTTTATTATTTTTACTGTTGATGTTACTGTTACTGATCCTTAACAGAGTTGAAATTGAAATTGTGTCCTGCCAATTGATGCATTTGCCTCAGAAGGACAGGTAACTAGCAGGATGGCTTTGTGGATGTAGAGTGATAAAGTAACATTATTCACGTATCTGAACAATTATAAATCACCTGTAAAAGTGTAATGTAATGACCAAATTTATCTAGTGCTGCTATCAAACGTAGTGCATTCTCAGGCACTCCTCAGGGTTACAGTGAAATGAATACAAAGATGGCAAAATGAAGATTGACAGACATCTGATGAGCGCCTCAGAATAGAGGCGCTCTCATGGTGGTGCCTCAGAAGAACGGTAACTAATACAGTGGCTCTACAAAATTCAACTACTGTGGATGACTTTTAACTGATATAACTGATATGCGTTGGGAGCTGAAAGTGAAATTGTGTATTAAGAGTCAGAGGTCGTTGCTGTCTGGATTTGTCCAAATGTCGTATGCTGTGCTTCTTGACAGATGTTTGTACTCCGTGGACTGGACTTGGGTTAGCAGTGTTTGGTGTTGTAGGTTCGCAGCGGCTGCGCCTTCATGATACACGTTTGCGAAGATGAGCATCAACTCTTCTTTCACTTCTTCTCAAAGCCGTCTCCACTTCTTGAGTATGTAGAAATCGTGAAATTCATAAACATGATATGTTCTTCTGTTTTGTAATATTATTGTACCATGAAATGTGGATGAATGGTCTTCATTTCTATTGTGCTTCTATGTCAAAACAATTTTCAGGCATGAATCCTGAACTGGGGTAGACTATTATTGTTTGAATCTGGGTTGCTGACTGCTGAGTTAATATAATATGTATCAAATTCTCATATGGAGCTCGGTTCTTGAGCAAGCCTGCTCTGCAGAGTGTGTGTTGGCTATTACAGTTTATTACTTAATCATTTTCCTCATAGACTGTAACCATAGTCATAACTAGAAATAACCATAACTATAAATTTTTTGAACCCAAGTAACAGTAATTGACAAAATAGGCAAGTACAGTAGAAAGAGAACAGACTAGCACCTAGGTATCTTTAGGTTTCAATTAAATTAATTAAATTGGTTTATTTTTTGCATCAGTAGATGATAAATCTGAAAGGTTTAAACTAAAGGTGGTCTTGTCATAAACTTCTGCAGCAGAATTTACTGCATGGCTTGCTCTTGTTTTGCTCTTTGCAGCCAGACGTTGGAGAACCTCTGCACGAACTTGTACGACGTCTTGCGGCCTCTGATAATTCATATCAATCACTTAGAGACATTGGCTGAGCTCTGCAGCATACTCAAGGTCTTGTCTATTTATTCCATTTTTTCTATGTACCGTATTTCCCTTAAACAGCTGAATGTGTTCAATCAGCATTGTGGCCATGTAGAAACAGTTCAACATCTGGGGTTTAAGTTTAAATCCCAGTTTATACTACAGAACTGGAAATTAATTATTTATACATCCAAGAAGTACAGGTGGTCCAGCTGTGGTATTGCTATAAAAGACTTTGCATGACTGAAAAGCAAATTCAGAAATTAATCTGAAGTACAAAATTCAGAACTGAATTTTTTACTAACTGGTAGCTTGTCTGCTGTTTAAAAAAAATAAAAATCGTTATTGGTTTTTTGATTGTAGGTTGAAATGATGGAAGAACATATTCAAAATAACAGTTAGTAAAGTTATGTGCATATGCTGAATAGTATTTGAGTAATTTGCCTGCCAATGGTGTTTTTCTGGCCCACAGTGCCTTGCCTAAAGACTACACAATTTTAGAATAAAAGTTCAAAATTGTCAATTTTGAGGCTTAATGAGTTTCTTGACTGATAGTGAAGATCAAAATTAAGATTTTTAAAGCCTAATTTGACTGTTTGTATGCTTTAAAATGCTCCATTTAAGTTTTAGTTTTGCAAAACATTCTGGGACAGACTTACCGAGCCCCTCTGGATCCCTACCTAATTTTTTTCAGGTGCCTTTGGGTTCCTGGCCTGCCACTTGATGGAAAATATTGCCACTGGCCCACCATTAAAAAGGTTTTACACCTCTGCTTCATGTCATGGGATGTAATGAAATAGAGGTTTGCAATGATGACTGAAATGGGAACTTTATCCTTTGTGGCAGGTGAGCAGTTGGTGGCATTTGACATGGTATGCGGCCAGATGCTTCAGGATGTTCAGGAGCGCCTTGTCTATCGTACACACATCTTCATCCGTCAGGAGATCCTAAACTACAACCCAGCACCTGGAGACCTTGCCTATCCAGAAAAGCTGGTGATGATGGAGGTGAGTGTTGAAGTCGTTTGCAGTACAACTCATTCCTCCAAAGTTTGTGGGTTCAAATGTCAATCATGGCTGAATATTAAAAGAAATATCTGTTCCAAATATATTTCCCCACATTAATAGTTTAAAAGCCCCAATTTGTGTGTTTTGTTTTACTAATCATAGATCATCATTTATTTAGTGTTATAATTTCACAGCTGTTAGCAGAATATATGGACTCACTATATATGAGACAGTAAGCTACAATTGAATTTCAATGGGACATCTCCAGCTGATTGGTTGTTGTGACTATGGTCATTTGAAGACTTGATCATTGGTAGGTGCTGTGTGCATTGTGATAACAGCACAATCAAATCTTTAGGTTAGATTAGATTGAGTGATTGTTTGCGGAATTGTTTTTGTAGAGTATCGCTGAAAAGATAAAGAAGGAGCAAGAGTCAAAGGTTACTTTGTCATCCACGGATTCTCGTCGATTTGTACGTAATAATTCAGCTTCTTCCACTTCGTCGATTCAATCGGCTGCCAGCCTAGAGGTGGCGCAGATCACTGCAGTCGTTTCAGAGGCAGAGCAGCGGATCGAGGAGCTGGCTCACGAAAGTACGGACGTGGTGGAAAATGGAGTGACTGATGAAACGGGTTTTGTCAGCATAGCACTCTGTGAGACCCCAACTTTTTTCTCTGATTTCCATGTGCATGAATTTATTTGTGGCTGGATAGAGTGTCTTGTACTAGAAATCAAAGAAAAGAACTACAGTTGGGATCTTTTTAAGTGTGTTATATTGTGGTGTTCTGTGATGTATGATTTGTAATTCGTATATAGAAAGTAAGTGCTTGCTTATTACTTAAACTATCATGCGTCCCAGTTTAATTCGGGTATAAATGAGTTTCAGTCTGTGGTATCGAGGAGACGAGATGACAAGTAAACCATTATGGCCTCATAATAAGAGACAAATTATTACTGAATCTCTTCACGCTATAGATGATCTTTTGTGTCATTTTATCGTCATAAAATAAGCATTGAAATTTTTCAGCTGGTACAAGTAACATGCCGATGTCACCGGCTGATCTGCATGGCATGTGGTATCCGACTGTACGACGTACCTTAGTCTGCCTCTCAAAGCTTTACCGATGTATAGACGTGAGTTGTTTTTCAGTGATTAGTCAAGACTTACAGCTAATTGATTTGTTTACAGAATTTTAAGCCTTCAGCAGTTGACCTCTGTGACCTTTGCTTAGAATCCCAGTTTTTAATTTGAAATTTTGAATTCTCCGATAATCTGGTGGCTGTGCATTCTCCATTAGTCTGTTTTACTCTTTAATGGTAACACTCCAGCCTTTCTCCACTGCAGGCTTTGATAGCATCACGTGTAGCACTTCATGTAAAATTGACAACTCTGTGAAACGATGCACCCTGAAACTGTTGGGATTTAAAAGTGTGTTAACTTGTTTCTTTTAAACATTTGACTAACTTTCTTCAACCAGAGCTACTAAGCTCTTAGGGCTAAAAAGAAATTAAGTCAACTGCATTTAGCTTACCTTGTGTGATATGTGTTAATTTTACGTGTGCTATCTTTCTCTTGTTGGAACATCAGAGAAAAGAACTACTGTTGGGATTTTGGTGTCCTATGATATATGATTTGTATAATAGTTCCCATTTGAGTTTGGTGTTTGCTTAGATGCTGAGACTGATTGTTTTTGTCTTTTTGTAGAGAATGACATTCCAGGGTTTGTCACAGGAGACGTTGTCAATGTGCATACAGTCGCTGATCAAGGCAAGCGATGCCATTGTTAAGAAACAGGTCGGTTGGTTTCGTCTGAACTATCCACCCTTCGTACTGTTATCTAACAATTGTGAATTGAGCTTGCTGAGCAGGCTTAGTGTAATGACCGTGAACAACTATTCATCCGCTGCATCACTATCACTAAGAAGTATAGTTTGGTGCCAAAAGTAAGGGCATGTCCTTTGATATTCTGGCCCTATATCTGGGGCCTTGGGATTCCTGCACTGAAGGATCAAGGGTAGAAGAGCATGAAGTGAGCACTTCCTGTACTTACTTTTAGATATATGCATTGATGCACCTATATAGTGCACCGTATGTCAAATTTTCATTTCCTAATTTAAAGTCGTTTCTGTATCTTATACCAAATATGTGATTTTAGGTTTGATGCTAATGATGTATCTTTATGCAGGCATATTGATATAATTAATTTTTCTGTATGTTTGTGTCTTATCGGCTGTTACTTGTTAACTACAGTTCCATTAGTCAAATTCTGTGTATTTGCTAATGGAGGCCTCCTCTGTTCTGTTGAGGTGTGTAAATGAGCCAATACAATGCATTACATTGGAGTGTCTTGATTGATAGTCTGTGTTGCTGGTCTTTCAGTCGGTGACAGATGGCCATCTATTCCTTATAAAGCATCTGCTGATTCTGCGAGAACAGATCGCTCCATTCCACATCGACTCTGCCGTTAAAGAAATGGCGCTCGACTTCAGCAAAATTAGAAGTAAGACTCTGGCAGTTATATCGATGCAAAATAAAAACGTCTTTACGAAATAGAAATGCCTATGTTAAATATCTCTGAGAACAGAACATTTGCAAGTCTTTTCTTGTATGGGAAGTAATGTTGACAGAGTTCAGCTAAACAGTTTTTGAAGTAGTCCTTTTTATACTCTAATTCTTATTTCAATCTGTGTCATTCTTTTGAATTGCATAAATTTCTTCTTTGGCAGAAGCTGCAGTATGAAGGATCTCCTCTTTCAGGGGCTTAACTTGAGAAATGCACTGATGCTTCGAAAACAAATTAAAAGACCTCACAAACTTTATTGCAATTGTATTATGATGTAAAGAATTCCCAGTACTGCTCTTTTTATTAGCCTGTTAATGGAGGTTTTAAAATTTCTTTATTGCCTTTTAAGATGTAAATATACAGCTGCATACCATAGTGTATAAGCTGGGGCGTTCGCTGAGCCTGACAGGCCTGTACACCGCTACAGACTCGGTGAGCTGTACGCGGCCCCGTCGTACATTGGCTGGCGGCGAGAAACCATGCGTACTTGCCGATCGCGCTCGTCTCTTCGACCTGAGCATGTTGCACCTATAGGGGCGGTAGAAGAAAGACCCGGCCGCGCCATCCGGATGGTGCTCTCCCTGCCTCGATGCTCCCGGAGGCCTGGGTGACCCGTGACAGTATGGGCCCGATGAAGACCCAGCCCCTTCAGTGCTGCCACACCCCCCCAAGGGAGCCGTGTCTCCGTTGCCAGGACTCTATATCGTAAGCTTCGGACCAGCCGCCGGCTCAGCTCGTTGGGTGTGACCTGTGGTTGGCATAGTCAAAAGCCAACCAAAAGACTCACCATCACGGCCCTGCCTTCCGGGGCTGATCGATTCCGCCGGGATCGGGTTGCTCGCCGGGCTGGTGGCGTCGCGCTTCCCGTCAGCGACCGCAACCGGGCGGCCGAGGTCGACATAAGGGAACACAAGGACTCGAGCTCCTGTGGATTAGGGTGGAGGTTCCTCGGAGGAGTGGTGTTCGTCGGGGCACCCCAGGCCAATCTACGACGTCGGTACCCTGCTAACCAGGCTGGGGCTGACTTCGAGGAGCTCGCCCAGAGGGATCCGACCCCGCTGATCGTCATCGTTGATGATTTCAATCAACTGGAGGAAAGTATGGTCGTCAAGACCACCGGTCTCATCCTCCTGGTCCGCCAACCAACTAGTGGCGACAGCATCCTCGACAGGCTCTTTGTCTTTGACCTGTGCTTCACAGTGGTTAAAATCCTCTCCTCCACCATCAAGGACCACAGGGCCATCATCGCCACCTATAGCAGGGCTCAGTTGTCAACCTTAATAAGCAATCGATCCGGGTCACCTTCCAAAAGAGATCTCTACAACAGCACGCCACCCTCCTGAGGGCCTCAGACAGGCCTACCTTTCCACCATCCTTGCTGTCACGGACCCTAAGGACGCATGGGACCAGTTCTACCTTGAGGCCAAGGGGAGACTGGATAGGTAATACAACTCCATACCATCATCATGATCTCATCCGATCCATCCGCACTTCCTCACGCCTGCCATCAAGCTCCTCCTGCCAAAGAAAAACCGTCTCATGAGGGCTGGTCGATTTGAGGAAGCCTTCGTCTATGCCTGTCGCATTGGCTGCGCTACAGAGCGGGTCCAGAGGGCACTTGTGTTAAACGTCGACCCTTGCGCAGGGCTATGGAACTGTAGAGAGGCGGGTCAGGGAGATAACGATTGGCAGATCTGCTGCTCGCCAGGGGGCTGATATCCGTGCCGAGGACTTCAACACGCACTATGTCGCAATCTCAACCGACAGCGGATCTCCGCTCCACTGAGCGACGGTATCCTCTAACCATCCCTTCACAAATGAGTGTCGGATATTTAATCTCCTGGACCAACTCCATCATATGGCAGACAGGGCGGGCGGCCTTCCGGCCTGGTTCCTGAAGCTGGCCGCCTCTGTTTACTCCGAGGCTCTCTCGCTCCTCTTCAGTCTATCGGCCTTTGTCTCCCATGTTCATACTTCATACCCAATGGAAGACTGTGGTTATCTTCCCAAGATCTACCAGCCCACGCTCCAAGCGGACTATAGGCCCATCTCCATCCTGCCAACACTCTCTCGCCTTCTAGAAAGAGAAATAGTTTACACTCACATCTAACCCAATTTACCCAGACACCCATGGATCAGCTTCTCAGGGACTTGTTACAGACTATCAAACGGCGTTGACATGGCCTCCAACCCAGATCTCATGACCTTGAGCTACCAATGAAGGTCGATAAGAACTTTACACTGCATGTTCTGTATCAAACTCAGTCAGAAGCCCTTTAAAGCACAACTGACTGGTTTTACTATCATTTACCAATCCCAGAGTTTAACTATCTTTTTCTCCTCCCTAGGTTTCTTCTTCATTTTTGTATTCTTTCTTAACCTTGTTGCAGGTCAACCTGATTCTTCATTAACAAATATATATATATATATATTATATACATATATATATCATGGCTGCAGATACGGCAGATTCAAAACTCATCTCAGTCGAATCACCGTCACCAAGAAAATGCATCTGCAGTAAAGAACCTAAACAAGTCCATATAATCATATTATAATCATGTACCAACACAGCACATCCCATCCAAGCCAACCCCAACAGCGGACCACTAGAGGCAACCGTTGGTTTTCTTTGGGGTCGGCCCAGTGTGGTCCTTCGGGGCCCCTACTTTGCCATGAGCTCAGTGACTGTCGCACAATTCCATGGGGCTTAGTCTTGCACATGGTGAACCCACATTTTGCCCCTAGCGAGATGGAGGACCAACAGTGCCATATAGCGCAGACTGAACAAAATTAGTGTGCCTGTCAATTGAGGTGGAAGGCTTGGAGGGGTAAGGCACAGCGACCGATTAAAATCGGAAAACAAGTGACATCACCGCTGTAGGCAGAGGCAGTGTAGTTCACACCGCTGCCCATGTCTAAAAAAAATGCAGCCTTGACATGGTTGAACAGCTGCGTATGTCATGGTGCTATTGACAAGCATTATACGTAAGTAAGTACGTAGCCTTTATCTGCATCGACATGCATTATATATAGTACAAAACAATAATGTACATATTTGAAATAAACTACAGAAAAAAACAAGTTATACATATAAAGAACAAAGACATATATGCACTAAATAACTTATAACTAAAAGATACATCGATTAATAAAGATACTTTTAAGCAGTTGAGATTAAACAATAGGTAGCATGAATTAAAGGATGTCCTCTCTTGCAAAGTCAGTGTGCCTACTTATAATTGTCCTAACAAAGAAGTGGCAAGAGCTAATGAATGCAATTGCTGAGGAAGCACATAGTCTTGGTAGGATTATGCACTTTTTAGATTAGAATATCAAATACACAAACAAATTCAACTGACAGTACCTTACAACTACATTCATAGGATTCACAGCAACTATTGGCACTGTTAGGACTGTCTCTGGTAGCTATTAATGGTTATAGACGTACATTATAGCCCACCATCATAGGGCCCACAGGTGGCCAACATTTGCCACTAGTGGTGCTATTAAGGCCAACACTGAGTGCAGTGACTTCTTGCCCACACTGACACGGATGCCTGCAGCTGACCCATAGAAGCACAGCTTATGCACCTCTTAGGTCTAGATGAAGATAACCTCGGCCCTGCTGGGGACCGCCCAGCTGTGCCTGCATGAGCCACAAAAGTTGGCGTTTAACAACAAGCTGCATTAGTTTACCAGTTGCTCTTAGTATACTGTTGTCATTAAAGTGTTACAGGCTGGATGTGAATCGCCCAATCATAGCCACTCTCGCCTGTTTATGGCGAAATGCCTTAGAGATTATAAATGCGATTTGTTTTTTCCCTTTCCTTTCAATCAGAAAACCTGACATGATTAAGTAAAAGAAAACACTCGATTACTTGACCTGTAAAATTACAAGTTTTATATTGGTGCATAAATGCATCCACAAGGTAAACCAAACGCATACATCACAAATGCTTATTTGAAAAGTTAATTTATAAACAGGTATTTATAAACAGTTCAAAATAACCTCAATACCAGGAGCAGAAAGAAATAAGAACTGTAAAGAAACAAGCTATCAGGAAAAATAACAATTCGCAGAAATTTGAATTTTGGAAAATAGCACAAGTCAACAAACTTTATGCATCATAATAACCGATTTGAAAGATTCTTAAAAGGCACTATTTAACTGTTCATTCATCCCACCATTAGGAAAATTTTCTAGGCTATAATAATTGAAGGTTCCCAAAATATAGGTAACATTGTTAAACTGGATCTACATTAAATTTTGTCAAAACACTACAAAACAAACTGAAATGACCATAATATAGTAACTTGAGAATTCCTTTCCCTCAAGTCAAGTATTTTAGCTGTCACTTATAAAAGATTATTTTCTGCTCTTATGTTGGTTCTAAAATAAAATACGATTTTAAAAATGAATCAGAGTTCAACATACAAAAAAATGGATACTTGCACACAATTCATAACAGATTTAGTAAAGCTGTCTCTGTAAACTACACAAGAAAACATGATCTCATGAGGAGCAGCAAGCACCAGCAGCACCAGCACTAGCAGCAGCAGCAGGGCAAGCACATACATGCAAGATGTCTTCACAGGAATTTGCACAACTGGATCATAAATCTATCACATATAAATGAATATGCATTAAACCACTGATAATTAGTAGTTACACTTTGCTATCAGCCAAAAATAAACTGTTTTCATATAGTTGAGAAAAGTAAAGCATTCAGATAACGTTTGTAAAACTTTGCATATTTCCTGTTGACATGGTAATTAATCAGATTCATTTTGAACTTGGAGATTTGGCTCATTGTGTGTGTTAATATTTAACGAGAACATTACAGCCAAACATTAAGTTTTGTTATGCATTCTTAGAAAAGCGGAGACAACATAACCGTCATATTAAGACCATGCCAAACCATTGCTTATGACTGCATCAATGCATTACAACAGCATGGAAATCAATCTGTTATTTCATCGTAAAGGTATTGTTGCCACATCTTGTTATGCCATGAATTCAGCCACATCGATGATTTTCTTTTCAGCTTCATAGTGATGCAAGAGTTTCTTCCAAGTTTTGTCACAGTGAAGAAGATACTTATTACCTGAAATGATGAGAAAATAGCATTACCATGTTTTCAATCTGATCCAAGCTAATGAATTCTAGTTTGCCATTATCATAACAGCATCAACTAATGGTCACTTAAAACTGATATTGTAATCAAAATGTGTAACTTGCATGATAATCCTGGTCATAATCTGAAAGGTCCAAGAAACCAGTTATTAGGCTATGGTGCGTTTACAAGCATTTTGAAACAGACGAGTCTGAAGTATAGGCCTAAGTGACATTAAAGAACCGAATATACCACAAGAGTGGGCAGTTAACGCCAAAGCTTTGGACCACCCACCACGCACACTCAAGAGCCGATGCAGTCGTGGAATAGATATATGCCAGCAGTGCTGAATTATCATAACTGAGTTAGTAATAATAGGATAATAACCAGTGGTGTAGTCGAGGGTATACGCGGGTATACGGCGTATACCCACTGACAATTATTAGCAAGCACCGTATGCCCACTGGAATTTGGTGAATAACGCGGGTATACGCTTAAAATGTTTGCAAAAATGTGGGTATACGGCGCAGATAGCCCCATGTTTAAGTCCCGATTCAAATTTGGTCACTTCTTCATCGAAGCTTTCTGTGGTAATTGACGAATCACCACAGTCGGTAAACAAGCTGTTTTAGTTATCCATATAAAGCGGTCATTGACAACGAAGAGCCAGTTTTTATATTTTTATATTGCTGGACCTCATTGAACTGGGGCACAGACAGCTGTGGACATAGCTATGAAGAGTTATACATGTATCGATAGTCTGAAGGTTCGATAGTCCGAAGTTTTCATGGTTAAACCGTATTTTACGTTGCTAAATTATAGTGTCACTTTAAAATGGAAACTGGATTGATGAAAAAATTGTTTCCCTAAATGGAAGTGGGATTGAGGAAAATATTCCTTTCCTGTGTTTAAATAGAAGCTGAATTGATCGAAATAATTTTTCCCGTAAATAGAAGCTGGATGGATGAAATTAAGTTTTCGATTCAATAGAAGTTGGATTGATGAAAATAATTGTTTCCGTAAGTAGAAGCTGGATCCATGAGAAATTTCTTTGCTTAAATAAAAGTTCCATTGATGAAAAATATTTCTTTCGTTAAGTAGAATAAATTTGGATTGATAAAAGTAATTTTTTTATTAAATGGAAGTTGGACTGATGAAAAGATTTCTTGATGAAGTGGAAGCTGGACTGATTATAGTCATCATGCACATAATTATAGGTAGACTGCATGCTTACTTATCAACGTCAAGTACGGCATTGAAGACATTAAAATAATTTAGCAATCTAAAATACGGTTTTACTGGTTTCATTTATTGTAGCATATAGTTTGAGCATCGATCCAACTTCTACTTACACTAGGACATTTTCATCAATCCAGCTTTCACTTAAACTATAAAATATTTTCATCAGTCCAACTTCTATTTAAGCAAGAATTCGCTTAATAGATCCAACTGCTATACGACCATAGGATCTTCGGACTATCTAGCCTTCGGACTATCGAACCTTCGGATTATTGACCTGTTCCCGTTACAACACATTTCATTCATTCCATCCCTCCTACCTCCGCCAGTTGTTCACGGACTGTTCAACCCGTTCCTCTTCCACCCTCACACTGCTCCGCCCTTCCGTCACCTCATCACTAAAATTTGCAAATCGCTCAATAGCCATAGCTGTACCGCCTCGTTGGAACAAATTCCAAAAGTGCTACGACAAATATCCGATCCATCCCACGAACTCACGAAAACCTCACCTCTTGCTCCACAGGTCTTCCACTCAAAACTGAAAACACTGCTTTTCACGAATCCAATCCCGATTCCTTATCTTCCTCTCACCTCCCTCGACATTTCAACTCTAAGCATCATGCACCCTAGCCGTCTGACTGCCTGCCTGCCTCTCTGGATCTTGACCCTCTGCCTATCGATTCTGTTTTGATTAAGCGCCTGTTCCCGTGACTTCGCTTTTGTGGGCGCTCTAGAAATCTCGAGTTTCCGATTACGTTTACGAAAGTAATTGCTCTAGAGAAGTGCTTGCAATTAGCCGGTTTTACGAAAGTAGGCCTCTGGGACAGGTGCATACTCTAGGTTTTTTCTGAAGTTAAGCTATCATTGTTTGTTGTAGCTGCAGCTCTTCCACTGCATCACAGTCACTCAGCCTGTCACTGACTTATTTATATAAATTATTTTGGTGGTATGGTTGAACTAATTATGTCATATTTTCAAACTGCAATAC